>PKML01053138.1:0-15937 GCA_002933935.1 Eutrema yunnanense | reverse complement strand
AAAAAAAAAAAAACGAAAACCAAAAAAAATTGATAGAAAATAGCTAAGAGTCAAAATGAGCAAAAAGAAAAATTCTCTTACGGATTTGAAATGGAAAAGACTCGATCACAAGAAAACTTTAGTTTTACTTGGGAACAAATGAAACACTTGGGTAGAATGAAAAAAAAAAATTGAGCTTGGGATTAGGTAGACCATGGAAGCAAAAGCTTTGTATGTGATAATTGTTCTCATTCTCCCTTGCTTTTTTGAGTGTTGGCAAATCCTTTTTCTTGAAAATAAATCAACAAAAAGAAATTTCGTGTTTGAATTTTGAAACTCTCTTTTTCCTAAACCGATTGGATTGGATCAATTCTTCATTTGTGAGACTACACTTGAAATAAAATTTGTACACACATTAGATTAATTGGTGTGGTAAAACACGTAAATCAGAACTTCGTGAACGAGAAATTAATTTTTATGTTTTTGTAATTTGAAAACAATTTAAATTTATTTCAAATTTATGCACAATTTAATTTTAATTTTCGAGTTTAGATTAGATTATTTTTCAAAAACAATTCCATTTATAAAATGGATCAAAGTAAAGCCCACAACCAAACAGAAAAACAAAAAACTGGCGCCGTATCGAAATACATGAAAACGTTTGTGATTAGCTAATCCGTAGACACGAGGATCGCATCTGATAATCATCCTCTACCGTCGATAGGGAAAGATCTAACGGATACAAATCTTCTTCGTTCTTTTGTCCCGCTCACCTATAAATGTGACACCGAGGACCGGGAACTCAAAAATCGCAAACCTCTCCATTCAACAACAAGCTCTTAAAGTTTCCATCAGAATCGATTTTGTAGCAATGGAAACCGCCGGAAAAGTGAAGAAGGGTTTCGGAGGAAGAAAAGCCGGTGGCCCAAAGACCAAATCTGTTTCCAAATCGATCAAAGCCGGTCTCCAATTCCCGGTTGGGAGAATCACTCGTTTCCTGAAGAAGGGACGATACGCCCAGAGGCTCGGTGGCGGAGCTCCGGTTTACATGGCCGCCGTTCTCGAGTACCTCGCCGCCGAAGTAAGTTTCTCGATTCTCTGTTTCCTTCCAGATCTGATTTGTTCATTTTCTGATTCGAGAATTTGTGTTTTTGATTCAGGTTCTGGAGCTTGCTGGAAACGCTGCGAGAGACAACAAGAAATCAAGGATCATTCCGAGGCATCTTCTTCTCGCGATAAGGAACGATGAAGAATTGGGGAAACTTCTCAGCGGAGTCACAATCGCACACGGTGGTGTGTTGCCCAACATTAACTCCGTTCTTCTACCTAAGAAGACAGCTAAATCGACCGAGGAAAAAGCAACCAAATCGCCAGTCAAATCTCCGAAGAAAGCTTGAATATGATCTCCAAGTGACTTTCCATTCACCACTTTTAATGTTTTTTGTTTGGTATTTTGTGTTGGGCTTTGGTGAATGTATAAATGTTGAAAAAGTCGATCAAATCTTTTAGGTTTCTATGTATTTTGTTTCGGAGGCTGTTCAGTTCCTCATATTTCCAAGTAGCAATTAAATGATATTTCCATTTCAGTTCGTGTTTACTAAGCGAACCGCTAAACTCAATTTACAATACATTGCGTTTTGAAGATTTTGTTCAAACGGAAGATGTCTCTATAGAGTATATCTCCATTTCGTCTCTGTAATTGTCTTTACTAATTCAATCAAAATGGTGAAGACCGTGCAATTAATTTGTTTCTATCCGTAATCGAGTATGTGAAGACCGTGCAATTAATTTGTTTAGCTCATTGTTTCAATGATCCACCTTGTAAGCATCTCACGACCATGTATAATGCTTCTCCAAGCATACGATGGCAATGATATCAGCATTACTATGGACTTTATATCAGTCTTGCTTGAGTATAAAGACCCATACTTGCATGATATCAGCACGACTTTGGCAATGAATCTGCAGGGTGTTAAACACTAGTGAAATGCCAGGAAAAGAAGCGCACGTACGTCAAACTTGAACCCAACTGATCACTGGAGTCGACTAAATGTACTTTGGCTTTACTTATATAAAGCTCAAAAGAAACTAGTAGTTTTATGAAACAACCAAGATTTCACAAAAGCATAAATATATTATGCAACTAACATATAGCACGAGTCATAATCCAAGTTTTCTTATAAAAACATATAAATATGTCATATAGCTGGTCGATAAACTAGTAGAGTAATAAGAGCTGTGGATGCTCGTTATTGCTTGTGCATCTTGCTAGGGTCTGCCAACGGTAAAAGTAATCACGGTCTGCATTATCCAGAGAAAATAACCAAACGAATTAGTGACAAGTTACTTTGTCATATCTTGAATCTTTTAATCAACAACAAATTTATTTCTCTACCTACCTGGGTCTTTAAGGAGCGAAAAGACCGGTCCCCCATCCAGGGGGAGGTTTAACAATCAAAGGCTTTAAGGATTCCTCCATCAGGCGAATAGACCTCTTACGACAACAATATCCACACTGTGGGAAACAATTGTCTTGGCGTTTCCGCGGAGCCATCATAACCTCAAGCTTCCTTCCTCCCAAGTAACTTCCATTGAGTAATTCTAAGGGATTGCCATGATTATTTTTCACATCTATGTAAGCATATCTGTAAAAAGAGAAATAAAAAAAAAGTCAAATCCTTTCATTTGCATTTAACTTGAGCTGTGACGATTTGGAGGGGAAAAAAAGAAGTCACAAACCTACACTCAAAGGGAACAAAAACCCTTGTGATCTCTCCACATGAACCGAAATGTTTAACCAATGCGCTTTTGATATCATCCCTAGGAAGGGAAGTATCAAATCCTTCAACGTAAATGGTTTGCTCATAGCTCGCTGGATCCACCTTTTCCTTTGAGGTTTCTTTCTCCTATAGACAAAAACAAGATACATTTTGGAATCAATTTAGATGGAGGTATCTCTATTTTCAAGAAATAGTTTGAAATAAACAAATAGATCATGTAAAGCATCATTTCTCAAGCTCCAAAAACAAATAAAAGTAAAACAATAATAAGATGTAGAAAAAAACATATACCGGTACATCAACCTTTGTCAGTAAATTCTCCTGTAGATTTTTCATAGTTTCAGTCATCTCTTTGAAAGAGTCTCTCAACTTTTTGATTTCCTGCCAAAATAGAAAAGTAAATAAGAAAAGCTGCAAAAACAAATCGTAATCATTATCTGTTTTTAAATTGTTATCTTGCAACTCTTAGCGTGCCCATAGAGTACTGCTAGGTTTGTGGAAAAAATACAGAGCTAAATAAACCGTAATAGCGTGATTAGAGAATCTTATTCACATCATGAACATCTGCTATGGTAGATGCCTGTCCAACAATATTGACATCATAAGTAGCCATTTTCTTGGACGCTCGTACTTTTTTCGCTGAAAAAGAACCCAGAGATATGAGATAAATCCAACAAAAACAATTCATGTCGTGTGTAAATTTTGATTCCAAAATCTAAAACTCCACAATATATTTCAATTCAATATTATTAAAGTTGACATCACGAAAAATAAACATTTTTATAATCTAAATTTAAGTCTACATGATACAACCAACTATCGTGATAAAGACTTGTTGTAGATTCAATCCGACCAAATCAAGATGATATATATATATATATATATAGTTTGCAAGAAGAAACACATCCAAATCCACATAAAATCCAATGGTTCGGTCTAAGTAAAACTCAAGAAACTGAATCAAATATTAACAAAGTCAATGATTTCTCCAAATCGCAGATGGGTTTAATATGATCAGAGCAAAGAAAGAGAGGACACCCAATTTCTTACCTTTCATGCGTTTCTTTTTTCCTATAAAGCCATAGATCCAAAAACAAAAACAAAACAAAAAACACTTTGAGAAGAGATCTTATACGGATAGCAAAGAAAGAAGGTGCCAACCAAAAAGAAATCCAATTTCCTACCTTCAACCTAAAAATGAGAAACAAAAGAAACTCATTAATAAAAAAGTTCTTTAAAGACTGAGTAAATAAGAAGAACAAAGAAAGAAGAAAAATACATCGGTGGATGTAGAGCACTTCTTGAGCCCCATGCCCACTTTGCCCATGATTAGTTGAGAAGAAAAGAGAAGAGCGGCCGCTAGGTCATAAACTAGACTGCGTATTTATAGCCTTTTTTCCATTCTTTTGTGGGCTGTGTTTTATGGGCCATGGTCCTATAAATATTTGGAAAACCCATAAAATTGTCTTTGATATATTTATATTTCCGACGGTTTAGAATTTAAAACCTCAAATTTGCACGTTTTTTAAGTGATTAAGTCTTTATAGATGTAGAACTAACAAATATACACAAGTTTATATGAAATGTTTTTAAAAATCATACGTTTTAAACTATTTAGTTAAAACCCAGAGCAAAAACGTAAATGTCCTTAGATGTTCTATGTGTTTTTATGAATGTTTGATATCATTCATCGATCGATTTTTATAAAATCATAAATAATTTGTTTTGATTTGTTTTTAAATTTTTTTCTTATAATGTAACACTAATGGTTATTAAACATTAAAATTTATCAAATTTTCTATTTTTAAACCCTAAACCCTGAACCCGTCGGAAATTTCCAACGTATTTATTAATTTTTGCCCGGAAAATTGAACCGCGTAACGAAATTCATCAAAAATTGAGACGGTTAAATTTTTACGATTTCCGACGGGAAACCGACGGTGCGGTCCGGCGGAAACGCCTGTAATTAATTAGATCGACAAATCTTCTTCTTCTCTGTTCTTCTCTTATTTCTCTCTTCTTCTTCTCTCCTCTTCTTCTCTCTTTCTCTCTGATCTCTCTTCTTCACTCTTCTTCTTCTTCCACCTCTCCTCCGCCGCCTCTTCTTCTTCCGCCTCTTCTTCTTCCACCTCCTTTGCCGCCTCTTCTTCTTCCGCCTCGCCGGAGATTCTCGACGCCTCTCCTCCGCCGCCGTTCAACCTCCTCTTCCACTGTGTAAGAAACCCTAAATTCTTTGTGTATATAAATGTGTATTTAGATTTTTGAATTTGTGCTTTTAGATTTAGATTGATTTGTGGAATTAGATTTAGGTTTATTTGTGGATTTTTGTTTTGTGTAGTGTTAGATTGTTGCATGTGGATTTAGATTAGGTTGCTAACTTAGGTTAATTGTAAATAAGTTTTTAAAAAAGTTTTTGATAATAATATATATAAAAAAGGTTTTTCAAATTTCATTATATGCAAAGGTTAATTAAAACCGAAAATACTAGCATCCGTCGGAAATCCGTCGGAAATTTCCGACGGATATTTAAAGAACTAGTCGGATGACCGCNAATTTATATATATGAATAAAAAACGTTTTTATAAAACATTTTTAAAAAAATTTATATATATGAAAAACATTTTTGTTATATATATGTATTTTTTGAAAATATATTTATAAATAGAATTTTATAATACGTTTTTGTAAAATATTTTTAATAAATAAATTTTGGAAATGTTTTTCAATACATATATATTGTAAAAACTTTTTTCTTAAATTTATTTTATAAAAACTTTTTTACAATTTTTTATATATGTATATAAGTATTTTATATGTGTGTTTTAAATGTATTTATTTTATGTTTTTTTTTAAATGTATTGGTGTTTTTACAAAATATTTATGATTATTTTGATATTTTTTTAAATGATTCGGTTTTTATTGTTGTAGGTCTTACGGGCAATTCGCTAGTGTCTGTGCCGGCGGTTCGAGTCAAGGAGGGCGGAGGCCCGCTACCTCAAATCCGAACCTGGATATTGTCCCGCCTACGACGCCTTCGCCTACTCTCGATGAAGAGAGTGTAGGTCAACTGACGATCATGACCGTCGAGGAGCTCCTTCAACAGCTGGGACGACAATTACACAAAGTTTTCGACCCGAAACGCCGCATCCAGAGATCTACTTGGTAATACTATGTCTTTTCTTAAATATTTTGTTTTTGATTTATTATCGATTTTTAATTTGTTTTTTTTTATAGGTTTGGATTCTCCGGGAATGACATTAGCAAGTCGGTTTTGAGGATGTTGCACAGCCTCCTCAAACACACGTACCCGACATATGCCGGTATGCCGTCGGACGAACAAGATATGTGGTTTCGTACCTTATACGCCGATATGCCGTCAGAAATTTCTGACGGTTTGAGAACCCACTCCGTTGGAAATCCGTCGGAAATTCACCGACGGAATATCCCTTGGATTATCGACGAAAATATTTCCGACGGACAAGTCGTCGAAAATCAGTCGGAATATCCCTCGGATTATCGTCGGAATTATTCCCGAAAATCCCTTGAAAATTTCCGACGGATTTCCGACGGATTTTATTTTCCGATGAGATAGAACCGATGGGCAAAATCCGTCGGAAATGACCGTTTCAGACGGGATACCGATGGATTTTACCGTCGGTTCTAAAGTGTTTTCTTGTAGAATTTTGATTTCATTGTTGTTGGACTTTTACTGAATTGGTTGTTCGCATGCATCTTTTCCAACGTAGAGATGGATTGATTGGAAGACAATTTAAATGACAATTTAAATTGAGTTAATGGATTAAGTTGGTTATTTTCGGTTAAGTATCGGTTACTTATGTCATAAGTTATTTCGTGACATGCTGTCTTGAGAAAATAAGGGACGGGTGTTACAGTTTTGATGAAGCAATCGCTTGAGTTCCGGTAAGTTTTCTTATAAAAGCAAAACATATAAAAATGTCATGAAGCTGGTCGATAAAATAGTAGTAGCGACGACCAATAATATTTGTAGATGCTCGCTACTGCTTGTTGGTCAACGGTAAAGGTAAAACACGGCCTGCATTATACAGAGAAAATAACCAACGAGTTAGTGACATGTTACTTTGTTATATCATGAATCTATAATCAAGAACAAATTTACTCCTTTTCTTTACATGTTGCACTCATTAAAAAAAAAGTAAAAGTTGTAATTAACACCAAATTATGATCAGAATTAATACATTAATATGAGCTATAAAAGTTTAAAAACAGTTATATAACAACAAAAAAATCGAGTACATGATTATATCTAGCCCATTTTAGCCCTAAGGACCCTTGTCTTCAGAGTAGCACCCCTAACACGAATTTCAGAACCTTCAATGCAAGTCAAATCTTCCATGTTATCGCAGAGAACGTAACAAAATCTGTATGGACAGAAAAAAGAAGGTGTTAGCTAGTATTTAAACATCAACTAAACAAGTAATAAAATCTTAGCTAATATTTAAACATCAAGTAACAAAATAGAGGAAGAAATCAAACCCAAGATGAGATCCAGTGTCACTGTTTTTAGGAAAAAAGAACTTCAAAATCGTGCCACATGCTCTAAAATGATACGTGATCTGTTGCTGGATATCATCCTGAGACAAGTCTTTGTTGTATCCACTAATGAAGAATATTTTTCGACTGCAAGCACCAATTCTAAAGTCAATCCTAAAACTACATACTAAAATCCGAAAACATTGAAAAATCAATTTACCCGTTTCCCTGTGGCGCAAGATAAATAGGACGTCCAAGTAATAACTTCCCTTTCAATTTCAAGGCCTAAAGTTAAAAAAAAAAAAATACAAAACAATTTGTTGTTAGAGAATAATAAATCTAAATTACAAAAGAAAGAAGAGTTAAAAAGTAAAACTAACCATTTTCATTACTCTATTAGACGTAAACTTAACCAGGCCCTCCTTCATCTCACCGCCTTTTCCGTCGTCTTCAAGAGGTTGGTGTATAACCACTTCATCAACTTTGCCAACATTTTCAAAAAAGCCAAACCTGTAAACAGAAGTTAAACGTTAGGAAGACCAATAAACTAAAAGATAAAAGTAAATTTATACAACTTACAAATCGACTTTCGTAATATCTTTGTGCAAATTTGACATAGCAATTAGCCCTTCTTCATAACAGCCTTCAAACTCTGATTCTGAACTGGTTGAATGGTGCTGTGGAGATTCGCCTGTGGTAACGACCAAATCAGTTAGCAATGGGAAAGAAGACCAAAATCCAAAGATTGAACAACATAAAAAGCAAATATTTAAAAATTATCAGTTAAGAAAAAAGATTGAACAACATAAAAAACAAATATCACAAAAATTCAAATCAAATTCAACGGTTTGGTCTAAGGCAAACTAAAGATTGAAAAACATAACAAGCAAATATTGTGAAATTACCGAGAAATCACTAGAAACGTGGGCTATATTAATATCAGAAATTCTGGAGAAAACAAAAACCAAAGCACAGAAGTAACTTTCAACTCTCAATCTAGAACTCCACAAATTTTATTTCGATTTAATAATATTTCTGAGGAATCGGTTTTTTCAACCTAAAACCCAAAACGAAATCCAATTTTCTACCTTTCGTGGCCGTATGTGCATCTTCAACCTAAAAATGAGAAACAAAAGAAACCATCATTAGAGAGAAGGTTATTAAAGACTGAGGAAAGAAGGAGAACAAAGAAGAAATTTAAATTTTAAAGAACAAAATATACCTGCAACTCGATAATTTCTGTGATTAGTTGTTGGTGAAAAGCGTATCTAATAAAGCCATTAACTCCCCAAATTTCACCATATGAATCTTGCACCTCAAGAAACTCTATGAATTCATTGCCTCGGACTTCTATTCCGTGTCCCGTTGCTAGCAAAGTGTGTTTCACGAACTTTTCAAACATCCTCACTTGCAAAACATTTTCCGATGGAACGTAAACTCCCTGAAAATATTTGAATATTCAAATCAATTAATATCAACTTAAATACTAGATAAATACTAAATTAATTTATTAAAAACATTAATTGAAACCACTTACGCTTCCGTTGAAGTCATTCATACTTGGAAAAAAGTCAACGCAAACCACCACAGGACCTTTGACTAAGAGATTCTTTAGGAGAAGCTCGAATTCTTCGTAATCTTCATAGTCTTTTTTACGGTGAATCTTCAGGTCGATCCCGTGGCTCTGCTTCATATAGTTGACAGCATGATCATATTTGTCTAGAGCCCCTTCTTTGCCTACGTATCTAGCGTCTACTCCCTCCATAAGTTGCTCAGGAGTAACCGGATCCCTACATAATCGCAACTTCTTGATCAATGCTCTATGCCCTCTTGAGAGGGCATAAATCCAGCAATCGTCTGTTCAAAAAACAAAAGTTAAATTTTTATTAGATAAAATACATTAAATTAAGGTTTTTATAAGATTAAATACATAAAATAATAAATAAATTTCATACTTTTCTCTTGCATTCGAGGAATATCTATAATATCAGGTCTACTCAATCTCCAGCTGAAAAGTAATTCAAACAAACTGGTGGTAGCCTGTGAACATATAAAATAACCAATCAGCAATTTTCAAAAGAGTTTACAATTTATAAATTAAAAATTGTCTGAAAACGTATACTTTATAATAAAATAAACAAATCACCTAGCCAATCATTTTCTTTTTGTTATTTCACTAATTTTTTTTATTGATTTTTCAAACTTTGGATTACACAAGGCGGAGTATAGAAAATATCCTCAAAGATAAAGCCGGTGGATAATACAATCTCCGGAAACAAAGCCGGCAAGGAAAAAATATTCCAGAGACAAAACCGACGAGTTCATAAAAATTCTCAGAGACTAAATCCCTAAGAAAGGGAGCCAACCACACTTGATAAAACATAAAACCTAGATGCCAAACTAAAAGCCAAACTAGGGAAGACAAAGACAACGTAGACTCAAGATAAAAAAATTTGTCAAAATTAATTTAGATTTTGATATGTTTCAATTTAATTTAAAAAGGTAAAAAAAAAAAAAGTATAAACTAAAAAAGGCAATCTTACAAAAAAAACAAATTTAATAGCCGATAGATTCATAATCTTAAAATGTTAAGTTACTAAAAATATATATATATATATATATATAAAATATTAAATTTATCCTAAAAGATAAAATTAATATAAAAAGGAAAAAAAAATCCTTAGTTTTTCTATTCAGATTAAGGAAATAATTAATTATTAATCATAAAAGAAAAAAATTCTAATTTTTCACCTCTATATAAACCATAATTTGGTAGTATGTCAATTACACATAAAAAAAAATTAAAAATTCAATAATCCGCATATATGCGCATATAAAATATTAGTTTTATCGTTTTTTCGTTTTTAGTTTTATTTACGGGTTATAAAATTAAAAATTCAATAATCCGCATATAAACCATAATTTGGTAGTATGTTAATTTTCAATTTTTTAGTTTTTAGTTTTATTTACTTGTTATAAAATATTAAATTATTAATTAATCTGCATATATGCGGGTAATTATGTAGTTTTCAATATAAAATAAAAAATCTCTAAGTTTTCTCGCACTACACCACGAGCTTTGAAACCGTGGATCTTTCTTTAGAAGAGATTTAACTCACGGTGTCATAAATTCAAATTCATCTCTACTTGCATTAAAAACCTGTAAACCCCTAAAATTTTCTGCCAAGACTCTATTGACTCTCTCAGAAAGTGTAAACAATGCCAAAGTTTAAGTAACCATACCTTCCATGGGCCAGCTTTACCAACTAGATCTGAGATCACTTTGAATTTAGTATCCGAGAGATGTGAGATCAGATCTGATACAACATTGAAAGATTCCGCCATTTCCGTGTCAGCAAGCTCTATCTGTTTCTGTGAAGAGTCCTGAACAAATTAAACAGATATGTAAGTTAAAATATAAGAGAGAAAGGATCATGGATATATTAAATGTCATTACATTCATCGTATCGAGTGGTATATCATCGAGGCTTTGGCCAACTTCAACTGGCCCAGATGGAGCAGGAACCCTTCCACCGTCTGTCTGCAGAATTTATCAAATATTTCAACAATCAGTAAACCATCGAATGTCAAGTGGCATTGAGTTTGATACTCCAAAACTAAGAATGAGTCACGATCATTTTCCAGTTATAAAGACTACTCTCAAATTAGACCAAATCATTCGCTAACATTACTAGTTTATAGACAAATTATAACCTAGTTCCCAGATCCAAAGATACAGTTCAGTACAATAAACTCTATATATATATATATATATCTGTAAATCCGGAAGAAAAATCAGAGATCTACAACCTCAAAACTGTTAAAACCATTTCAACCAGAAACGAATCCCGGAAATCAAGTTGAAATCGTACACAGTTCTCAGTGTTTTCTAGGTTTCTTTTACACAGTCCGTTTCTGCTTTATTTCGTTTACGTACAGTCTTCAGTTTCTCCAGGAAACACGAAATAAGCGAGAGATCTACATTCCTAAACCTTCGCGAACGCAAGAAACCCCCGAAACGGAGATAAAAGTTAGAGGTAATGCGCAGAAATAGAAAGCGGAGATAAAGCGGGAAAGGATAAAGAGAGAAAAGCGTTACCGAAAACGGATTGACGATTTCTTCTTCCTCGTCGTAAGGGTTGGGATCATATAAAGGGTTGGGATCATCGAGAGGTTTAAGCTTGAGCCTCCTGCGCTTCTTGCACCCACGAATCCCCATAGAGAGATGATTAGCTGAGCTTATCTAGAAAGATCTAGAGAGAATCGTAGAGAGTGAGGTGGAAAGTGAGAAACGAGAAGGAGGCGAGAGTATTTAGGAAATGTTTCTTACTTCCATAACAAACCCTAAAATAATGGATGCCTTTAAATACCTGATCCTTAAAATAAAACGACGGCACATTAGTATTCATGGCAACGTTTATTGATTTTGGAATGTTTCCTAGGAAACGACAACGCATTAGTAGTATTCGTGGCTATGTTTCCTTCTTAAACTTGGGAATGTTTCTTATGAAACGACAACGCATTCGTATTCGTGGCTCTGTTTCTTAATTTTGGAAATGTTTTTTTCTTAAAAAACGACAACGCATTCGGGATGTTTCTTAATTTCCTAGCTTCAGATAAAACGACAACGCATAAGGGATTGTTAATGAAGGCTAAAGCCCGGAGTCTGGTTCGGCCCATTCTTAATTATCAGGTTCGAGCATAGAAATATAATCCCAAAAAATATCGAATTGAGCTAGTGGATTTTTCGGTTTACGATTGGTCGGCCTCAAACCGGTTCGGAAGGCCTGAAAATATACAAGGCACAGATAGTCTGGATCGATGCCGCACCACAACCGACTCACGACGAGCAGGAGCTTCGAACCAAGCTTCTCCCACCATGGCTAGAAACAAGTCAAAATCAAAAACTTTGTAAGGGTTTTCTATTTTAGACATTTTCCTTTTTATTTTAATTTCTTGTTGTTGGGATTTCACGGATTTGTGATATACTGGGACGGTATAAATCAAGTCTGGGGGAGGAAACTAACAATTTGTGTTATTTTTATTTATTTTGAGTCTTGCATTTTAATCTACAAATATTTTTTTTAAAAATGTTTTTCATAAATCATTTAGATTTCTTACATTTAAGGGTTGAATCTAGAAACATTTAAAATTGTATTTGCATGCATAAGAAACATGTATTTGATTGCTTTGTATGGATTTATGCTTAGAACTTACCATGACATCCTTAGTAATGTTTTGATGTTGCTTATACATTCTTAAAATACTTGCAAAACTCATGCTTTAATCTCTGGTCCACTCTAAGATCATAGACTTGTCTAAGCTAGCTTGATTTAAAACCAACTCCCAAAATTAATGGACTTTTTTGCAATTCTCTGCACTTATGGATTTTTGATACTAAATCATGGTATTTCATAAACACTCGGGTTATCTTTTGCATAATTTTTACCACCGTTGTTAATCCGAGTGGCCATTCTCACATGTAGAATGGTTTCCATATCCTTAAAATCAAGTCTTTCTTTTCACCCCTTGTTAATTCTTGAGTGAGGCCTTTTCTTGATATTGCTACATATGTAAAATCTTGTGAGAATCGAGAACGACAAAGTATAAGAGCATGATTAACGCACAAACCCAAATGAGTTTCTTAACCATTAGTTTAATATTAAAGTGGGTTAAGAAACTTAGGTAAGAGACCCTCATTTTTTGGTATGTCTAATGGTAAAACCCCATACAGGTTCTTAAAAAAATGTTTTATTATAAAGAAAGATAATTATTTCATCAAAACCAGAAGAAGATGGAGGAAATTAAGAATCATGAATTCGAAGAATCAACAACAGAAGGATCGACAATAAAGAAAATATATATAGTTGTAGGAAACGATTTACAAGAAGGTTTCAAGACGATCGATTGGACTTTAAAGAAATGGAACAACATCCCAATCGACATTGTTCTTCTCCATCTCTGCAACTTTTCACATGATTTTACTCTCACACAACATAACCGAGATTTCTATTATACTCACAACATAACTGAGATTTATATTATACTCACAACATAACTGAGATTTTGATTCAACTCTAATAGAAAATAATCAAACCCAGCTAAACAAGAAAATAATCAAACGATCTAAACAAGTAAAACCGACGAGTGAGATATCCGATAAAACTGAGGAAAGAGGGGAAAGAGAAGAAATCCCTTACCGTCGCGTCGTCAAAGAGTTCCCGATCCTCCGATGCAGATGACCCAACGCCGTCACTGGCCGGAATTGTCGACGATGCCGACGCCGAAAGTGAAAAGTCGTCGCTTTCGGCGGAGAGAACTAGGAACACATTTTGGTCGAGGAAAAAATGAGGAGAGAAAGCAAATATTTTTTTCTCTCCAAATTGTAGAACCACTTTGAATTGGCCACATATCATCTAAGAACTGTATCTTACGTCTCCAAAATAAGAGACGTCTCTTAACCATTTTAATCTCTTCTGATTAAATATATTAGCGTATAAGCTAAGAGTCTACCTTAAGAAACCGCGATAATCGTGGTCTAAGTTTCCATAGGCTAGACTTGATTGTTCTAAAGAAAGAATAGCATTAGGAGGGTGATTTGAAATTGGTACAAAAAGTTTTAGTATTGGGAAAAAAAAAGAAGTGAAATGGAAAAGAAAAGAAAATAAAATCATGGTTTATTCTAGAGAAGGCTTGAACAAATATTTATATATAAAAAAAAAAAAACGAAAACCAAAAAAAATTGATAGAAAATAGCTAAGAGTCAAAATGAGCAAAAAGAAAAATTCTCTTACGGATTTGAAATGGAAAAGACTCGATCACAAGAAAACTTTAGTTTTACTTGGGAACAAATGAAACACTTGGGTAGAATGAAAAAAAAAAATTGAGCTTGGGATTAGGTAGACCATGGAAGCAAAAGCTTTGTATGTGATAATTGTTCTCATTCTCCCTTGCTTTTTTGAGTGTTGGCAAATCCTTTTTCTTGAAAATAAATCAACAAAAAGAAATTTCGTGTTTGAATTTTGAAACTCTCTTTTTCCTAAACCGATTGGATTGGATCAATTCTTCATTTGTGAGACTACACTTGAAATAAAATTTGTACACACATTAGATTAATTGGTGTGGTAAAACACGTAAATCAGAACTTCGTGAACGAGAAATTAATTTTTATGTTTTTGTAATTTGAAAACAATTTAAATTTATTTCAAATTTATGCACAATTTAATTTTAATTTTCGAGTTTAGATTAGATTATTTTTCAAAAACAATTCCATTTATAAAATGGATCAAAGTAAAGCCCACAACCAAACAGAAAAACAAAAAACTGGCGCCGTATCGAAATACATGAAAACGTTTGTGATTGGCTAATCCGTAGACACGAGGATCGCATCTCATAATCAACCTCTACCGTCGATAGGGCTAGATCTAACGGATACAAATCTTCTTCTTTCTTTTGTCCCGCTCACCTATAAATGACACCGAGGACCGGGAACTCAAAAATCTCATACCTCTCCATTCAACAACAAGCTCTTAAAGTTTCCATCAGAATCGATTTTGTAGCAATGGAAACCGCCGGAAAAGTGAAGAAGGGTTTCGGAGGAAGAAAAGCCGGTGGCCCAAAGACCAAATCTGTTTCGAAATCGATCAAAGCCGGTCTCCAATTCCCGGTTGGGAGAATCACTCGTTTCCTGAAGAAGGGACGATACGCCCAGAGGCTCGGTGGCGGAGCTCCGGTTTACATGGCCGCCGTTCTCGAGTACCTCGCCGCCGAAGTAAGTTTCCCGATTCTCTGTTTCCTTCCAGATCTGATTAATTTGTTCATTTTCTGATTCGAATATGTTTTTGATTCAGGTTCTGGAGCTTGCTGGTAACGCTGCGAGAGACAACAAGAAATCCAGGATCATTCCGAGGCATCTTCTTCTCGCGATAAGGAACGATGAAGAATTGGGGAAACTTCTCAGTGGAGTCACAATCGCTCACGGTGGTGTCTTGCCCAACATTAACTCTGTTCTTCTACCTAAGAAGTCTGTTAAATCTACCGAGGAAGTTGCATCCAAGTCACCAGCCAAATCTCCCAAGAAAGCTTAAATCTTCTCCGATGTACTTTTTTTTTTCTTTCATTTCACCAGTTTAGTTTATGCGTTGTGATGAGCTTGGTGAAGTTCTACGTAGAAAATCTAGCTCTTTAATTTATGTAATTTGGATTTGAATTCTCTTCAGATCCATCTTTCTATGTAACCATTTATAAAAAAAAATCTTTTGCCATTCGTTTGTCTTCTCATATCGCAGCAAAATAAAACTATTCAATTTATTTCGTTAAGAGTCACATTTAAATTGTCATACGCTTCGTTTTTTTTGCAATCGTATCAAATGTTTCTTTCTCAATTGGTTCGTCGTGTTTATTTAGCACCTCCGTTACGATATCTAACAACTCGATGTTCTTGTTCATCAAAATTATTCGTTGGAGGTAATAATAATATCCGTCAATGCTCAACTTAATCTCTTTTTGATTAATGTCTTTGATTAGCTTACAAATTCGCGTTTTTTTTTGTATGGGAGTGTATTGGTTTAGATAATCTATATGGCCGTATAACAGAAGATTAATGAACCAGGTTTAGATAATCTATATGGCCGTATAACAGAAGATTAATTAACTCTGGTTCTATT
>PKML01053063.1:966188-986352 GCA_002933935.1 Eutrema yunnanense | reverse complement strand
TCATTAAAGTTACATCATTTGTACATAAAGTTCATATTGTAAAACCATAATAACATATGTCAATTTCACATTTCATCTAGAGAGACCAGCGCTGAAAATCGATTATGAGTCTCAATTGTAATTTCTTTTTCTGTACTCTTGGGTAATTTCTTCGCATTTTCGTCATATGCTTATGACAATTTCTTAGATGCTTCCTCATATGCTTTTGAGCAGATTTTGTCCACTTGTGAGGAAGGATATGACATTTGCTATGTGGGCTTGGAATTTTCAATTCGTGTGGGCCTGCACTCAACATTGCCCACTTTCATTTTATTGCGTGGTCCATTTGGTGAAACGAGATATTTTTGTGTACTGCACTTTTCTCTCTATTGGATTTGATGTGTGTTTTTCAATAGTTTCTTCTTCGTAATTCCAAAAATAAAAATATTCTTTTTTATTGAACTACAATAGTTTTCTATTTATTTAAAAGTATGAAATTTGTTTTGAAATTTTTTGCTTTCACAGAAACGCAAATACCAACATAAAACTATTGTAATGTAGATACCAAAACCAAAAACAAAAACCAAAAAATTTTAATTCAAATTTAATTTGAATACATTTACGTAAAGGTTATTAAATATTTCAATAACTTGCTGATATGCTCAAATTAATACCCTAAAAGTACTAAGCAGTAGTTGCAGTATAGTAGGGGTCGAACACAAGAACTCACGGAGACACACAATAGATTATATAGGTGATAATTAAGCTAAACGATCAATGGTATTGAAAACGGAATGTAAATTAAAACGGTTGTAAATTCGATAGGAGAAAGATAGGTTCAGGGTATTTCTCAGGGAATCAATGAATGCAGATAAACTAACTAGCAGGATTCAGATTTATCGCGGTTCTTGAACTCAAATCACTAAGGTATAATTAACCAACTCTCGTTGCAAAAACTATCTAAATCTAAATCCTAGGAATTCCAAATCTCTTTGTGAATCCTAAAGTCTAAATCAGCTTTTAGATCAAGTTTGATTTCTTCACAAAACAACTAAACCAAATCTCTTTGCGAATAGTTATTTTGCTCACCTTAGGTTCTATCAGGTAATTAATCGCACTCTCGCGCCTAATCAATTATCCTAATATCTAAGTTCTAGGTGATCAATCTAGAATTAGCTTTGCAAACAACCTATGATGAAGAACTAATTCAGATGGTGAATCCTAATAACTAATCAATCTAACATTCAGAGATAACTCTTATGAGAACCCTAAACCTAACAAGAGATCTACTAAGAGATGGAAATTGAAGCAATAAACATGTTTGAATAAATCATCAAATAAAACAGAAAAAGTAACAAAAGGGTTCGAAATCTTCTCTCGGACGAACAGAGTTTCAGACTTGTCTCCCTTCAAAAAGCTCTCTCACAAAACAAAAGTAAAATAAAGCGTAACCATCAAAGTGGTTGTAAAATTCTATTAAATAACCTAAATCACGTTTTCGTGCTTCTTGTAAATAATAAAGTCTTCTGGGTAATTTTGCAATTCTTCAACTCTTAATTAAAGTCGCGGGTCGTGTCTGCTTCGATGAGTATCGACCGATACCAATGGGGTATCGATCGACACTGATACTTCAAATCGGGTACTCAGCTACACGAACGTATGTTTTGCTCCAAAATGCTCTAGAAAGCTCCAATATCTCCAATTATGCTCCAAACGTGCTAAAACCTGTAAAAGACTCTAAAACACTACAAAATATTAGAAAGACTCGATAAAACGGACTTATATCATGGCTTAAACGGGGTAAAAACCATGATATATCAACTCCCCCAGACTTAGGCTTTGCTTGCCCTCAAGCAAATAGAAGACTAAACCAGAGAAAGAGGTTTGAAAACGTAGAGACTCACCTGCTCTTGAAACGTTGCAATGACCCTTTTTCCAAGCATCCAAATATCACCTAACCAGCTTTTGATCTAACCACCATGTACTTCTCCTTAGGCATTCGCAGCTTCCCAGACTACACACATTATTTCACAACATTGTTCAATCAAGCCATCCTCGCCAGTTTCATCGCTGTGATTAATACCAAGAACCTTCTAGACTCTTTCCCATACAATATCATGACAAGGAACCACCCTTTTTCACACTTTCTGGTATTATTTCTCTCCCCCAGACTTATTTCTTATTATGTTCTTTCTTTTATTTTTTAGCTTTGCATATACACATCAAGGTATGAGAGGCGAGTATTGATGGTGTTAGCCACCGAATCTCCGGTTCTTCCCTCTCAACGTATCAAAGGCGTAGGCGAATAATGGCATCATAGGAAAATCCTAGCCTCGCTTCCAATCCTTTGTGTGATCATTTCCTCTGAAGTAGAATAATGGGTTCGTTGGAAATTTTTCTAACCCTCTACTCAGAAGAAAATCATTTAATGCATCTTATTAATTAACTTGTAACAGGGAGAGAAATACCATCACTTTAAACACGTGGGTTCCTTTGTCAGATATGAATGATGAATCAAGCTCTATGGACATCAATCACCTCGATGAAGTGCAAAAATTTGGCTCAGGCTATAAAGAACTTTGCTGGAAATATGAGTGTCTTCTAGTTAACTGGTCAGCCTTTGAATTTTTCATTAGCCGATCTAGAACTGATTCTGTAACAATGGTCACTTAGAAGCAAAGTCAGATCAATGGATTCAAGAAAAAGATCACAGTCTCCAACAAAGTTTTGACTCAATAAAATAACGAATGACTCAAAAACGACTGACTCTAAGAAAAACAAAAACAAAGTCAGCGACTACCTCCCCCAGACTTGAACAACACTGTCCCCAGTGTTATCTAGCCTAGAGTTGGTGAAAGAAAACAAAAGAACGAAATGGAAGTATGAGAAACAAGAAGTTACCGTGTTGGAACATTGAGTATCGACCGACACACGGCCTGGTATCGATCGATACCAGGCTTAAATCGATATGATGAACCTTTCTTAATCGCGTAGGGTGTCGACCGATACAACAAGGTATCGATAGATACTCAGGACATTTCGTGTTTGCTCCTTGATTATCCTGACACAAACACAAAAACGAAAAATAAAAAGAAAAAGACACAAAAACAAACTCACTAGTGGGTTGCCTCCCACTCAGCGCTCGTTTTAAGTCAATAGCTTGACTCTGGCTCAGGTGATCAGTAAGGAGAAAATTGAGAACTTACTCCCAGGCAAGTTCCACAGCTAGATACTTGCAGACTCAGAGTTCTGCTCAACATGCTCTCCACAACCTCCTTTCCTTTCTCTTTCAGCTCCGAAGTAAGAAAGACTATAGCCTTAGAGAATGGTTTTGAGGTTCCTTTGCACTTCACCTTGTATTCAATTGAATCCCCATCACACTTCTGAGGGATTAAAGTCATAGAAGTAGCACCCTTCACTTCTTTGCTCTGCACTGTTTTCTGTGCCTTAGCTGTTTTGACGTCTTTCTTGGTGATGACAGAAGGACTATCTAGAACGGCTATGACAGTTGGTGCGTCAGGAGGCTCTTCCAAAAAATTAACTACCAATGTTTCTCCTGTAACAACGGTGATGCAAGAGATATGTGTGGGAGTTCCTCTAGGGATGACTTTGTAGTAAACCTCCATGTCAATGTATGAGAATGAGATGTGCTTGTTGGGTGTGTCCATAATGGCACCAACCGTAGCCATGAACGGTCTTCCAAGAATCAACTACGTACGAGATTGTGCGCTCATCTCCACAACCTGAAAATCAGTAGGACACTACAAGAAAAAACAGTTTTTGTGACTACCATTTGCGACTACTTTTTTAGTCACAAAAAAGAGGGACAATATTGTGACTGATTTGCGACTAATAAGCGACTACCCATAAAGCAGATGCACAATAGTCCCAAATTACCGACTAAAAAAATTAGTCAGAAAAAAGTCGCTTATTTGCGACTGTTTAAGGACTTGCAAAAGTAGTCCCAAATTTGTGACTAGTTTGCTTCGGTTTAGCAACTCCACTCGATTTTTTTTAAATAAACATCAAATAATATACAAAAAATTCTAAACCCTAAATTCTAAACCCTAAACCATCAAATAATATACAAAACATCATATAAATAAACATCAAATAATATACCAAAAAAAATTCAACGCTTACAATTTTTTAAAATATTATAATTTTATAAACCTAAATTATAAATCCTAAACCTCTAACCCTTAAACATAAACTCTAAATCTTAAATTGTAAAATATAAATCTTAAATCATAAACCTATAACCCTTAATCATAAACCTCTAACCATTAATCATAAACTCTAAATCTTAAATCATAAACCTCTAACCCTTAATCATAAACTCTAAATCTAAAACCCAGTTTTTGTGACTAATTTGAGACTAATTTGCGACTAATTTTTAATAGTAGTCACAAAATAATCCCAAATTTGGGACTAATTTGCAACTCCACTTGATTTTTTTTTAGAAATCAATAAATTCTAAACTCAAACCACAAACCCTTAACCCTAAACCCTAAAACTCTAACCCTTAATCATAAACTTGATCTAAATATTAAATTGTAAACTAGATCTTACAAATAAACATCAAATAATATACAAAAAAAATTCAACACTTACATTTTTTTTTACATTTTTTTTTAAATATAATCATTTTATAAATCCTAAATTCTAAACCCTAAACCTTAATCATAAACTCTAAATATTAAATTTTAAAATATAAATCATAAATCATAAACCTCTAACCCTTAATCATAAACCTCTAACCCTTAATCATAAACTCTAAATCTTAAATCATAAACCTCTAACCCTTAATCATAAACTCTAAATCTAAAACCCAGTTTTTGTGACTAATTTGGGACTAATTTGCGACTAAATTTTAATAGTAGTCACAAAATAGTCCCAAATTTGGGACTAATTTGCAACTCCACTCGATTTTTATTTAGAAAACAATAAATTCTAAACCCAAACCACAAACCCTTAACCCTAAACCCTAAACCTCTAACCCTTAGTCATAAACTTGATATAAATCTTAAATTGTAAACTAGATCTTACACATAAATATCAAATAATATACAAAAAATTCAACACTTACAAATCTTTTAAATATAATCATTTCATAAACCCTAAATTCTAAACCCTAAACCTCTAACCCTTAATCATAAACTTTAAATCTTAAATTGTAAACTATCTTACACATAAACATCAAATAATATACAAACATATAAAACTTACAAAAATTTCAATCTAATCATAACATGTACTAAGTTTTACATGTGTTTTATAAAGAATGATTTTGAAAATTAGAATTTTTCTCAAAATTTATTTATTTTTAAGTTTTAACATATTTTTGAACATCTATATACACATAATTATTGTAAAGTGATATTCAAACCTTATAGGATCTTAAAGTTTAGGGTTTAGGGTACAGATTTTTGATTATACTCATAACATGTATAAGTAGTCACAAAATAGTCTCAAACTTGAGACTAATTTGCAACTCCAGTCGATTTTTTTTAATAGTAGTCACAAAATAGTCTCAAATTTGCGACTAATTTGCGACAAAATGTAAAAAATAATGGAAGCTTCTCATTGGCTACTTCATTGAGACGAGGATTGAGATATGAACCGTTGATTCGTTTAATCTAACGGACCAAATTTTTTTATTTTTTTAAATCAGTTTATCTATCTCTCTCTCTCTCTCTCTCTCTCTCTCTCTCTCTCTCTCTCCTTCTGCGATTCTTCTTCTTCCTTCTTTCTTCTCTTCGACAAATCAATCGATCTCTCCTTTCTCACTCTCTTTTTTTCCCAGTTAATCGAACGAGCCCAGTTATTAACCACACATCCTCCAATCACATAAATCTTCCTGTCGATTACACCAACTGCTGCGAATTCGCGGCCGACCCTCATGTTAGAGACTCGTCGCCATGTATGAAACCGGAAATCGAGAACCCACACGCTCGAGGAAGGCACGTCTCTGATAGATCCACCGATTATGTAAATCTCCGAATCCACGACGGCGTAAGCAGATCCGACAAGAGATGGTGAAGGACAAGACATGATTGGAACAAGGAGATTCGAGTTCATTGAGCTCGATGCGTTCGATTGGGTTTCTGGAGGAGAGTGAACCAACACGCACCAGATTCAGGAGGTAAGCGGATTGCGACATAGAGGATATTATCGGTGGCGCCGATGAGAGATCGTGTGGCGTAGAGCAAAGGCGATTTGGGGAGAGATTGGAAAGCCTTGGAGACGAGGGAGAAGATCGGATGGTGACATCTAGAGACGCAGGCAAGGCAATTCATAGAAACGTCATATGATAGTGACGGAATCAATATCAGGCTCACCGGCGGCGAGGAGGAGACCGACGGGGCTCACCGGCGGCGATGGCTCATCGTTTCATTTTTTTTTTTTCATTTTTTGTAATTATTTAATTAATAATTTTTTTTTTGTAAAAATTAATTTAATTATTAAAAATATATTTTTTTTGTATTTTGTATATTGTTTTTAAAAAAAAAATATTTTTACAATAAGTCGCAAATCAGTCTTTAAATTATCACATATTAGTCGCAAAAGAGCAACTGTTTTACGACCATTCAATTTAGCGACCAAATATTAGCGACTAATTTTTTTAGTCTCAAAATAGTCGCAAATGACTCATTTGCGACTATTTTGTGACTATTTTGGTAGTCGCAAAAACTGTGTTTTCTTGTAGTGGGAACCAGGAAATCTCCTACTTTAACCTTCAAATAAGAGATTGTACCGTATGGAAGTGAGGTGGAACTGTTCGCGAATGTGATGGTTGACTTGGGAGGTCGAATATCAGCTCCCAAACACTCTGCAATTGCCCTTGACATGACATTGACGCTAGCCCCTGAGTCAACGAGAGACTCTTTGAATTCAATTCCAGAGATGGAGCATGGAACTGAGAATATCCCTGGGTCTTCCCTCTTGGTCAACTGCCTCAGCGGTAGTGACTTGCTTCTTGCCTTGATAAAGAGTACTTTGATTTCTTCCAAAGTTTCTCTGCAATCTCGGAAGTGACTCAACAGAGGGCAGCACTCTAGAGCTTCTTCAAAAGTCAGTGTGTGGGGAATTCGTCGTACCATCTTCTCGAAGCCAAGCAGCTGCTTTGGAGTGTTGGGGGTCTCGGAGGTGTTGAGGAATAGGATTCAGCTTCTTGGGCTTGTGAAGTCTGTCAACACTCATACGCGGCTCCTTCGCAGTATCTGGGAGGGTGTCGATCGATGTATGAAGGGCATCGATCGATGCTTGCTCCTTCGAGATGTCCTTGACATATTCTTGGACGGGTGTCGATCGATACAAGAGGGTATCGGTCGACGCAGAGGTGATTTCCGAAATCTCATCGTCATCCTTGGCAAGATTGACCAAAATCTTTGCAGTTGAGCACCTTTGCACTCCTGGGTGTACCTCACTTCCACTCCGCGAGGGGATAGCAGTTACGTCTTCGTTCTGTGAATGATCCATCAGTCCCTTGACAGTTGCTGCATTTTGGGCTACCTGAGTATCCAGAATATTCTGATGAATAATGAGAGTTTCGATTTTTCCATTCAGATCAGTGTACATGGCATCCAACCTCCCGTTGAAATTCACTGTCATCTTCTGCTGTCCTTGAACCAGTTGTTCAAGCATAGCCTCAATCTTACTCTCAGAAGTTCTGGGTGGTGTGGGTGGGCATTGATACCTTTGACCTTGAAATCCAACTCCATCACTGTGGTTAACAAATTCCACTCCATCCATTTCAGCAAAACGAACAGCCTTATGCTGCCTGCCCATCAACAAATTGTGCATTGAATCTAACTTAGCATTCACCTCAGCAATCCGATTGTAATCCAAGTTACCCGCTTGCTTCTTGCGCTCCATGTCTGCATTCTTGGTACTATTGCTAGAAACCAAGTTCTCAATAAGCACATAGGCATCGTCAGGATACCTCGTGTAGAAATTTCCATTGCTCGCAGCATCCAGAGCCATATGATACCTCCAATCAATCCCTCTGAAGAAAGTACCCAACAACTGAACCTGAGTGAACCCATGGTGCCGACAATATCTCTGATATGACTTGAAACGAATCCAAGCAGCCTTGAGTGCTTCTGTTGGTCCTTGAGAAAACTGAGAGATCTTGTTCTTGAGCTCCTCGGATCTCGCATCATCGAAAAAGTTGTTCAGGAAGGTTTTCTTCGTCTCTTCCCAGGTATTCAGCGACCCAGTAGGTAACTGCTTCAGCCAGTAAGTTACATCTCCATCAACAGAGTATGGGAAGAGCTTGCAGAAGAGGTAATCATAGGACACTCCATTGCACTTGATGCTTGTAACCAAATCCTCAAACCTCTCAATGTGATACATAGGGTGTTCATGAGAAAGACCATGAAAAAGATGATGACCCACAAGAGTGAAGTATGCAGGTTTCAGCTCAAAGTCATTCCTCTGAAAAGCAGGAAGGCGAATCGCTGATCGATTGGCATAGACTTAATCAGGCATGTTGTACTCACCAATCGTCCTACCGCGATTAATCACAGCGTTCCCAGCGTTCGCGTTCCCAACGACATTCCCTGCGACAACAGGAGCAGGTGGAATGATGTTCCCCTCTCCATCCAGATGTTGTCATCTCTCATTGCACAACCGACCCTCTTGGTCTCTCAAAGCTCCAGTAGCATCCTGAATCAGAATCATTGTATTGTTCATCTCCGCTGGCTTCTTTGCTTTCTTGTTTGCACGTTCCAAACTCACACCTGAAACACACTAGGCAAGGCACGTAAGTAACAAAAAAACGTGATGAGTATCGACCGATACCAAGTGGTGTCGATCGATATCAACAAAAAACATGACGAGTATCGACCGATAGTAGATAGTATCGACCGATACCGACGAGCTTAGTCAAAATTCTCAGACTAAAATCTAATGGCGAATTGAGTCCCCGGCAACGGCGCCAAATTTGATATGCTCAAATTAATACCCTAAAAGTACTAAGCAGTAGTTGCAGTATAGTAGGGGTCGAACACAATGACTCACAGAGACACACAATAGATTATATAGGTGAGAATTAAGCTAAACGATCAATGGTATTGAAAACGGAATGTAAATTAAAACGGTTGTAAATTCGATGGGAGAAAGATAGGTTCAGGGTATTTCTCAGGGAATCAAGGAATGCAGATAAACTAACTAGCATGATTCAGATTTAGCGCGGTTCTTGAACTCAAATCACTAAGGTATAATTAACCAACTCTCCTTGCGAAAACTATCTAAATCTAAATCCTAGGAATTCCAAATCTCTTTGCGAATCCTAAAGTCTAAATCAGCTTTTAGATCAAGTTTTATTTGTTCACAAAACAACTAAACTAAATCTCTTTGCGAATAGTTATTTTGCTCACCTTAGGTTCTATCAGGTAATTAATCGCATTCTCGCGCCTAATCAATTATCCTAAGATCTAAGTTCTAGGTGATCAATCTAGAATTAGCTTTGCAAACAACCTATGGTGAAGAACTAATTCAGATGGTGAATCCTAATAACTAATTAATCTAACATTCAGAGATAACCCTTATGAGAACCCTAAACCTAACAAGAGATCTACTCAGACATGGAAATTGAAGCAATAAAAATGTTTGAATAAATCATCAAATAAAACAGAAAAAGTAACAAAAGGGTTCGAAATCTTCTCTCGGACGAGTAGAGATTCAGACTTGTCTCCCTTCAAAAAGCACTCTCACAAAACCAAAGTAAAATAAAACGTAGCCATCAAAGTGGCTGTAAAATCCTATTAAATAACCTAAATCACGTTTTGGGGCTTCTTGCAAATAATAAAGTTTTCGGGGCAATTTTATAATTCTTCAACTCTTCATTAAAGTCACGGGTCGTGTCTGCTTCGATGAGTATCGACCGATACCAATGGGGTATCGATCGACACTGATACTTCAAATCGGGTACTCAGCTACACGAACGTCTGCTTTGCTCCAAAATGCTCCAGAAAGCTCCAATATCTCCAATTATACTCCAAACATGCTAAAACCTGTAAAAGACACTAAAACACTACAAAATAGTAGAAAGACTCGATAAAACGGACCTATATCATGGCTTAAACGGGGTAAAAACCATGATATATCACTTGCCTCACTTTATTTTGTGGGTCTAATAATAACTTACCTCATTTATACCAAGTTTTAAAAATTAATAATGTTCACAACATTTAATAGTCAGCGCCATGTCATGCTACATGCATGGAAAGCCTCTACTATATAAGATGAACCTCTCGAGTTTCTTATGCCATAATTTGATTTGATAAAGCAAAATGAATAAAGTATCCTTCCTTCTTCTCCTCTCTCTCATCCTCCTCCCTCTTCACGTGTTTGTGGTGGCACGTGTCGGCGTTTGGAGTCCCATCAGAGACGTTAAGGATCCTCACATCGAAGAGATCGTCTAATTTGTGGTCTCCAATTACGACAGACAGAGCATATCTGGACTGAAGTTCGTGACGGTTGTTAGCGGCGAGTCTTAGATAGTCTCCAGTGTGAATTACCGGCTTTTGGTGGCGGTTAATGACATCATAGTTGGCGGAGACGGCGCAAGCAAAAATTATGAAGTGATTGTATGGGAGAAGTTGTGGCTGAAATCAATGAATCTCACTTTGTTCAAGCCCGCCTCTATTAATGGTCGCTTCCTATTATGACTTTACATGTAACCAATCTTTTATATATAGCAAATAGGTTAAAATAAATTAAAAAATGTTGATTTCTGTATTGTTTGGTTTTCAAAGTTCATGTATGACCAAATATGAAGAAATGATATTAGATAAGTTTTGACATTCTCTAATTATGCATGATAATTTACAATATAGATTAGAATTAATTACATTAAAAGTCACTTTTTGAATTTCAAATTACATAAAAAAATACTTTTGACTATTGGTGTTCTTTATGAGAGTGTAAAATCTTTTTCTCCCTTTATTCCACTTTTTAATTGTCTTAAATCCCGCGTGTACACGAAGACGGTGGATTGAAAGTCGTGGATGAGTGTATATGAGTAAAGTAATTATTATCCCCTACTTGTTTTGTTTTCTCATTTCCTATATTGTAAAAGACATAAATCAATTTTCTTTGTTACAATGAATGATAAAACTCATTTTTCTACATTGTAAGATCTATTTTACTATATTTTAGGTGTCAAACAAGAAATCTAGTCATGTGAAAACAAACGATATATTTGGATGACAATTTGTGGACGATGTGATAAGTATTATGTTCCGTGGATAATGTGATATGGACGAAAACATGTCTACATGCGTTGTTCATGTATATCAGTTGTTCATGTGAACATGCCCATGCGGCTAAAACTGTTAAAAACTATGATTATTATTCATTGTAACCCAAAAATAAATGTCCACATGGATATATGTGTAACGTGGATATTTGTGTTAAATATGTATCCAAAAATAGGATTAATAATCATTGTAACGTAGATATTTGTGTAAAATATTTGTCTACATTTATATATGCAAAAAATAAGTCTATGATATCATGTCCATGACACTATTGATTCATTATTTGTCTATGAAAAACTGTTCATTCTCGTTTGAGTTAATTTCGAGAACATTTACAAGAATAATCAGTGCGTGGACATGTTTCTATGTACCAACTGTAATGAACATTTATATGAAATGTTTATCCACGTCGATTGTAAACGATAAATTGTCCACAACTCCATGCTATCATGTCCACGGCGATCTAAATTTATGTACACGTTTCTATGTCCACGTCGATCTGAATATCACATGACTAGATTTCTTGTTTTTTGGTTTATAATAAATTTTTTATTTCATATCTAAACTATAGTAAAATGGGTCTTAAAATATTGGAAAATAAAATTATCATTCATTGTAACAAACAAATATTTTATGTCTTTCATATTATAAAACAAATTAGGTGGGGATAATAATTACTTTACTCAGATTTTTTATTTCTAACTCATCCATGACATTGCATCCATCATTTCCGTGTACACGCGGGGTAATTTTGGATTTACATGATATGAACAGTGGAATAAGTGTCTTAATAACACAAAATGTATGTTTTTTTAAAAAAACTCAAAAAGTGACTTTTAATATTATTCAATTTATAGATTATGGTAAAGAAACTGTTGAGAGATGCATCACTAAATAAATATTTCTTATGTTTCCAAATATAAAAGATTTTCATTTTCACTTACAAGAAATATCATTTAATTAATATCTAATAATAATAACAAACTCTAATAAGTGCGTTAAACACTTAAAATATATTAAAAACTCTTTCCAATGGTATGAAATCCAAATATGTTCGAAATTTTCTACAGATCATGACAAATTTGAATTCTTTTTCCCACAAAATTTTGCACAAAATGTGAATTTGATTGTTCTTGTTTGTAGACTTCAACATTCCGTACCATGATGATCTTTTCGAAAATTTCTCATTGCATGAAGATATATTCACGGAAAATTCGAAATCAACGAGTTAAAATGAGTCTATCTATTGTGATTGAGTTTTATAGTATAGAATTGGTGATGAGAATCTTTCTTCTTAAATATTTGTTTACCTTCTTTCCGATAATCACATTTTAAATTTTTTTAAAAGCATGTGGTTTACAATTAAATAATGTAGTCGACTCAAAGTCTCTTTAAAGAAGATGTGGGTTACAACTTAATTTCAGTTGAATCAGTTATTATCAACGTCTCTAGAGTATGGGTGCTTTCCATATAGATCTGTATGTTGGGTTTTTAGAAATTGAAGACTATGAACTCAAATGGAATTGTGTGTTAATAGCTTTTTATTGTTTTATTCATCTTTGTATTTCTAAATTTTATAAAGTCGAGTCTTTCTATTTTTTTTTATCTTTTTCTTTTTAATCGTAGGAATTATAGTATTTTTTGGATGTTTATGTATCATCACTTTTTGTTTTATGCATTTTCCCTTATAATCGTTTTAAATAATTTTCTATATTAAATTTGGGTAAACGACATATTTCCCCCTCAAAAGTATCCTATAGTAACAGATCCATACAAACTTGAAGCTTTGTCCTAGTTCCACATCGTTTGAAAGTTATAAACGTCCTAGTTCCACATCGTTTGAAAGTTATAAACTTATATCCCCACAGTTCAAAAATTCGAAACATATTTACATAGAGACCGCAGTTTATTCCGGTTTATAGTGTACCAATCCAATTTTAACCATCCAAAAAAAAAATTAAACTGAAATTAAACGTATTACAACCCAATTACAACTCTAACCAATTTTAACCATGTTTTCCCTCTTCTTCTTCCTCTCTCTTTATCTTATCTCTCTCGATCTCTCTATATTTATGTTGTTTTAAGGTTTAATGTTAATTTTCTCTTTGATTAATTTGTTGTTTTATCACCATCTGATTTTCTTCCTTTTCTTCAAAGATCACAAATAGAAGAAAAAATTAAAATTAAACCTTAAAACAACATAAATATACAGAGATAGAGAGAGAGGAAGAAGAAGTAGAAGAGAAACATGGTTAATATTGGTATAAGTTGTAATTGTGTTGTAATAGGTTTAATTTCGATTTATTTTTTTGTTTGGATGGTTAAAATTGGATTGGTACACTATAAACCGGAATAAACAGCGGTCTGTGTGTAAATATGTTTCGAACTGTGGGGATAAAAGTTTTTAACTTTCAAACGATGTGGAACTAGGACGAGACTGTAACTTTGTGTGGATTTGTTACTATATGATACATTTGAGGGGGAAATAGGTCGTTTCATTTTTAACCGTAGCAATTATATTTTTTTTTTGGATGTTCATGTATCATCATTTTTTGTTTTATGCATTTTCCCTTATAATCGTTTTAAATAATTTTCATATTAAATTTTAATATATTTTATTTTCCCCCCCCCCGATTTCTTGGTGGTTCGATTCCTATTATTAAAAATAAAATAAGTACAAACTAATGATCATTTATTCTGTAATTGTGACTTTACCGATGAACACCATAAATTTCAATTACAAATCTGGATATAAATCTTCGATGAACGATAGTTTAAACAAAAAAAATGAAAAAATAACCATATCGCACTTCGGATCAAGCTCACATCTTTGAAGCTAGGGATTATAATTTTCTTTGAGACAAGTGCTAGGATACTTTGGATTACATCCCCATGCATGATCTGCATCGAGAGCTTTGTAGCTTATTACATTTTCTACATTGGTGTTGATTGTTGCAAGAGTAAAGAACACCATTATAAGAGCCATATATAAAATAACAGCCTTAACTAACTTCTTCGACATACCCATACCTCTTTTTTCTTTTTTATTGAATGAAGAAAAGAAAAAACACGATAATTTATCTATAAAGAGATTGTGATAAACACATGAAGGGATTATCAAAGCTTTAAATACTATAGGAGATGGACAAGATAGTTATGTTCCTTTCTTTTTTTTGGCATATAGATTTGGTGTATCCTTCTAAAATATTGATTTTGTTATATTACTATTTTTTTTTCTAAAGTGGCTACAAATTAGTTTCACGTATTTCGAAAATATTGAAAGTTTAAAATTTTTTATTATCACTGCAACAAACTACAGCCAAATTTTAACAAGAATTGTAACAGTTGAAGCAACCTGAATCACTTTAACAAAAAATAAAAGGACAAAATTATACTTTTTCTGATTAATACAAATTTTACTAAGCTGCAAATTACTGCCAAATTAAGTTTTGGTTGGTTTTTTTTAACTTGTACATAGTTGGGTTTTGAAAGTTGAAGCAAATGAATAATAATTTTGTTTATTTTTTTCTACCTAAAGCCTCATTAAAGTTACATCATTTTTACATAAAGTTCATATTGTAAAACAGTAATAACATCTGTCAATTTCACATTTCATCTAGAGAGATCAGCTCTGAAAATCGATTATGAGTCTCAATTGGAATTTCTTTTTCCGTACTCTTGGGTAATTTCCTCGCATTTTCGTCATATGCTTATGGCGATTTCGTAGATGCTTCCACATATGCTTTTAAGCAGATTTTGTCCACTTGTGAGCAAGGATATGACATTTGCTATGTGGGCTCGGAATTTTCAATTCGTGTGGGCCTGCACTCAACATTGCCCACTATCATTTTATGGCGTGGTCCATTTGGTGAAACGAGACAGTTTTGTGTACTGCTCTTTTCTCTCTATTTGATTCGATGTGTGTTTTTCAATAGTTTAAAAAATATATATTATTTTTTAACGAACTACAATAATTTTCTATTAATTTAAAAGTATAAAATTTGTTTTTAATTTTTTTTGCTTTCACAGAAACGCAAATACCAACATAAAACTATTGTAATATAGATACCAAAACCAAAAACAAAAACCAAAAAAAATTAATTCAAATTTAATTTGAATACATTTACGTAAAGGTTATTAAATATTTCAATAACTTGCCTCACTTTATTTTGTGGGTCTAATAATAACTTACCTCATTTATACCAAGTTTCAAAAATTAATAATGTTCACAATATTTAATAGTCAGCGCCATGTCGTGCCACATGCATCGGAAGCCACTACTATATAAGATGAACCTCTCGAGTTTCTTATGCCATAATTTGATTTGATAAAGCAAAATGAATAAAGTAATCTTCCTTCTTCTCCTCTCTCTCATCCTCCTCCCTCTTCACGTGTTTGTGGTGGCACGTGTTGGCGTTTAGAGTCCCATCAGCGACGTTAAGGATCCTCACATCAAAGAGATCGTCTAATTTGCGGTCTCCTATTACGACAAACATAGCAAATATGGACTGAAGTTCGTGACGGTTGTTAGCGGCGAGTCTTAGATAGTCTCCAGTATGAATTACCGGCTTTTGGTGGCGGTTAATGACATCATAGTTGGCGGAGACGGCGCAAGCAAAAATTACGAAGCGATGTATGGGAGATGTTGTGGCTGAAATCAATGAATCTCACTATGTTCAAGCCCGCCACTATTAATGGTCGCTTCCTATTATGACTTTACATGTAACCAATCTTTTATATATAGCAAATAGGTTAAAATAAATTAAAAAATGTTGATTTCTGTATTATTTGGTTTTCAAAGTTCATGTATGGCCAAATATGAAGAAATGATATTGAATAAGTTTTGACATTCACTAATTATGCATGATAATTTACAATATAGATTATAATATATTACATTAAAAGTCACTTTTTGAGTTTCAAATTACATAAAAAACACTTTTGACTATTGGTGTACTTTATGAGAGTGTAAAATCTTTTTTTCCCTTTATTACACTTTTCAACTGTCTTAAATCCCGCGTGTACACGAAGACGGTGGATTGAAAGTCGTGGATGAGTGTATATGAGTAAAGTAATTATTATCCCCTACTTGTTTTGTTTTCTAATTTCCTATATTGTAAAAGACATAAAACATTTTTCTTTGTTACAATGAATGATAAAACTCATTTTTCTACATTGTAAGATCTATTAAACTATATTTTAGGTGTCAAACAAGAAATCTAGTCATGTGAAAACAAACGATATATTTGGATGACAATTTGTGGACGATGTGATAAGTATTATGTTATGTGGACAATGTGATATGGACGAAAACATGTCTACATGTGTTGTTCATGTATATCAGTTGTTCATGTGAACATGCCCATGCCGCTAAAACTGTTAAAAACTAGGATTATTATTCATTGTAACCCAAAAATATATGTCCACATGGATATATGTGTAACGTGGATATTTGTGTTAAATATGTATCCAAAAATAGGATTAATATTCATTGTAACGTAGATATTTGTGTAAAATATTTGTCTACATTTATATATGCAAAAAATCAGTCCATGATATCATGTTCATGACACTATTGATTCATTATTTGTCTATGAAAAACTGTCCATTCTCGTTTGAGCTAATTTCGAAAACATTTACAAGAATAATCAGTGCGTGGAAATGTTTCTGTGTACCAATTGTAATGAGCATTTATATAAAATGTTTATCCACGTCGATTGTAAACGATAAACTGTCCACGACTCCATGCTATCATGTCCACGGCGATCTAAATTCATGTCCACGTTTCTATGTCCACGTCGATCTGAATATCACATGACTAGATTTCTTGTTTTTTTGTTTATAATAAATTTTTTATTTCACATCTAAACTATAGTAAAATGGGTATTCAAATATTAGAAAAATAAAATTATCATTCATTGTAACAAAATTTTTTTTATGTCTTTCATATTGTAAAACAGATTAGGTGGGGATAATAATTACTTTACTCAAATTTTTTATTTCTAACTCATCCATGACATTGCATCCATCATTTCCGTGTACACGCGGAGTAATTTTGGATTTACAAGATATGAACAGTGGAATAAGTGTTTCAATAACACAAAATGTATGTTTTGTAAAAAAACTCAAAAAGTGACTTTTAATATTATTCACTTTGTAGATAATGGTAACGAAACTGTTGAGAGATGCATCACTAAATAAATATTTCTTATGTTTCCACATATAAAACATTTTCCTTTTCACTTACAAGAAATATCATTTAATTAATATCTAATAATAATAACAAACTCTAATAAGTGCGGTAAACACTTAAAATATATTAAAAACTCTTTCCAATGGTATGAAATCCAAATATGTTCCAATTTTTTTACAGATCATGACAAATTTGAATTCTTTTTCCCACATAATTTTGCACAAAATGTGAATTTGATTGTTCTCGTTTGTAGACTTCAACATTCCGTACCATGATGATCTTTTCGAAAATTTCTCATTGCATGAAGATATATTCACGGAAAATGCCAAATCAACGAGTTAAAATGAGTCTATCTATTGTGATTGAGTTTTATAGTATAGAATTGGTGCTGGAAATCTTCCTTTTTAAATCTTTGTTTACCTTCTTTCCGATAATCACATTTTGAAATTTTTAAAAGCATGTGGTTTACAATTAAATAATGTAGTCGACTCAAAGTCTCTTTAAAGAAGATGTGGGTTACAACTGAATTTCAGTTGAATCATTTATTATCAACGTCTCTAGAGTATGGGTGCTTTCCATATAGATCTGTATGTTGGGTTTTTATAAATTGAAGACTATGAACTCAAATGGAATTGTGTCTTAATAGATTTTTGTTGTTTTATTCATCTTTCTATTTCTAAATTTTATAAAGTCGAGTTTTTGTATTTTTTATCCTTTCCTTTTTAACCGTAGCAATTATATAATTTTTGGGATGTTTATGTATCATCACTTTTTGTTTTATGTTTTTCTCTTATAGTCGTTTTAAATAATTTTCCATATTAAATTTGGGTAAACGACCTATTTCCCCCTCAAAAGTATCCTATAGTAACATATCCATAAAAACTTGCAGCTTTGTCCTAGTTCCACATCGTTTGAAAGTTATAAACTTATATCCCCACAGTTCAAAAATTTGAAACATATTTACACACAGACCGCGGTTTATTCCGGTTTATAGTGTACCAATCCAATTTTAACCATCCAAACAAAAAATTAAACTGAAATTAAACGTATTACAAGCCAATTACAACTCTAACCAATTTTAAACATGTTTTCCCTCTTCTTCTTCCTCTCTCTTTATCTTATCTCTCTCGATCTCTCTATATTTATGTTGTTTTAAGGTTTAATTTTAATTTTCTCTTTGATTAATTTGTTGTTTTATCACCATCTGATTTTCTTCCTTTTCTTCAAAGATCACAAATAGAAGAAAAAATTAAACCTTAAAACAACATAAATATACAGAGATAGAGAGAGAGGAAGAAGAAGAAGAAGAGAAACATGGTTAATATTGGTATAAGTTGTAATTGTGTTGTAATAGGTTTAATTTTGATTTATTTTTTTGTTTGGATGGTTAAAATTGGATTGGTACACTATAAACCGGAATAAACTGCGGTCTGTGTGTAAATATGTTTCGAACTGTGGGGATAAAAGTTTTTAACTTTCAAACGATGTGGAACTAGGACGAGACTGTAACTTTGTGTGGATTGGTTACTATATGATATATTTGAGGGGGAAATAGGTCGTTTCATTTTTAACCGTAGCAATTATAGAATTTTTTTGGATGTTCATGTATCATCATTTTTTGTTTTATGCATTTTCCCTTATAATCGTTTTAAATAATTTTCATATTAAATTTTAATATATTTTATTTTCCCCTGCGATTTCTTGGTGGTTCGATTCCTATTATTAAAAATAAAAGAAGTACAAATTAATGATCATTTATTCTGTAACTGTAACTTTACCGATGAACACCATAAATTTCAATTACAAATCTGGATATAAACATTCGATGAACTATAGTATAAACAAAAAACATTTTAAAAATAACCATATCGCACTTCGGATCAAGCTCACATTTTTGAATCTAGGGATTAGAATTTTCTTTGAGACAAGTGCTAGGATACTTTGGATTACATCCCCATGCATGATTTGCATCGAGAGCTTTGTAGCTTATTACATTTTCTGCATTGGTGTTGATTGTTGCAAGAGTGAAGAACACCATTATAATAGCCATATATAAAATAACAGCCTTAACTAACTTCTTCGACATACCCATACCTCTTTTTTTTTATTGAATGAAGAAAAGAAAAAACGCGATAATTTATCTATAAATAGATTGTGAGAAACACATGAAGGGATTATCAAAGCTTTAAATACTATAGGAGATGGACAAGATAGTTATGTTTCTTTCTTTTTTTTGCATATAGATTTGGTGTATCCTTCTAAAATATTGATTTTGTTATATTACTATTTTTTTGGCTACAAATTAGTTTCACGTATTTGGAAAATATTGAAAGTTTATTTATTTTTGTTATCACTGCAACAAACTACCGCCAAATTTTAACAACAATTGTAACAGCTTGATGTGATCATGGCAAGCACAATGAATGAGCAGCTTGAACCGGAGCAGCTTGTAGCCGAGGAAGCTAAGAAGAAATGGATTAGCTCAACAACAACATTTGATCCGGGAATTTTAAGAGGATCAACAAATGGGTATGTGACCCATTTGCACTCTTTTTCCCTTGCTTTGGTTTTGTCCCAATGGGTTTTCCAAAGTAAGGTTTTTAATGAGACAAATGGATCACATCCCCTTAGCCCATTTGTTGATCATAATCCAAGCCCAGCGATTCACTACTATGGCTTCTTCAATCAAGTGTCGCTGTTAGCTCACAGCTCCCCAGAAAACGTA
>PKML01053063.1:950818-965832 GCA_002933935.1 Eutrema yunnanense | reverse complement strand
AAAACCAAAAAAATTAATTCAAATTTAATTTGAATACATTTACGTAAAGGTTATTAAATATTTCAATAACTTGCCTCACTTTATTTTGTGGGTCTAATAATAACTTACCTCATTTATACCAAGTTTCAAAAATTAATAATGTTCACAAGATTTAATAGTCAGCGCCATGTCATGCTACATGCATGGGAAGCCTCTACTATATAAGATGAACCTCTCGAGTTTCTTATGCCATAATTTTATTTGGTAAAGCAAAATGAATAAAGTAATCTTCCTTCTTCTCCTCTCTCTCATCCTCCTCCCTCTTCACGTGTTTGTGGTGGCACGTGTTGGCGTTTAGAGTCCCATCAGCGACGTTAAGGATCCTCACATCGAAGAGATCGTCTAATTTGCGGTCTCCTATTACGACAGACATAGCAAATCTGGACTGAAGTTCGTGACGGCTGTTAGCGGCGAGTCTTAGATAGTCTCCAGCGTGAATTACCGGCTTTTGGTGGCGGTTAATGATATCATAGTTAGCGGAGACGGCGCAAGCAAAAATTACGAAGCGATTGTATGGGAGAAGATGTGGCTGAAATCAATGAATCTCACTATGTTCAAGCCCGCCACTATTAATGGTCGCTTCCTATTATGACTTTACATGTAACCAATCTTTTATATATAGCAAATAGGTTAAAATAAATTAAAAAATGTTGATTTCTGTATTATTTGGTTTTCGAAGTTCATGTATGGCCAAATATGAAGAAATGATATTGAATAAGTTTTTACATTCGCTAACTATGCATGATAATTTACAATATAGATTATAATATATTACATTAAAAGTCACTTTTTGAGTTTCAAATTACATAAAAAACACTTTTGACTATTGGTGTACTTTTTTTTTTTTTTACATCAACTATTTGTGTACTTTATGAGAGTGTAAAATTTTTTCTCCCTTTATTCCACTTTTCAATTGTCTTAAATCCCGCGTGTACACGAAGACGGTGGATTGAAAGTCGTGGATGAGTGTATATGAGTAAAGTAATTATTATCCCCTACTTGTTTTGTTTTCTCATTTCCTATATTGTAAAAGACATAAAACAATTTTCTTTGTTACAATGAATGATAAAACTCATTTTTCTACATTGTAAGATCTATTTTATTATATTTTAGGTGTTAAACAAGAAATCTAGTCATGTGAAAACAAACGATATATTTGGATGACAATTTGTGGATGATGTGATAAGTATTATGTTATGTGGACAATGTGATATGGACGAAACCATGTCTACATGCGTTGTTCATGTATATAAGTTGTTCATGTGAACATGCCCATGCGGCTAAAACTGTTAAAAACTAGGATTATTATTCATTGTAAGCCAAAAAATATATGTCCACATGGATATATGTGTAACGTGGATATTTGTGTAACGTGGATATTTGTGTTAAATATGTATCCAAAAATAGGGTTAATATTCATTGTAACGTAGATATTTGTGTAAAATATTTGTCTACATTTATATATTCAAAAAATCAGTCAAAGATATCATGTTCATGACACTATTGATTCATTATTTTTGTATGAAAAACTATTCATTCTTGTTTGAGCTAATTTCGAGAACATTAACACGAATAATCAGTGCGTGGACATGTTTCTGTTTACCAATTGTAATGAACAATTATATAAAATGTTTATCCACGTCGATTGTAAACGATAAACTTTCCACGACTCCATGCTATCATGTCCACGACGATCTAAATTCATGTCCATATTTCTATGTCCACGTCGATCTGAATATCGCATGACTAGATTTCTTGTTTTTTTTGTTTATAATAAAAAAATTATTTCACATCTAAACTATAGTAACATGGGTCTTAAAATGTTAGAAAAATAAAACTATCATTCATTGTAACAAAAAAACATTTTATGTCTTTCATATTGTAAAACAAATTAGGTGGGCATAATAATTACTTTACTCATATTTTTATTTCTAACTCATCCATGACATTGCATCCATCATTTCCGTGTACACGCGTGGTATTTTTGGATTTACAAGATATGAACAGTCGAATAAGTGTCTCAATAACACAAAATGTATGTTTTTGTAAAAAAAGCTCAAAAAGTGACTTTTAATATTATTCACTTTATAGATTATGGTAACGAAACTGTTGAGAGATGCATCATTAAATAAATATTTCTTATGTTTCCAAATATAAAACATTTTCATTTTCACTTACAAAAAATATCATTTAATTAATATCTAATAATAATAAAAAAACACTAATAAGTGCGTTAAACACTTAAAATATATTAAAAACTCTTTCCAATGGTATGAAATCCAAATATGTTCCAAATGTTTTACAGATCATGACAAATTTGAATTCTTTTTCACACATAATTTTGCACAAAATGTGGATTTGATTGTTCTCGTTTGTAGACTTCAACATTCCGTACCATGATGATCTTTTCAAAAATTTCTCATTGCAAGAAGATATATTCACGGAAAATGCCAAATCAACGAGTTAAAATGAGTCTATCTATTGTGATTGAGTTTTATAGTATAGAATTGGTGTTGGGAATCTTCCTTCTTAAATCTTTGTTTACCTTCTTTCCGATAATCACATTTTGAAATTGTAAAAAGCATGTGGTTTACAATTAAATAATGTTGTCGGCTCAAAGTCTCTTTAGAGAATATGTGGGTTACAACTTAATTTGAGTTGAATCATTTATTAACAATGTCTCTAGAGTATGGGTGCTTTCCATATAGATGTGTATGTTGGGTTTTTATAAATTGAAGACTATTAACACACAATTCTATGAACTCAAATGGAATTGTGTGTTAATAGCTTTTTATGATTTTATTCATCTTTGTATATCTAAATTTTATAAAGTCGAGTCTTTCTATTTTTTATCTTTTTTTTTAACCGTAGCAATTATAGAATTTTTTGGATGTTTATGTATCATGACTTTTTGTTTTATACATTTTCCCTTATAATCGTTTTAAATAATTTTCCATATTAAATTTGGGTAAACGACTTATTTCCCCCTCAAAAGTATCATATAGTAACAAATCCAAACAAACTTACAGCTTCGTCCTAGTTCCACATCGTTTGAAAGTTATAAACTTATATCCCCACAGTTCGAAAACTCGAAACATATTTACACACATACCGCGGTTTATTCCGGTTTATAGTGTACCAATCCAATTTTATCCATCCAAACAAAAAAATAAACAGAATTAAACCTATTACAATCCAATTACAACTCTAACCAAATTTAACCATGTTTTCCCTCTTCTTCTTCCTCTCTCTATATTTATGTTGTTTTAAGGTTTAATTTTAATCTCTCTTTGATTAATTTGTTGTTTTATCACCATCACATTTTCTTCCTTTTCTTCAAAGATCACAAATAAAAGAAAAAATTAAAATTAAACCTTACAAAAACATAAATATAGAGAGATCGAGAGAGAGGAGATAGAGAGAGAGAGGAAGAAGAAAAAGAAGAGAAACATGGTTAAAATTGGTATAAGTTGTAATTGTGTTGTAATAGGTTTAATTTCGGTTAAATGTTTTGTTTGGGTGGTTAAAATTAGATTGATACACTATAAACAGAAATAAACTGATGTATGTGTGTAAATATGTTTCGAACTGTGGGGATATAAGTTTTTAACTTTCAAACGATGTGGAACTTGGACGAGACTATAACTTTGTGTGGATTTGTTACTATATGATACATTTGAGGGGGAATTAGGTCGTTTCATTTTTAACCGTAGCAATTATAGAATTTTTTTGGATGTTCATGTATCATCATTTTTTGTTTTATGCATTTTCCCTTATAATCGTTTTAAATAATTTTTCATATTAAATTTTAATATATTTTATTTTCCCCCGCGATTTCTTGGTGGTTCGATTCCTATTATTAAAAATAAAAGAAGTACAAATTAATGATCATTTATTCTGTAACTGTGACTTTACCGATGAACACCATAGATTTCAATTAAAAATCTGGATATAAACATTCGATGAACGATAGTATAAACAAAACACATTTTAAAAATAACCATATCGCACTTCGGATCAAGCTCACATCTTTGAATCTAGGGATTAGAAATTTCTTTGAGACAAGTGCTAGGATACTTTGGATTACATCCCCATGCATGATCTGCATCGAGAGCTTTGTAGCTTATTACATTTTCTGCATTGGTGTTGATTGTTGCAAGAGTGAAGAACACCATTATAAGAGCCATATATAAAATAACAGCCTTAACTAGCTTCTTCGACATACCCATACCTCTTTTTTTGTTTTTTATTGAATGAAGAAAAAAAAACGCGATAATTTATCTATAAAGAGATTGTGAGAAACACTTGAGGGGATTATCAAAGCTTTAAATACTATAGGAGATGGATAAGATAGTTATGTGTCTTTCTTTTTTTGGCATTTAGATTTGGTGTATCCTTCTAAAATATTGATTTTGTTATATTACTATTTTTTTTTCGAAAGTGGCTACAAATTAGTTTCACGTATTCGGAAAATATTGAAAGTTTTATTTTTTTGTTATCATTGCAACAAACTACAGCCAAATTTTAACAACAATTGTAACAGCTGAAGCAAACTGAATCAGTTTAACAAAAAATAAAAGGACAAAATATACTTTTTCTGATTAATACAAATTTTACTAAGCTGCCAATTAAAGCCAAATAAAGTTTTGGTTGTTTTTTTTTAACTCGTACATAGTTGGGTTTTGAAAGTTGAAGCCAATGAATAATAATTTTGTTTATTTTTTTTCTAACTAAAGCCTCATTAAAGTTACATCATTTGTACATAAAGTTCATATTGTAAAACAGTAATAACATCTGTCAATTTCACATTTCATCTAGAGAGACCAGCGCTGAAAATCGATTAAGAGTCTTAACTGGAATTTCCTTTTCCATACTATTGGGTAATTACCTCGTAGTTTTTTCATATGCTTTTGGCAATTTCGTAGATGCTTCCTCTTATGCTTTTGAGCAGATTTTGTCGACTTGTGAGGAAGGATATGACATTTGCTATGTGGGCTCAGAATTTTCAAACCGAAATAAACCGATGTATGTGTGTAAATATGTTTCGAACAGTGGGGATATAAGTTTTTAACTTTCAAACGATGTGGAACTAGGACGAGACTGTAACTTTGTGTGGATTTGTTACTATATGATACATTTGAGGGGGAAATAGGTCGTTTCATTTTTAACCGTAGCAATTATAGAAGTTTTTTGGATGTTCATGTATCATCATTTTTTGTTTTATGCATTTTCCCTTATAATCGTTTTAAATAATTTTTCATATTAAATTTTAATATATTTTATTTTCCCCCGCGATTTCTTGGTGGTTCGATTCCTATTATTAAAAATAAAAGAAGTACAAATTAATGATCATATATTTTGTAACTGTGACTTTACCGATGAACACCATAGATTTCAATTAAGAATCTGGATATAAACATTCGATGAACGATAGTATAAACAAAACACATTTTAAAAATAACCATATCGCACTTCGGATCAAGCTCACATCTTTGAATCTAGGGATTAGAAATTTCTTTGAGACAAGTGCTAGGATACTTTGGATTACATCCCCATGCATGATCTGCATCGAGAGCTTTGTAGCTTATTACATTTTCTGCATTGGTGTTGATTGTTGCAAGAGTGAAGAACACCATTATAAGAGCCATATATAAAATAACAGCCTTAACTAGCTTCTTCGACATACCCATACCTCTTTTTTTGTTTTTTATTGAATGAAGAAAAAAAAACGCGATAATTTATCTATAAAGAGATTGTGAGAAACACTTGAAGGGATTATCAAAGCTTTAAATACTATAGGAGATGGACAAGATAGTTATGTGTCTTTCTTTTTTTGGCATATAGATTTGGTGTATCCTTCTAAAATATTGATTATGTTATATTACTATTTTTTTTTTTGAAAGTGGCTACAAATTAGTTTCACGTATTCGGAAAATATTGAAAGTTTTATTTTTTTTGTTATCATTGCAACCAAACTATAGCCAAATTTTAACAACAATTGTAACAGCTGAAGCAAACTGAATCACTTTAACAAAAAATAAAAGGACAAAATATACTTTTTCTGATTAATACAAATTTTACTTAGCTGCCAATTAAAGCCAAATAAAGTTTTGGTTGGTTTTTTTTAACTCGTACATAGTTGGGTTTTGAAAGTTGAAGCCAATGAATAATAATTTTGTTTATTTTTTTTCTAACTAAAGCCTCATTAAAGTTACATCATTTGTACATAAAGTTCATATTGTAAAACAGTAATAACATCTGTCAATTTCACATTTCATCTAGAGAGACCAGCGCTGAAAACCGATTAAGAGTCTTAACTGGAATTTCCTTTTCCATACTCTTCGGTAATTACCTCGTAGTTTTTTCATTTGCTTTTGGCAATTTCGTAGATGCTTCCTCTTATGCTTTTAAGCAGATTTTGTCGACTTGTGAGGAAGGATATGACATTTGCTATGTGGGCTCAGAATTTTCAAACGGAAATAAACCGATGTATGTGTGTAAATATGTTTCGAACAGGGGGAATATAAGTTTTTAACTTTCAAACGATGTGGAACTAGGACGAGACTGTAACTGAAAGGACCGTATTTTTTTTTTTTGCAGATATAATAATTAAACAATAATTAATTAAACATTAATTATTACACACTAATAATTACACATTCCAAGAACAATACGAGTTATACAACAACAAAAGGCGACAGCCCCGGGTCCTAATCATCCCCTCTTCACTGCCTCGATTCCACGACCACGTCTGATCTTTACCTGCATCCACAAAAGTGATGCATCAACATTTAGCTAACCAAATGCTGAGTGAGATTGATCATCCCAACAACAGGCTACCAATAAGCACAATCAACAATTATCAAGAATTAATTAACAACAATTAAAACTTTCAGCACAAAGCCACAACTGGTATCGATCGATACTCCCATAGTGTCGATCGATACCCAACCAACACACGACTCCCGACAAGGGACTGGTATCGATTGATACTGAAACCAACACCTGGTATCGATAGATACAACCACAACTCAAGTCCACCGACAAGGGACTGGTATCGATCGATACTCACGAGACCTAAACACAGGAATCGCCATACAAGCCATAAAAATGCATCAATCAACTCAACTAAGCATCACGCAAGCTTAGTTGCTAATCTTCGGTCACAACTCACCTTAAACACGATGGATCGAGCTCTAAAACAACTTCCCGAGCTCAAGATCGATCTCCCTCTCTTCTCACAAGTTCCCGCCAAAACCAAGCTCTTCCAACCTCCTTCGAGCTTCTCTCCAAGCTCAAACACTCTTGATCTCGCAAGATCCAAGCTTCGCCAAGCTTCTCTTTCTCTCTCTCTCTTTCTCCTTCTCTCACGCTCTTTCTCCTTCTCTCTCGCGACCAACTCTAGTCTTATCCTCCAAGGATAGACTTTTATACTCGAAAGAAGATAAGAGAAGAAGACAACCAGGAGAAAAACCCGGCTGGTGTCGATCGATACATGCTGGTATCGATCGATACCACCCCCGGAACAACCCGAATTAATTATTTTCCTCCAATTAATTAATTCTTCCGGAACGCGGGCGTTACAATTCTCCCCCACTAACTTAGATTCGACCTCGAATCTTCGTTACCGTTCATCTCCAATGAACCTTAATCGTCGCAACGATTACACAATCCTTGGCCACCCCGGCCATTTCAACATTCACACGAGGTCCAATACCAACCTCCGAGGTTTCCCACTCAGTCCCTATGCTTATGACACCGCGGCATCATATGTACTTATTGCTCAAACACACGCCAACCCCATCACTCAAGACACCGCAGCATCTCCGAGTTCCGAGCGTCAGCCATATCCCGCAGGATATCCACCATACCTCGCAAGGTATCAACCATACCACAGCACTCAAGACACCGCAGCATCTCCGAGTTCTGGGTATCTGCCGTACCACTCCCCTCGGTAATATAACCTGAAAGAGTCTCAATACCCCATACCACTCAATTCTAGGAAATATATCCTACGTCTAGGATATACTTCTTACGAATCCACGGTATCACGTATCACTCTAGGCTATAAACCTCCCGAGTCTGGGTACATCGCCACTCACACTCTCAAGACACACCGTCCTACGAGCTATCGGCACCAGAGGAACCAGTTCTCTCAACGAGCGATAAGTCACATATCTCTAAGCATCTCGACTGAACTACCTCCCGTGATCCGTGTAAATCCTCGCAAGGCAACACCGGCATCACCCATATTCCATGCCCGGAATATCTGGCGTGCATAACCAATAACCCGGTTATCGCACCGCCCTCAACAGCAATAAGAATATCCATCTTATCACTCTCTCGCATTAACGCTCTTACCCCAAACGTTAATGCAAAGCCGTGACTCCCAAAGTCACCAATAATAAGAAATACTCATCTTATTACACATAAAAATGTAACATCGTTCTATACAACGTAAATACAAAATGAAACACATAGCATACAGCTATAACTGAAACTGGAACCTCTCGATGGAACTCAAGCCGCAGCTTGCTTCTGGAACCACTTCTGGAACCTCGCTTCCATCCTAGCCTCTGGCTCCCAAGTTTCCTCCTGCACCCCGCCACAGTCCCACAGAACTCGCATCATCGGAATCCTCTTCCGACGAAGCTCCTTGACCCTCCGCTCGAGAACTCTCAAAGGTCTCGCCTCAACGGTCATATTGGGCTGGAGATCTGACGGAATCTCAGCCAATACCTCGTCACCCCTATGCAAACACTTCTTCAGCATCGACACATGGAAGACCTTATGAAATGCTTGCATAACCGCGGGTAACTCCAACCGATACGCTACCGGTCCAACACGCTCCACAATCCGGAACGGTCCCATATACCTCGGACTCAACTTAGTCGCAACAATGGACCTGTTCGGACCTCTCAGTAAAGCCATCTTGAGATACACACTATCTCCCACCTCAAACACAAGCTCTTTCCGCCTCTTATCAGCATAACTCTTTTGCCGATCTTGGGCCTCTTTCATGTTCAGCTTCAAAACCCGGATCTTCTCCGTAGTTTCCTGAACAAAACTCGCACCCAAAGTGCTCCTCTCCCCCACTTGTGTCCAACACAAGGGGGTACGACATGGCCTCCCATACAGAGCCTCATATGGAGCCATCCCAATACTCGCCTGGTAACTATTGTTATACGCAAACTCTACCAAGCTCAAGTGATCCACCCAGTGACCACCCCAATCCAGCACGCACATCCTCAACAAATCCTCCAGAGTCTGGATGGTCCGCTCGGACTGCCCATCTGTCTGAGGATGATACGCCGTGCTCAAGTGCACCTTCGTGCCCATCTCTGCCTGAAACGCATTCCAGAACTCCGATGTGAACTTAGGATCCCGGTCCGAAACAATGCTCACCGGTACTCCATACAGTCTCACAATCTCCTGCACGTACCTCCTAGCCAAAACTGCTGCCCCATCGGACTTCTTAATGGCCAGAAAACGCGCACACTTGGTCAATCGATCAACGATGACCCAAATAGCATCCTTGGTCCGAGAAACTGGTAAACCCACCACGAAATCCATCGTGATCATATCCCACTTCCACTCTGGAATGGGTAAACTCCGCAACAAACCACTCGGGACCTGGTGCTCCGCCTTCACTAACTGGCACACGTTGCACGACGCAACCCAGTTAGCCACATCCTTCTTCATCCCGACCCAATGATAGTAGCGCTTGAGATCGCGATACATCTTAGTCGCTCCTGGATGAATCGAAAACATACTCGAATGAGCCTCACTCAGGATCTCTCGCCGCAAATCCTCATCCAAAGGTACGCATACCCTCCCGCTAACAAGGATAGTGCCATTCGCAGATACCTGATACTCAGAACCCTCTGCTCTCGAAGCCTTAACCAGAACCTCATCTTTTTCCTGAGCCAACCGAACTCTGCTCAAAAGATCCGCCTGGTTAGCCGCCTCTAAACCCAAAGGTTCCTGAGATACAACACATAAACGCAATGTGCTAATCTCGCTCACCAAAGACTCAATCTCGCGCTCCTGAGCCAAAGCCACCCGCTTCCGACTCAACGCATCCGCAACCAGATTAGCCTTACCAGGATGGTAAGCTATCTCCAGATCATAATCGGCCACTAACTCCATCCAGCGCCGCTGCCTCAAATTCAACTCAGGCTGAGTGAAAATGTACTTCAGGCTCTTATGATCTGTAAACACCTGCACCTTTCCGCCGTACAGATAAGATCTCCAAATCTTTAAGGCGAAAACCACTGCAGCCATCTCCAGGTCATGGGTAGGATAGTTGCCCTCATGCTTCCGCAACTGCCGCGAAGCATAGGCGATAACCTTCCCCTGCTGCATCAACACACAACCAAGGCCCACTCCCGACGCATCGGTGTACACCACGTAAGGCTCGCCCGACACTGGCAACGCCAATACTGGAGTACTAGTCAACATGGCCTTCAGGTCTGCAAAACTCTCCTCACACTCCGAGGACCACACGAAGGGAACATCCTTTCCCGTCAGCTTCGTCATAGGCTTGGCCAAACTCGCGAACCCCTTGACGAACCGCCGATAGTATCCTGCCAACCCGAGAAAACTCCGAACCTCAGTGGCATTCCTCGGCCTCGGCCAAGTACTAATGGCCAGGATCTTCTCTGGATCTACCGACACTCCCTCCGCAGAGATAATGTGACCCAGAAAACCGACCTCCCGCTGCCAGAAGCTACACTTGCTCAACTTAGCGAATAACCTCTGTTCCCGCAGCTTCGAAAGAACCATACGCAGATGCACCTCATGCTCCTCCTGGTTCCTCGAATACACCAAGATATCGTCGATGAAGATTATCACGAACTCATCCAGATACTCCTGGAAGACCCGGTTCATCAGTCTCATAAATGCAGCCGGTGCATTCGTCAACCCAAATGGCATCACCACAAACTCGTAGTGGCCATAACGAGATCTGAAAGCCGTCTTCCGGATATCTACCTCATCGATGGGAATCTGATGATATCCCGACGCCAAGTCAATCTTGGAGAACCAAGTAGCCCCTCTCAACTGATCCAACAACTCATCAATCCGAGGAAGAGGATACCTGTCCTTCACTGTGACTCGGTTAAGTCCCCGGTAATCAATACACAACCGAAAACTCCCGTCCTTCTTCTTCACAAACAACACTGGCGCTCCCCACGGTGAAGAACTCGGGCGAATAAACCCCTTGTTCAACAACTCCGCCAGCTGCTTCTTCAGCTCTGCCATCTCTGCGGGAGCCATCCTATAAGGAGCCCTGGATATCGGTGCCGTCCCTGGTTCCAACTCGATCGTGAAAGGATCCGACCTAGATGGTGGCAACCCCTGCAACGACTGGAACACATCCTGGAACTCACGAGCCACCCGAATATCCTGAACCCTAGCCTCTCCGACGGCCTCCGGCAAAGAAATAGTAGCCAAATACGCCTCGCAACCCCTCTCGATCAGACGCTCCGCGTGCACAACCGAGATCACGAGACTCCCGGAAGTCGGTCTCACACCCTGATACACCCACTTCCCTTCTCTTCGGTCGAACTCGACCCGCCCTCGGTGACAATCCAGATGCACTCTGAACTTCCCGAGCCAATCCATGCCCAAAATGACATCGTACAGCTCCACGGAGCAGATAATCAAATCGGCAGGCATGGACTCTCCTGCTACCTGAACATCCACGTCTCGCACCCGACCGTGAATTCTCAGGAGCTTCCCTCCGGCAACCTCCACGAAACCCAAACTCACACCGGGCTCGCTTCGAAGATTAGCCTTCTCGGCCAACTCCGGGGAAACGAAGCAATGCGATGCTCCCGTGTCAAACAACACATGACACTCTACACCTCCAACACACAAGGTCCCTGCACATATACATGTGCCGAGAACCTTAACACCCCGACAAGCACGACATTCCCCGACACAGAATTAAACTTAGATGAGTCTAAGAAAATACCTGTGATCGGCCTGGAACTCGGCTCTCCGGACTCGGTGATGGAGTACACTCGAGGCGCTGATGCCACCTGCCTGAGGGGCTGCACCACCGTGGTCTCACTCTGCCGCAACTGGGGACACTGAGGCCTGATGTGACCCGCCTCCTTGCAGTGATAGCACACTCGAGAATCCACTCGCACTCCGCCCTTCTGAGGACAGCTCGCCACTCGGTGATCCATGCTCCCACATCCAAAGCAACCCGGACCACCCCGACTACCTCTCGAAGCGCTCTCCCGCTTCCGCTTCTGTCCTTGCATCGGCTTACTGCCTCTGCTCGGACCGGACTGCTGCTGCACAGATCTCGCCTGAAAGCTCGGTGTAACCGCTACCACCTCGTCCTTCAGACCCTCCTCAAGCAAAGCTGCAGTCTCAACCAACTCATCAACCGTGCAAAAAGCCCTCACCATGCAACGGTTCCTCAAGTCAACCCGAAGACCCATCAGAAATCTCTGCACACGGGCCGACTCACTCTCAACCGCTCGTCTAACATAAGACCCGAGCCGGTTGAACTCCACCTCATACTCGCGTACCGACCGATCCCCCTGAGTCAAACTCGCAAGCCTCGACCCTAACCGGTTGAACGCCTCCTGAGGAAAGTACTTGGAGTTAAACTCCTCCACAAAATCCGCCCAAGCCATCGCGGCCTGAACTCTCCGTGCTGCCACACCCCTCCACCAGAGATGCGCATCACCCTCCAGATAATGGACCGCAATGTCCACTTGGTATCCCGCGGGACACCTACTCGAGAGGAAATTCCTCTCTATCTTCCTCAACCACGCATCCGCGTCCTCCGGATTAGCACCTCCAGAGAAGAACCCCGTGCCAATCCTCTGCATCTGCTCCACCATCCTAAGGTAGGATGGGAGCTCCTCAACAACCGCAGCTGCCACCCGAGGCTGAGCCTCCACAACTACCGGAACCACAGGAGCCTGAGCCGGTACCCTCTCTTGTAACCGCTCCAACAGCCTCGTCAACAGATCCGCTATGCGATCATCCCGGGCCCGAGCATCACCCGCTGCTACTCCCGCAGCACCCGCTGGAACACCAGCCATACTGGCGCTCACGCCAGCCACACCCTCAGACCCAACCTGACTCGCATGCGACTCCTCGACCTGCTCCTTCGGCACACGGCCACGGCCCCTACCACGGCCACGACCTCTACCACGCCCTCTAGCCATCTGCACACGTGCAGAAGCACAAGCTAAGAGAACTAGAAACAATCATCACAATAAAGATACTCACCGTGGAATCTCACAAGGCTCGAAGAGGATGATTCTAAGACCCCACACAACACCCAATCTATTCTAGAACCACCTAGGCTCCTAGAACCGTATGGGCTCTGATACCACAATTGAAAGAACCGCATTTTTTTTTTTTTTGCAGATATAATTAAACATTAATTATTACACACTAATAATTACACATTCCAAGAACAATACGAGTTCTACAACAACAAAAGGCGACAGCCCCGGGTCCTAATCATCCCCTCTTCACTGCCTCGATTCCACGATCACGTCTGATCTTTACCTGCATCGACAAAAGTGATGCATCAACATTTGGCTAACCAAATGCTGAGTGAGATTGATCATCCCAACAACAAGCTACCAATAAGCACAATCAACAATTATAAAGAATTAATTAACAACAATTAAAACTTTCAGCACAAAGCCACAACTGGTATCAATCGATACTCCCATAGTGTCGATCGATACCCAACCAACACACGACTCCCGACAAGGGACTGGTATCGATCGATACTGAAACCAACACCTGGTATCGATCGATACAACCACAACTCAAGTCCACCGACAAGGGACTGGTATCGATCGATACTCACGAGACCTAAACACAGGAATCGCCATACAAGCCATAAAAATGCATCAATCAACTCAACCAAGCATCACGCAAGCTTAGTTGCTAACCTACGGTCACAACTCACCTTAAACACGATGGATCGAGCTCTAAAACAACTTCCCGAGCTCAAGATCGATCTCCCTCTCTTCTCACAAGTTCCCGCCAAAACCAAGCTCTTCCAACTTCCTTCGAGCTTCTCTCCAAGCTCAAACACTCTTGATCTCGCAAGATCCAAGCTTCGCCAAGCTTCTCTTTCTCTCTCTCTCTTTCTCCTTCTCTCACGCTCTTTCTCCTTCTCTCTCGCGACCAACTCTAGTCTTATCCTCCAAGGATAGACTTTTATACTCGAAAGAAGATAAGAGAAGAAGACAACCAGGAGAAAAACCCGGCTGGTGTCGATCGATACATGCTGGTATCGATCGATACCACCCCCGGAACAACCCGAATTAATTATTTTCCTCCAATTAATTAATTCTTCCGGAACGCGGGCGTTACAGTAACTTTTTGTGGATTTGTTACTATATGATACATTTGAGGGGGAAATAGGTCGTTTCATTTTTAACCGTAGCAATTATAGAATTTTTTTGGATGTTCATGTATCATCATTTTTTGTTTTATGCATTTTCCCTTATAATCGTTTTAAATAATTTTTCATATTAAATTTTAATATATTTTATTTTCCCCCGCGATTTCTTGGTGGTTCGATTCCTATTATTAAAAATAAAAGAAGTACAAATTAATGATCATTTATTCTGTAACTGTGACTTTACCGATGAACACCATAGATTTCAATTAAAAATCTGGATATAAACATTCGATGAACGATAGTATAAAAAAAACACATTTAAAAAATAACCATATCGCACTTCGGATCAAGCTCACATCTTTGAATCTAGGGATTAGAAATTTCTTTGAGACAAGTGCTAGGATACTTTGGATTACATCCCCATGCATGATCTGCATCGAGAGCTTTGTAGCTTATTACATTTTATGCAATGGTGTTGATTGTTGCAAGAGTGAAGAACACCATTATAAGAGCCATATATAAAATAACAGCCTTAACTAGCTTCTTCGACATACCCATACCTCTTTTTTTGTTTTTTATT
>PKML01053063.1:919105-941244 GCA_002933935.1 Eutrema yunnanense | reverse complement strand
AATTATAGAATTTTTTTGGATGTTCATGTATCATCAGTTTTTGTTTTATGCATTTTCCCTTATAATCGTTTTAAATAATTTTTCATATTAAATTTTAATATATTTTATTTTCCCCCGCGATTTCTTGGTGGAAGGAATTCTGCAAGCTTTTTCCATACTTCTGCAAGCTTTTTCCATATCCAAGATTCCTATTATTAAAAATAAAAGAAGTACAAATTAATGATCATTTATTCTGTAACTGTGACTTTACCGATGAACACCATAGATTTCAATTAAAAATCTGGATATAAACATTCGATGAACGATAGTATAAACAAAACACATTTTAAAAATAACCATATCGCACTTCGGATCAAGCTCACATCTTTGAATCTAGGGATTAGAAATTTCTTTGAGACAAGTGCTAGGATACTTTGGATTACATCCCCATGCATGATCTGCATCGAGAGCTTTGTAGCTTATTACATTTTATTCATTGGTGTTGATTGTTGCAAGAGTGAAGAACACCATTATAAGAGCCATATATAAAATAACAGCCTTAACTAGCTTCTTCGACATACCCATACCTCTGTTTTTGGTTTTTATTGAATGAAGAAAAAAAAAAACGCGATAATTTATCTATAAAGAGATTGTGAGAAACACTTGAAGGGATTATCAAAGCTTTAAATACTATAGGAGATGGACAAGATAGTTATGTGTCTTTCTTTTTTCGGCATATAGATTTGGTGTATCCATCTAAAATATTGATTTTGTTATATTACTATTTTTTTTTCGAAAGTGGCTACAAATTAGTTTCACGTATTCGGAAAATATTGAAAGTTTAAATTTTTTGTTATCATTGCAACAACCTACAGCCAAATTTTAACAACAATTGTAACAGCTGAAGCAAACAGAATCACTTTAACAAAAAATAAAAGGACAAAATATACTTTTTCTGATTAATACAAATTTTACTAAGCTGCCAATTAAAGCCAAATAAAGTTTTGGTTGGTTTTTTTTAACTCTTACATAGTTGGGTTTTGAAAGTTGAAGCCAATGAATAATATTTTTGTTTATTTTTTTTCTAACTAAAGCCTCACTAAAGTTACATCATTTGTACATAAAGTTCATATTGTAAAACAGTAATAACATCTGTCAATTTCACATTTCATCTAGAGAGACCAGCGCTGAAAATCGATTAAGAGTCTTAACTGGAATTTCCTTTTCCATACTCTTGGGTAATTACCTCGTAGTTTTTTCATATGCTTTTGGCAATTTCGTAGATGCTTCCTCTTATGCTTTTGAGCAGATTTTGTCGACTTGTGAGGAAGGATATGACATTTGCTATGTGGGCTCGGAATTTTCAAACCGAAATAAATCGATGTCTGTGTGTTAATATGTTTCGAATAGTGGGAATATAAGTTTTTAACTTTCAAACGATGTGGAACTAGGACGAGACTGTAACTTTGTGTGGATTTGTTACTATATGATACATTTAAGGGGGAAATAGGTCGATTCATTTTTAACCGTAGCAATTATAGAATTTTTTTGGATGTTCATGTATCATCATTTTTTGTTTTATGCATTTTCCCTTATAATCGTTTTAAATAATTTTTCATATTAAATTTTAATATATTTTATTTTCCCCCGCGATTTCTTGGTGGTTCGATTCCTATTATTAAAAATAAAAGAAGTACAAATTAATGATCATTTATTCTGTAACTGTGACTTTACCGATGAACACCATAGATTTCAATTAAAAATCTGGATATAATCATTCGATGAACGATAGTATAAACAAAACACATTTTAAAAATAGCCATATCGCACTTTGGATCAAGTTCACATCTTTGAATCTAGGGATTAGAATTTTCTTTGAGACAAGTGCTTGGATACTTTGGATTACATCCCCATGCATGATCTGCATCGAGAGCTTTGTAGCTTATTACATTTTCTGCATTGGTGTTGATTGTTGCAAGAGTGAAGAACACCATTATAAGAGCCATATATAAAATAACAGCCTTAACTAGCTTCTTCGACATACCCATACCTCTTTTTTTGTTTTTTATTGAATGAAGAAAAAAAAAACGCGATAATTTATCTATAAAGAGATTGTGAGAAACACTTGAAGGGATTATCAAAGCTTTAAATACTATAGGAGATGGACAAGATAGTTATGTGTCTTTCTTTTTTTGGCATATAGATTTGGTGTATCCTTCTAAAATATTGATTTTGTTATATTACTATTTTTTTCGAAAGTGGCTACAAATTAGTTTCACGTATTCGAAAAATATTGAAAGTTTAAATTTTTTGTTATCATTGCAACAAACTACAACCAACTTTTAACAACAATTGTAACACCTGAAGCAAACTGAATCACTTTAACAAAAAATAAAAGGACAAAATATACTTTTTCTGATTAATACAAATTTTACTAAGCTTCCAATTAAAGCCAAAGAAAGTTTTGGTTGGTTTTTTTTAACTCGTACATAGTTGGGTTTTGAAAGTTGAAGCCAATGAATAATAATTTTGTTTATTTTTTTTCTAACTAAAGCCTCACTAAAGTTACATCATTTGTACATAAAGTTCATATTGTAAAACAGTAATAACATCTGTCAATTTCACATTTCATCTAGAGAGACCAGCGCTGAAAATCGATTAAGAGTCTTGACTGGAATTTCCTTTTCCATACTCTTGGGTAATTACCTCGTAGTTTTTTCATATGCTTTTGGCAATTTCGTAGATGCTTCCTCTTATGCTTTTGAGCAGATTTTGTCGACTTGTGAGGAAGGATATGACATTTGCTATGTGGGCTCAGAATTTTCAAACCAAAATAAACCGATGTCTGTGTGTAAATATGTTTCGAACAGTGGGGATATAAGTTTTTAACTTTCAAACAATGTGGAACTAGGACGAGACTGTAACTTTGTGTGGATTTGTTACTATATGATACATTTGAGGGGGAAATAGGTCGATTAATTTTTAACCGTAGCAATTATAGAATTTTTTTGGATGTTCATGTATCATCATTTTTTGTTTTATGCATTTTCCCTTATAATCGTTTTAAATAATTTTTCATACTAAATTTTAATATATTTTACTTTCCCCCGCGATTTCTTGGTGGTTCGATTCCTATTATTAAAAATAAAAGAAGTACAAATTAATGATCATTTATTCTGTAACTGTGACTTTACCGATGAACACCATAGATTTCAATTAAAAATGTGGATATAAACATTCGATGAACGATATTATAAACAAAACACATTTTAAAAATAACCATATCGCACTTCGGATCAAGTTCACATCTTTGAATCTAGGGATTAGAATTTTCTTTGAGACAAGTGCTAGGATACTTTGGATTACATCCCCATGCATGATCTGCATCGAGAGCTTTGTAGCTTATTACATTTTCTGCATTGGTGTTGATTGTTGCAAGAGTTAAGAACACCATTATAAGAGCCATATATAAAATAACAGCCTTAACTAACTTCTTCGACATACCCATACCTCTTTTTTTTTATTGAATGAAGAAAAGAAAAAATGCGATAATTTATCTATAAATAGATTGTGAGAAACACATGAAGGGATTATCAAAGATTTAAATACTATAGGAGATGGACAAGATAGTTATGTTTCTTTCTTTTTTTTGGCATATAGATTTGGTGTATCCTTCTAAAATATTGATTTTGTTATATTACTATTTTTTTTCTAAAGTGGCTACAAATTAGTTTCACGTATTTGGAAAATATTGAAAGTTTAAAATTTTTTGTTATCACTGCAACAAACTACCGCCAAATTTTAACAACAATTGTAACAGCTGAAGCAAACTGAATCACTTTAACAAAAAAAAGAAGGACAAAATTACCTTTTTCTGATTAATACAAATTTTACAGCCAAATTAAGTTTTGGTTGGTTTTTTTAACTCGTACATAGTTGGGTTTTGAAAGTTGAATCCAATGAACAAATTTTTTTATTTTTTTCTACCTAAAGCCTCTTTAAAGTTACATCATTTGTACATAAAGTTCGTATTGTAAAACCATAATAACATCTGTCAATTTCACATTTCAGCTAGAGAGACCAGCGCTGAAAATCGATTATGAGTCTCAATTGGAATTTCTTTTTCTGTACTCTTGGGTAATTTCCTCGCATTTTCGTCATATGCTTATGGCAATTTCGTAGATGCTTCCTCATATGCTTTTAAGCAGATTTTGTCCACTTGTGAGCAAGGATATGACATTTGCTATGTGGGCTCGGAATTTTCAATTCGTGTGGGCCTGCACTAAACATTGCCTACTTTCATTTTATTGCGTGGTCCATTTGGTGAAACGAGACAGTTTTGTATACTGCTCTTTTCTCTCTATTGGATTCGATGTGTGTTTCTCAATAGTTTCTTCTTCGTAATTCCAAAAATAAAAACATTCTTTTTATTGAACTACAATAGTTTTCTAGTAATTTAAAAGTATGAAATTTGTTTTGAAATTTTTTGCTTTCACAGAAACGCAAATACCAACATAAAACTATTGTAATGTAAATACCAAAACCAAAAAAATTAATTCAAATTTAATTTGAATACATTTACGTAAAGGTTATTAAATATTTCAATAACTTGCCTCACTTTATTTTGTGGGTCTAATAATAACTTACCTCATTTATACCAAGTTTCAAAAATTAATAATGTTCACAAGATTTAATAGTCAGTGCCATGTCATGCTACATGCATGGGAAGCCTCTACTATATAAGATGAACCTCTCGAGTTTCTTATGCCATAATTTGATATGATAAAGCAAAATGAATAAAGTAATCTTCCTTCTTCTCCTCTCTCTCATCCTCCTCCCTCTTCACGTGTTTGTGGTGGCACGTGTTGGCGTTTAGAGTCCCATCAGCGACGTTAAGGATCCTCACATCGAAGAGATCGTCTAATTTGCGGTCTCCTATTACGACAGACAGAGCAAATCTGGACTGAAGTTCGTGACGGTTGTTAGCGGCGAGTCTTAGATAGTCTCCAGTGTGAATTACCGGCTTTTGGTGGCGGTTAATGATATCATAGTTAGCGGAGACGGCGCAAGCAAAAATTACGAAGCGATTGTATGGGAGAAGTTGTGGCTGAAATCAATGAATCTCACTATGTTCAAGCCCGCCACTATTAATGGTCGCTTCCTATTATGAGTTTACATGTAACCAATCTTTTATATATAGCAAATAGGTTATAATAAATTAAAAAATGTTGATTTCTGTATTATTTGCTTTTCAAAGTTCATGTATGGCCAAATATGAAGAAATGATATTGAATAAGTTTTGACATTCGCTAATTATGTATGATAATTTACAATATAGATTAGAATATATTACATTAAATGTCACTTTTTGAATTTCAAATTACATAAAAAACACTTTTGACTATTAATTGTCTTAAATCCCGCGTGTACACAAAGACGGTGGATGAGTGTTTTGTTTTCTCATTTCCTATATTGTAAAAGACATAAAACAATTTTCTTTGTTACAATGAATGATAAAACTCATTTTTCTATATTGTAAGATCTATTTTACTATATTTTAGGTGTCAAACAAGAAATCTAGTCATGTGAAAATGATATGCTCAAATTAATACCCTAAAAGTACTAAGCAGTAGTTGCAGTATAGTAGGGGTCGAACACAAAGACTCACATAGACACACAATAGATTATATAGGCGAAAATTACGCTAAGCAAATCAATGGTATTGAAAACAGAATGCAAATTAAAACGGTTGTAAATTCAATTAGGAGAAAGCTAGGTTCAGGGTATTTCTCAGGAAATCAATGAATGCAGATAAACTAACTAGTCAGGATTCAGATTTAGCGCGGCTCTTGAACTCAAATCACTAAGATATAGTTGACCAACTCTCGTTGCGAAAACTATCTAAATCTAAATCCTAGGAATTCCAAATCTCTTTGCGAATCCTAAAGTCTAAATCAGCTTTTTAAATCAGGTTTGATTTGTTCACAAAATAACTAAACCAAATCTCTTTGCGAATAATAATTTTGCTCACCTTAGGTTCATTCAGGTAATTAATCACACTCTCGTACCTAATCAATTATCCTAAGATCTAAGTTATAGGTGATCAATCTAGAATTAGCTTTGCAAACAACCTATGGTGAAGAACTAATTCAGATGGTGAATCCTAATAACTAATCAATCTAGCATTCAGAGATAACCCTTATTAGAACCCTAAACCTAAAGTGGATCTACTCATACATTGAGAATGAAAACAACATGATTGAATAGATCATCAAAGAAATCAATAAGAAACATGAGTTCAGAGTTGTCTCTCCAAAAACCAAAGTAGAATAATCTCTGTCTCAAGTTATGAAAGCGTAGCCACCAAAAGTGGCTGAAAAACCCAATTATAATGCTAAAACACGTTCTGGGCTTTCTGGTAATTATTAAAGTCTTCTGGACCAAGTTGCAAACTTCAAACTTGTAAAAAGTCACGTTTCCTTCTTCCTGAAGTCGGTATCGGTCGATACTAGGTAGTATCGGTCGATACTCATCCTCTGTGTCGACTCTTCTGCTCGCCAGACTGGGCTGTTTTCACGAAAACTGGCATAACTTTCGATCGCACCGTTGGAATGACCTCAACCACTTACAAATGCAAGCTAATCCACTGATCTGTCTTGTGTACAAATTTGAGCTCAATCCATCGGTGGGAAGTTCTTCAACGAATGACAAACTTCTGACGTCTCTGCATGACTCTGCATCTCCATATGCTCATTTTCACCCAAAACGGCTCATTTTCTCCAATTGTGCTCCAAACGTGCTAAAACCTGAAAAGACTCTAAAACACTACGAAAAAACTAGAAAGACTATATTAAAATGACTTATATCATGGCTTAAACGGGGTAAAAACCATGATATATCAACTCCCCCAGACTTAGCCTTTGTTTGCCCTCAATCAAATAGAAGACTAAACTAGAGAAAGAGGTTTGAAAACACGGAGACTCACATGTTCATGAAACATTGCAATGACCTTTTTCTTTAGTGCTCCACATATCACCTAACCAGTTTCAGATCTAACCACCATGTACCACTCCATAGACATTCACAGCTTCCCAGACTACACACATTATTTTACAGCATCGTTCAATCAAGCCTTCCTCGCCAGTTTCATCGCTGTGATTAATACCAAGAACCTTCTAGATTCTTTCCCATACAATATCATGATAAGGAACCACCCTTTTTCACACTTTCTGGTATTATTTCTCTCCCTCAGACTTATTTCTTATTATGTTTCTTGCATGTACATATTAAGGTTCGAGACGCGAGTATTGATGGTGTTTGCGACCGAATCCCCGGTTCTTCCCTCAAAAGTAATCAAAGGTCTAGGCGAATAATGGTATCACAGGAAATTTTCCTAACCTCGCTTCCATCTTTGTGTGATCATCTCCTCTGAAGTAGAATAATGGGATCGTTGGAAATTTTCCTAACCCTCTACTCAAAAGAAAATCATCTCATCTTTTGATGCATCTTATTAATTAACTTGTAACAGTGAGAGAAATACCATTCATTCAAACACATGGGTTCCTTTGTCATATACGAATGAGGAATCAAGCTCTATGGACATCAATTACCTCAATGAAGTGCAAAAATTTGGCTTAGGCTTTAAAGAACTTTGCTGGAAACATGAGTGTCTTCTAATTAACTGGTCAGCCTTTGGATTTTTCATTAGTCGATCTAGAACTGATTATGTAACAATGGTCACTTAGAAACAAGGTCAAATCAATAGATTCAAGAAAAAGATCACAGTCTCCAACAAAGTTTTGACTCAATAAAACAACGAATGACTCAAAAATAACTGACTCTAAGAAAAACAAAAACAATGTCAGCGACTACCTCCCCCAGACTTGAACAATACTGTCCCCAGTGTTATCTAGCCTAAGGTTGGTGAAAGAAAACAAAAGAACCAAGTGGATTGTGAAAATCAAAAATCTTACATGTGAAGGTGATGGGTGTCGATCGATACAGACTGGTATCGATCAACACAAGTCGTATGTCGACACACTGATTTCAAATCAATGGTATCGAGTTGCTTAAACCAGGGAAAGTGATCCAGTGTGTTAGAAGTTAGCACTGTTAGGAACACTCAAAAACAGGTTAATAGCAACAAGATAATCAAACATAAATCCATGGGTTCAAATGCAAAAATAAAGCTGACATAAGTTAAACACAAACGAAAAATAAAAAGAAGAAAAGAAAAAGAAAAGAAAAACAAACATGAAAACAGAAGAAGACTAATCCTTTGTCGCCTCGGAGTCGGCTTCAGCATCAGGATCATCAGCGGGAGAAGGATCAACCAGTGTCTGCGAGGTTCCAGGCTGCCCGCACGGTGTCGATCGACACCGCATAGTATCGGTCGACACTTGTTGACTAATTCCTGTGATATCTCAGCGACTGTGGTATCGATCGACACAGACTGGTATCGATCGATAGTCCTCCTCTTAATCTGCTTCACGTTAAGACACAAGACACAAAACTAAAAATAAAAACGAAAATAAAAACGTATGTACAGACTCACCAGTGGGTTGCCTCCCACCAAGCGCTTGTTTTAAGTCAGTAGCTTGACTTTGGCTCAGGTGATCAGTCAGAGCGAGGTTGAGAACTCACTCCCATGCAAGTTCTATAGCTAGATACTTGCAGACTCAGAGTTCTACTCAACATGCTCTCTATAACCTCTTTTACTTTCTCTTTCAGCTCTGGTGTAAGAATGACTCTAGCCTTGGAGAATGGTTTTGAGGTTCCTTTGCACTTCACCTTGTATTCAATCGAATCCCCATCACGCTTTCGAGGGATTAAAGTCATAGAGGGAGCACATTTTACTTCCTTGATATGCACCTTCTCCTTTGCCTTAGCTGTTTTGACGTCTTTCTTGGTGATGACAGAAGGACTATCTAGAACGTTGATACAAGACTTTTTAGTCTCTAGGAGGTATCAATATCCCCAATACGATGTAGTAAGGAGGTTATCAATCCATAATCGGGATTGTTCTAAACACTAAGAATGCAAGGTTCATAAGTAATTTAAGCTAAACAAGGTAATTGGTGATTAAGTATTCAAGTTCAAATTAAGTGAAGTAATAACTAAACGATTTGTAATCCAAATAACAAAAGCGGAACTAGAGATGAGGTTAATGATATAAGGTGATCCAAGTTCAATTAGTGGTGTTCATTTACTCAAGAAGCTAATTCCTAGACAATAGATCTCTAATCTAGATTAGTTCTCTTTCAAGCAACTAATCACTATGTTAATTATCAAGTCCATTAGCAAATCATCATTTGTGGATTAACAACTAGCAAGCATTAAGAATCATAACGAGATCAACCAAAGATATGCCCTAAACAACTAATATCTTAGGTTAGGAACATAAATCTCTTGTCTAGTTGGTCTTGGCATTTCATCAAACACTTGGTGTTCATGAAATGCCTTATGATCTAGATCCACTCTTTCAAGCTAGATCTAGCATTAGGGACTCTAGACAAGAAGGAATATAAGATTATCTAACCCTAAACACCACTAATCAACCCCTAGATCACCCTAATCTACCTTATCCCAAGGTCCTTAAGACTACTCACTAATCATCATGCGTTTAACAAATCCAAGAAAACAAGTGTTAAAACTCATGATCAAGATGATTGGATGATTAGAAAGTAGAAGATAGATGGATTTAATCAAGAAAACAATACTCAAATTGCATAAATTAAAAGGATCAATCTCTTACAAATCACTCTTAGAGAGGGTTTTTGCTTAAGAAAAGACTTAGCCCCTCCAAATTAGGTTTTTGGGCTTAAATAGTGAATAGTGACGAACCGGGTCGACCCGGTTTAAACGGATAAAAAGTTATGGTTTGGCCAATACCGAGGTCACTGCTCGGTGTAACACCTCGGTATTGATCCTGGGTTAGTGCACCGACGAGGAGCACCGAGCAGTGGCGTCGGTATAGAGGAGATGTTTGGCTGGTGATCTTCAGTGGATACCGAGGTCACTCCTCGGTATCGTTGCTCGGTATTAAGGACTTTTCCCCCGGGTTTCTTCCTGTGGCATCACCGAGCAGTGACATCGGTACAATCCCCTGAAGCTTCGATACCGACGTCACTCCTCGGTGTTATACGTCGGTATTGTGGTTGTTTTCCTCCGTTGGGCTATACCGATCAGTTACACCGAGCAGTGACCTCGGTGCAGCTCCTCTGCTTTTGATACCGAGCACCAATACAGACCAGAGACGTCGGTACGGTTTTCGTCTCCTCTCCTCGGGTCTCGAATCTCCTCTTTAGCACCTGAAATGCGATCCAAAACATGCAAGGACTCTCTATGACTAAATGTGGATACACTAGACTCCTAAAATGACTAAAATGCTAAAGAGATATCATGAACTACATGTAAATGACTCGAAACCTAAATGAAACGGATGCTAGAATGTTGCAAAATATGATGATATCAAACGTCGATGGTATTAGCCCGTTAGGAGGCTCTTCCAAAAGATCAACTACCAATGGCTCTCCTGTAACAATGGTGATGCAAGAGATATGTGTGGGAGTTCCTCTAGTAATAATGGCTTCGTAATACACCTCCTTGTCAATGTATGAGAACGAGATTCTCTTGCTGGGTGTGTCCATAATGGCACCAACCGTAGCCATGAACGGTATTCCAAGAATCAACTGCGTACGAGATTGTGCACTCATCTCCACGACCTGAAAATCAGTAGCAACCAGGCAATCTCCTACTTTAACCGCAAATTAGAGATTGTACCATATGGAAGTGAGGTGGAACTGTTTGCGAATGTGATGGTTGACTTGGGAGGTCGAATATCAGCTCCCAATCTCTCTGCAATTGCCCTTGACATGACATTGACGCTAGCCCCTGAGTCAACGAGAGACTCTTTGAATTCAACTCCAGAGATTGAGCATGGAACTGAGAATATCCCTGGATCTTCCCTCTTGGTCAAGTGCCTCAGCGGTAGTGACTTGCTTCTTGCCTTGATAAAGAGTACTTCGATCTCTTCTAAAGTTTCTCTGCAATCTCGGAAGTGACTCAGCAGGGGGCGGAACTCTAGAGCTTCTTCAAAAGTCAGTGTGTGGGGAATCCGTCGTACCATCTTCTCGAAGCCAAGCAGCTGCTTTGGAGAAATGGGGTCTCTGAGGTGTCTGGGTAGCATGGGGTATGGCACCTTAGGTTTGTAAACCCTTTCTGCACTCAACTCAGGTTTTGGTTCAGCAACTAAACTGGTATCGACCGACACAGGACGGGTGTCGATCGATGCTTTCGCTCGGGAATAGTCCCTGACAGAGGTTTGGACGTGTGTCGATCGATACAAAGGAGTATCGGTCGACACATGGGTAGTGTCTGAAATCTCATCGTCATCCTTGGCACGATGGACGAAAATCTATGCAGTTGAGCTCTTCTGCACTCCTGGGTGTACCATCAGTCCCTTGACAGTTGTTGCATTCTGGGCTACCTGAGTATCCAAAATCTTCTGATGAATAATGAGAGTCTCGATTTTTCCATTCAGATCAGTGTACATGGCATCCAACCTCCCGTTGAAATTCACTGTCATCTTCTCTTGCCCTTGAACCAGCTGTTCAAGCATAGCCTCAATCCGACTCTCATAAGTTCTGGGTGGTGTGGGTGGGCATTGATACCTTTGATCTTGAAATCCAACTCCATCAATGTGGTTAACAAATTCCACTCCATCCTTTTCGGTAAAACGAACAGCCTTCTGCTGCTTGTCCATCAACAAATTGGGCATTGAATCTAACTTAGCATTCACCTCAGCAATCTAACTACAATCCAAGTTACCAGCTTGCTTCTTGCGCTCCATGTCTGCATTCTTGGTACTATTGCTAGAGACAAAGTTCTCAATAAGCACATAGGCATCGTCAGGATACCTCGTGTAGAAATTTCCATTGCTCGCAGCATCTAGAGCCATCTGATACCTCCAATCAATCCCTCTGAAGAAAGTACCCAGCAACTGAACATGAGTGAACCCAAGGTGTGGATAATCTCTCTGATATGACTTGAAACGAATCCAAACAGCCTTGAGTGCTTCTGTTGGTCCTTGAGAAAACTGAGAGATCTTGTTCCGTATCTCCTCGGATCTCGCATCATCGAAAAAGTTGTTCAGGAAGGCTTTCTTCGTCTCTTCCCAGGTATTCAACGACCCAGTAGGTAATTGCTTCATCCAGTAAGTTGCATCTCCACCAAGAGAGTATGGGAAGAGCTTGCAGAAGAGGTAATCATAGGACACTCCATTGCACTTGATGCTTGTAACCAAATCCTCAAACCTCTCAATGTGATCCATAGGATGTTCATGAGAAAGACCATGAAAAAGATGCTGACCCACAAGAGTGAAGTATGCAGGTTTCAGCTCAAAGTCATCCCTCTGAAAAGTAGGAGGGCGAATCGCTGATCGATTGGCATAGAACTGATCAGGCCTGTAGTACTCACCAATCGTCCTACCGCGATTAATCACAGCATTCCCAGCGTTCGCGTTCCCAGCGACATTCCCAGCGACAACATGAGCAGGTGGAACGATGTTCCCCTCTCCATCCAGACGTTGTCCTCTCTCATTGCACAACCGATCCTCTTGGTCTCTCAAAGCTCCAGCAGCATCCTGAATCATAATCATTGTATTGTTCATCTCCGCTGGCTTCTTTGCTTTCCTGTTTGCACGTTCCGAACTCACACCTGAAACACACTAGGCAAGGCACGTAAGTAACAAAAAACACGTTGAGTATCGACCGACACTGGGTGGTGTCGATCGATATCAACAAAAAGAGAACGACGAGTATCGACCGATACTAGAAGTATCGACCGATACCGATGAGCTTTGTCGAAATTCTCAGACTAAAATCTAATGGCGAATTGAGTCCCCGGCAACGGCGCCAAATTTGATATGCTCAAATTAATACCCTAAAAGTACTAAGCAGTAGTTGCAATATAGTAGGGGTTGAACACAAGGACTCACAGAGACACACAATATATTATATAGGTGAAAATTACGCTAAGCAAATCAATGGTATTGAAAATAAAATGCAAATTAAAACGGTTGTAAATTCAATTAGGAGAAAGCTAGGTTCAGGGTATTTCTCAGAAAATCAATGAATGCAGATAAACTAACTAGTCAGGATTCAGATTTAGCGCGGTTCTTTAACTCAAATCACTAAGATAGAGTTGACCAACTCTCGTTGCGAAAACTATCTAAATCTAAATCCTAGGAATTCCAAATCTCTTTGCGAATCCTAAAGTCTAAATCAGCTTTTTAAATCAGGTTAGATTTGTTCACAAAATAACTAAACCAAATCTCTTTGCGAATAATTATTTTGCTCACCTTAGGTTCATTCAGGTAATTAATCGCACTCTCGTACCTAATCAATTATCCTAAGATCTAAGTTCTAGGTGATCAATCTAGAATTAGCTTTGCAAATAACCTATGGTGAAGAACTAATTCAGATGGTGAATCCTAATAACTAATCAATCTAGCATTCAGAGATAACCCTTATCAGAACCCTAAACCTAAAGTGAATCTACTCAGACATTGAGAATGAAAACAACATGATTGAATAGATCATCAAAGAAATCAATAAGAAACAGGAGTTCAGAGTTGTCTCTCCAAAAACCAAAGTAGAATAATCTCTGTCTCAAGTTATGAAAGCGTAGCCACCAAAAGTGGCTGAAAAACCTAATTATAATGCTAAAACACGTTCTGGGCTTTCTGGTAATTATTAAAGTCTTCTGGACCAAGTTGCAAACTTCAAATTTGTAAAAAGTCACGTTTCCTTCTTCCTGAAGTCGGTATCGGTCGATACTAGGTAGTATCGGTCGATACTCATCCTCTGTGTCGACTCTTCTGCTCGCCAGACTGGACTGTCTTCACAAAAACTGGCATAACGTTTGATCGCACCGTTGGAATGACCTCAAACCACTTCCAAATGCAAGCTAATCCACTGATCTGTCTTGTGTACAAATATGAGCTCAATCCATCGGTGGAAACTTCTTCAACGAATGCCAAACTTCTGACGTCTCTGCATGACTCGGCATCTCCATATGCTCATTTTCACCCAAAACGGCTCATTTTCTCCAATTGTGCTCTAAACGTGCTAAAACCTGAAAAGACTCTAAAAGACTACGAAAACACTAGAAAGACTCTATTTTTTTTTTTGTCAACAGCCTTGATATCTAACCTATTCGGTGAACCAAATCAGGGGTATCGAGTTTACATAAGTGAAATCTGATGGGTAGACTCGAGCACCTCGTGCTAACTTGTCTGCCACTGTGTTGCTCGTGTGTGGGATTTGTGTGATAGAGAAAAAGGTGAAAACCTCCTTGCTCCTCTTGAACTCCTCCAACTGTAACGTAAATGCCGGCCACTCCTTCGGTGTAGACACCATCTTCACCAACTCTGAGCAGTCTGTAGCAAAGGCTATCACCGTCTTGTGGTTTGCAATCATGCAATGCATCGCCCAGATGAGCGCTTCCAATTCCACGTGTAGCGGGGATAGGCTTCTTCGTAGATTACGGGACCCCATAATCTTTCCTTCAATTCCCTCCTGAAAGCAAAACCATCCTAAACCAGAAAATTTATCCCCTTCCTTCCATGACCCGTCAATATAGCATGTGAGGCCGTTATATTCATTTTGTTCATTTATTCCCGTATTGAGACCCGGTTGTTGAGGAGATATGTCAGGTTCACTATTTTGTGCCGCTTCCCAAGTTGCTATTTCTGTTTTCGCTATCCTCAGAATCTCTTGTGGGTTTCTATCCACATTTGAGAACACCTTGTCATTCCTTGCTTTCCAAATGTTCCACACAATCCACGGAAACATTATGTTCCTTTCCTCATCTGGAAGTCTCCAAAATAGATGATCAAAATTGGCGAAAACCGATGTCATCGGGAAAACTCCCGGGGCCGATGGAATATGAGAGAGTGCCCATGTTTGTAGTGCTGGTGGACATTCAAACAATACATGGTTAATCGTTTCCCCCTCCACACCACACCTAGCACATTGTGTGTCACAATTTATTCCTCTAGCGCAAAGGTTCGCTGTGACCGACAGACACCCCGAGATTGCTTGCCATATAAAATGTCGCAATTTCGGTGGACAAGTCAATTTCCATGAGTGTGTCTATAACTTCTTTATATCTGGACCGTAGAAGTAGTTTTCGCCGTTGTCTGTGATTTGTTGGCCAACCTGATATCCCGACTTTACCGTATATTTCCCTGATTTCGTATAGTGCCAACCAGGCGTATCTGGTCGATATATACTACTGATGTGTATTCCGCGTATAAGTTTCACATCGACTGGTTCGATGATTGCGTTTATCAATTTCAGGTTCCACGTTTGTGTCGCTGGATCAACCAAATGATTGACCCTGAGATTTGGGTAATAATTGTACCCTTTGCATGTTGCTGACCTCAGGGGAGAAGATGGTATCCATGGGTCATTCCATACTGATATGGTGCCTCCTGAACCAACTCTTTTGATGAGCCCTTTTGTAACCAGAGGTCTAGCCGAAATGATGCTCCTCCATCCAAAGGACGGGGAGTACGACTTAATAAGGTCTAAAGAGTCTGTGTTCCGATAGTATCGCCCCTTAAAGACCCGAGCGAAAAGCGATTCCGGTTGTTCCATTAACCGCCATAGCTGTTTTGCTAGTAATGCTGTGTTGAATTCCTCTATTGATCGAAACCCGATTCCGCCGTCTAACTTATTCCGGCACATCTTCTTCCATGCCATCCAATGCATTCCTTTCTGTTGACCGTCTGAGCTCCACCAAAACCGCTCTGTCGCACTGGTTAGTTTTGCGGTAATAGACTTGGGTAACCGAAAACATGACATGACGAAAGTCGTCATAGCCGTGGCTACCGATTTAAGTAGAACCTCTTTACCTCCTTTAGTCAGGAGTCTGGATGTCCACCCGTTGACTCTATCATTGTGTCTTTCGACAACAAAATTGAAGATCTTACTCTTTGCCCCTCCGAGACTTTCCGGCAGACCCAGATAAGTACCCATCCCTCCCATATTTTGGATTCCTAGCAATTGTTTTATCTCGTCCTGTACCGCTTCTGGAACCGTGTATCCGAAATTTAAAGAAGATTTTGAAAATTTAATTTGTTGCCCTGAGACCAACTCGTATTGCTTAAGTATATGTAATATAATGTGACACTCTTGTACCGTAGCCTTGCAGAAAAAAAGACTATCGTCCGCAAAGAGTAAGTGTGAGATCGCTGGACCTGCCCTCGCTACCTTTAGCCCCGTAAGCGATTTCTCCCTTTCTACTTTCCGTATATTGGCTATCAAGACCTCCGTGCAGAGAATGAACAAGTACGGAGATAATGGGTCTCCTTGCCGCAATCCTCTGAATGGAGTTATTTGTCCTTTGGGATTACCGTTAATGAGTACCTTATATTTTACCGATTTTATGCACCACATCATCCATGAAATCCACTTTTCCGCAAAACCAAATTTCCTCAATAGGTGTTCAATGAAAGTCCATTCAATTCGATCATATGCTTTGCTCATATCCGTCTTGATTGCCATGAACTTACTTTTGCAAGATTTATTGGTTCGTAGTCCGTGAAACATCTCCTGGGCAATCAAAATATTATCTGATATCAGTCGCCCTGATACAAAGGCTGATTGAGTCTCTGAAATCATATCCGGTAGCAATATCTTTAACCTCTGACATAACACTTTCGAGATGATCTTATACCCCACATTACACAAACTTATAGGTCTTAATTCCGTCATACGAGTTGGTCTTCCCGTCTTTGGTATTAGGCAAATGTTAGTCATATTCAGCCTTTGATCAAAGGAACCCGTTTCCAGAAAACCGTTAACCAGTTCTACTACATCTGCCTTTATTATATGCCATGATCTTTGAAAAAATAAAGCCGTCATTCCGTCCGGGCCCGGAGCCTTCTCTGGATGCATCATGAAGAGTGCTCTACGAACTTCCTCCTCCGTGGCCATTGCAGTGAGCATATCATTATTTTGTTCCGAAACTAATGCTAGAATCTCTCTGAGGGCCTCCTCAAATTCTGTCGGTGAAGTGGATGTGAATAATTCCTCGAAATAGTTTACCGCTACTTGTTCTACATCTTTGTCCGAGGTAACCCAAGCTCCTGATGCATCGTGTAGTCCCGTGATTCGATTTCTCGCCCTGCGTTTCTTAACTTGCGCGTGGTAAAACTTTGTATTTCTGTCCCCCATCCTTGCCCATAAGGTTCGACTCTTCTGTTGCCAGAATAATTCCTCATCCAGATAAGCCTCTTTCAGTTTCCTCGTGAAATCCATGAGTTCCTCGTTTGTACTATTATCATCATTTTGGATCTCCTCTACTGCTTGTTGTAAGTCCCTGATTTTCTCTTTGCCATATGGCAAATTGTTTTTCCGCCATTTTGAAATTTCTCTCCGGCAATTCTTTATTTTCTCTAAAGGGCTGGGAAACTAGAAAGACTCTATTAAATGGGGTAAAAACCATGATATATCATAAAACAAACGATATATTTGGATGACAATTTGTGGACGATGTGATAAGTATTATGTTCTATGGACAATGTGATATGGACGAAAACATGTCTACATGCGTTGTTCATCTATATCAGTTGCTCATATGAACATGTCCATGCGGCTAAAACAGTTGAAAAATATGATTATTATTCATTGTAACCAAAAAATATTTGTCCACATGGATATATGTGTAACGTGGATATTTGTGTTAAATATGTATCCAAAAATAGGATTAATATTCATTGTAACGTAGATATTTGTGTAAAATATTTGTCTACATTTATATATGCAAAAAATCAGTCCATGATATCATGTTCATGACACTATTTATTCATTATTTGTCTATGAAAAACTATTCATTTTCGTTTGAGCTAATTTCGAGAACATTAACACGAATAATCAGTGCGTGGACATGTTTCTGTGTACCAATTGTAATGAACATTTATATAAAATGTTTATCCACGTCGATTGTAAACGATAAACTGTCCACGACTCCATGCTATCATGTCCACGACGATCTAATTTCATGTCCATGTTTCTATGTCTACGTCGATCTGAATATCGCATGACTAGATTTCTTGTTTTCTGGTTATAATAAAAAAAAAATTTCACATCTAAACTATAGTAAAATGGATCTTAAAATGTTGAAAAAATAAAATTATCATTCATTGTAACAAAAAAAATAGTTTTTCTTTCATATTAGGTGGGGATAATAATTACTTTAATCATATTTTTTATTTCTAACTCATCCACGACCTTGCATACATCATTTCCGTGTACACGCGGGGTAATTTCGGATTTACAAAATATGAACAGTGGAATAAGTGTCTCAATAGCTCAAAATGTCTGTTTTCGTAAAAAACTAAAAAAGAAACTTTTAATATTATTCACTTTATAGATTATGGTAACAAAATTGTTGAGAGATGTATCACTAAATAGATATTTCTTATGTTTCCAAATATAAAAAAAAATTAATTTTCACTTACAAAAAATATCATTTAATTAATATCTAATAATAATAACAAACTCTAATAAGTGCGTTAAACACTTGAAGTATATGAAAAAGTCTTTCCAGTGGTATGAAATCCAAATATGTTCCAAATTTTCTACAAATCATGACAAATTTGAATTCTTTTTCCCACATGATTTTGCACAGAAGGAGAATTTGATTGCTCTCGTTTGTTGACTTCAACATTCTGTACCATGATGATATTTTCGAAAATTTCTCATTGCATGAAGATATATTCACGGAAAATGCCAAATCAACGAGTTAAAATGAGTCTATCTATTGTGATTGAGTTTTATAGTATAGAATTGGTGTTGGGAATCTTCCTTCTTAAATCTTTGTTTACCTTCTTTCCGATAATCACATTTTGAAATTTTTAAAAGCATGTGGTTTACAATTAAATAATGTAGTCGACTCAAAGTCTCTTTAAAGAAGATGTGGGTTACAACTTAATTTCAGTTGAATCATTTATTAACAATGTCTCTAGAGTATGGGTGCTTTCCATATAGATGTGTACGTTGGGTTTTTATAAATTGAAGACTATGAACCCAAATGGAATTGTGTGTTAATAGCTTTTTATGGTTTTATTCATCTTTGTATTTCTAAATTTTATAAAGTCGAGTCTTTCTATTTTTTTTATAGCAATTATAGAATTTTTTGGATGTTTATGTATCATCACTTTTTGTTTTATGCATTTTTCCTTATAATCGTTTTAAATAATTTTCCATTTTAAATTTGGGTAAACGACCTATTTTCCCCTCAAAAGTATATTATAGTAACAGATCCATACAAACTTACAGCTTCGTCCTAGCTCCACATCGTTTGAAAGTTATAAACTTATATCCCTGACTCCAAAGTCGATGAGGCAACACCGATGTTCAACACCGATATGTGACATCGGTGTGTGCCATGCCAAGCAAAGGAAGGAGCGACACCGATGAAACAAGTCGGTGTAGAAATAGAGGGAAAATACCCTAAGCACTGATATGTTGCACCGAGGAGTGACATCGGTGCAGATGTTGCCGAGTGAGGGAAGCCCAACACCGATGTGCAATACCAATTTGTGACCTCGGTGTGTCGCGAAGAAGCTTTTGAAATTTTCCAACACCGATATGTTACACAGACATGTGACATCGGTGTTGACTAAATTTCAAAGATTTTGTTGACCGACCAGCTTCCCGACCCAGGCACAATGACGGACAAAGGTGATCCATCAACTCGAGCAAGAACCAAGGCTTCATCCGTTGCAAAGGGCAAAGCCGTTGCCAAGGCTTCCAATGCAAAAGGAAAAGCCGCGGCTAAGAGCATCAAACCCAAGAGAACAACCACGACATCGACATCTCTACCTCGCGGGTTGACGCTTGTTCATGCAAAAGAATCCAACAAGAAGGGTAAAGGCAAAAGAGTTGAGGAAGACGAAGAGGAAAGTGGGAGCTCGGACGAAGGAAGCTCAAGCGCGAAAATGCAAATGGCAAAGCCAAACGAGGGAGATTACTTCTCCAAGTTTTGCCAAATGATGTTTGAACAAGGCAAATTCATTGACTCGAAGATGTTGGATAAGATGAGGATAAGCGAGGATGTGTGGATGCTTTTTGAGAATATGGGCCTTAGCAAGTTCATGAGCATGAAGTATGAAGCTTTCAAGGCGCTCTCTTGCATGTTCCTAGCCACTCTTCGAGCGAGATTCGACGAAACGGTGGATGCAAATTCCAGGTTTGGAGTCTTGAAATTCAAGATTAATGCCGTCACCTACTCAGTCACTTTCCGCGAGATATGCGAGATATTCGGGTTTAAGGAAGAATGGACTTACGAGGGGCAATTTTTCGACTATCCGAGGCTCGAGCTCCGAAATCTTTGAGCGACAATTGCATCCGGTGAATTTGAGGCCGGCTCCTCTAAGAACGCAAGCATACGGTACCCGGCTCTTCGATACACACACAAGGCGTTGGTTCACATGCTCTATTCCAAAGTGGAGATTGACACGGTTATGACGGAGGAAATGGAATTGTTGGGGCTCGGTTTAAAGCCCATTCTCCCCACTCTCCGCAATGGGAAAGACTTCGAAGGACCGGAGAGAATTCCTTGTCTCGCGACGCTCTTGGTGAGACACTTGTTTGCTTATCGGAACTGGGCTTGGAAGACAAAGGCGAAAAAGGCCGACATATGCATCGGATGGATTATCACGTCTATTCTCATGGCGAAGGGTGTCAAGCTATCACTTAGCACCAATGAGTGGAAGCTTTTGGATGCCAGCTATCTTGCAAAGACTAGGTTCTACAAAGGGATGATCGACAGCAAGTTAGCATACAACCTTCAACTCATCGAGACATCCCTTGCACATGTTTTGTTGCCAAATCCCATCCTCACCAACCTCCGTGATCCAAGGAAAGTCATGTTTTATCCGCCCCAAGAGTACCTCTACAACCGGTCCGCCGACCTACGAATGCAAGCATTCCGCAAGAGTGATATGCTCAATTTAATACCCTAACAGTACTAAAGCAGTTGTCGTAGTATAGCTAGGGGTCGAACACAAGAACTCACAGAAACACACAATAGATTCTAGATGCTGAATTACGCTAAGTGAAACATATGTAATTAAAAGCAATGCAGAAATTAAATCAGTTGTAATTCAATTGGGAAAATATAGGCCCAGGGTTTTTCTCAGGAAATCAATGAATGCAGATAAACTAACTAACAGGATTCAGATTAAGCAGTGTTCTAGAACTCAAATCACTAAAATATAATTAACCAACTCTCGTTGCGAAAACTATCTAAATCTAAATCCTAGGAATTCCAAATCTCTTTGCGAATCCTAAGGTCTAAATCAGCTTTAAAATCAGGTTTGATATGTTCACAAATCAATTAAACCAAATCTCTTTGCGAATAATCAATTTGCTCACCTAGGTTCTATCAGGCAATTAATCGCACTCTCGTGCCTAATCAATTATCCTAAGATCTAAGTTCCAGATTCGTCAACCTAGAATTAGCTTTGAGAACAACCTAAGCGAAGAACTAATTCAGATGGTGAATCCTAACAGGTAATCAACCTAGCATTCAAAGAAATCCTTTATGAGAAAACCCTAGACCTAAAGTGGATCTACTCAGACATAGAGAATGAAACAATCAATATGTTTGAATAAATCATTAATAGAAAATAAGAATAACAAAAGGTTTTGAGATCTGATCTCGGACGAAGGGAGATTCAGACTTGTCTCAAACCAAAGTATAGAAAATAAAGCTTAGCCTACGAGTGGCTGTAAAAATCCTATAAATAACCTAAAACACGAATTGGGTCTTCTTGTAATTATTAAATACTTCTGGACCAAGTTGCAATTCTTCAACTCTTCATTAAGTCGCGTGTCTTGGTCATGCTGCGATGGGTATCGATCGATACCAAGGGGTATCGATCGATGCTTGCCGTGAAATCAGGTACTCAGCAACACGACTTCAGCTTCTGCTCCAAACTGCTCCAGAAAGTTCCAATAATTCCAATAATGCTCCAAACGTGCTAAGACCTGCAAAAGACTCTAAATGACTCCAAAATACTATAAAGACTCTATAAAAAGGACTTATATCATGGCTTAAATAGGGTAAAAACCATGATATATCAA
>PKML01053063.1:892996-906274 GCA_002933935.1 Eutrema yunnanense | reverse complement strand
TGAAACACCCCGTCCCGGCCTCTAAGCCTTGGGCGGCTGTTCCCCTTCGGATCACTAAGTGATTCCGAAGCATCCAGTCCGTTTTAATAGTTCTTTATTTACTAAGTCAATATTCGAGGTTCAATGAGACAAGCAAGTAATAAAACGGTGGATTATATATCATAAGCAAGATTCGATACAAGATTCGGTACATATATCTGTTCGCATATAAGCTATTACATGTACGATCTACAAAACGATCCTAAAGCACCACCCATCTTCCTTTAGCCAGTCACGATACACGCTTAGTCCCATTTGGACTCGGTACTCCCCTTATCACCTGAAATTCCACATAACACATAAATATACGATCGACACATAAATGGAATTGAATCAAATAAAATGTATGTATGATATTCGCATGAACAAACGCTTCCAAAACCCGACTCAACATAGCCGGAATACATAGCGCAAGCCACGGACCCACTTTGGGCCTGGCCGTAACACGGCCGGTCATAACCAATTGCCGATACGCGCCTAAGGCCGTGATCCCTCGGGCCGCCATGTAACCGGCTTCACACACGGTGATGCGTGACCAAGTCGGGACTGACCGCGAGGTCTATGCCGTGACACGGCCGGCTCTTGCCGTTACCGATGCCCGCGCATAACCGCCGATCATCCCTAATTGTCACACCATCATCCCGCGAACACTCGCGTTAACACATCCCGGCCTAGCCTAGGCTAAGGCCGGTGGTACTACGAAGAACTTAAAGACAGAAAGAACGATCCGTACGTAGGCCTAAGGCCGAGCCACATCTCGGCAACCGTTTAATGGGATTCGGGCACTACGATGTCGGAAAGTTCCTAACCTTTTATACGCGGTATGCGGAGGTTTATGTTGCCGCGAAACCTCTTCTCCTTTCCACGCTTGGCTCCTTCACGTTCTAGAGCAACAACTCGGACTCTCTCTCTCTTTCTCTTCTTCTCTTCTTCTCTCTTTCCCTTCTCTCTCTCTCTCGTTCTCTCTCTCTTACGGCCAAGGCCTTTCTCTTGCCGGAACTTGGCCGGAAAACCTCTTTCTTTGGGTGTGGGTGTGATCTGCGAAAAATGGGACCTAAGGGTCCCATTTATAGACTTTGATCTCGCCCCCAAAAAGGTACTAGGCGAAGGGTTGTATGTTTTGGGCGAAAGGGTGCAACGCTTGACCGAAAGGTTGCGATGCTTCAGCCCATAACCGCCCGTAACCACCTAGCTCAGCTACGAGTTGTCTAGCTCTCACCTCAGCTGCCTTAGCTAGCTCCCAGTCGTTGAGCTAGCTCACTTTCCACTCAGCTAGACCCCAGCTAGCTCACACTTGTCTCAGCTGCCCGAGCTCTTACTTCAGCTGGTTCAGCTGTCCAGCTCCTTTATTTCAGCTAGCCTCAGCTAAATCGAGGCTCTTACGGACCATAGTGCGATTCCCTCAGTAAACTCTCGGCTATTTCTTCGCCATGGTCCGGCCCGCTGATCCTAACGCAGATCGGGGACGTTACAGAGACTCTCATTTTGTTGGGCTCCATCTTGCATAGAAGGGTGTTGCTCAGAATCCTAACCAAGAAACGCAAGACTGGGTGACGCACATCCATCTGAGTGGATGTCTTAGAATGATAGGCACCAGTCCCAAAATGCGCCCAGAAGCTCTGTATGTCAGGGTGTGATGCAGGAAGCGCAACTCTCCTGAAGGCTCTCTGGAAGCCATAGATATCGCATAAGTCGGGAATGGGCAGCCTGTATCTCACTCCGCGAATCATGAAGGTCAAGACACCCTCCTGTGCGTCCTGGAGAACCTCGTCTCTGTAGTAGACGCGAACTGTCGCCATGAACTGACGAACAAAGTCAGGGAATAGATCGTACTGCTGTGTGGCAAGAGTACCTAGACCTATCCTCCCAAGCAGACACTGGAGCTCACCATCTATACCCAAGCGACGTATGGCGACTCCATCAACGAATCGAGTGGGCTGCACATCAATGCCAAGCCATCCGTTGTAATGCAACGTATCGTAGTCATCCCAGTCATCAGAGACAGGCCGGTAGACGCAGTCTGTGCTCTCAGCAATTACCCTGTCCGTTCCTTCCCAATCTCGATTGCAAGGAATCCTGGCTTTCTCGTTCCTCCTAGGCCAAGGAGCTCGACATGTGATGTTAGGAGCCACAGGATCGGTAGGAGGTAGTGAAGGCTCTGTCTCTGGTATTGGTGGGATCTCGCGCAAAGAGTCATGTGGAACCTCAATACATTCCGAAGCTCCATCAACCTTCACCTTGTAGTGGTCATCCCGTAGGCAAACGTGCACTACACCCCTTCGCCAATGTCTTCCATCCCAAACCTTGACATGTTGCATCAAACGGTATTCCTTTGGGTGCGGGTTGGAGCTGGATGCGTCATCCGTGCGGTTCCGCTTGCGAGTATGGATCTGCAAGCAAAGACACCGGTCAATTCAACAATAGCACCAGAAATTCATAAACGTTCATCTCTGCACGCAGAGTATCGATCGATACCATTAGGGTATCGATCGATGCACTGGTGATTCGCGAACCAAAACCCCAAAATCCATCAAATCTGTCCAAAATTTCAAGTTCCTAGCACAAAGGGGTTCGATTAGCAGTTCTAAACACTTATCTAACAGGCATTGCTCAGCAAAAACGAGTGAAAAGGGCAATAACCATGAGAACTCAAACTTGTGCTTTTCGACCTAAAAAGAGGATTTAGTGTGTCATACCATGCAGATCGGGTGGATAGATGATAGAGATGGATAGAGGATGGAAATCCAATAAGGTTAGGCACCGGAATCAGTCAAATCCGTGAAGAAACGAGGATTTGGTGATTTGGGATTGGGCTTTCGGCCTTGTATCGAACGATGGTTACTATTGAGAAAAGAAAGAAACCCAGGGTTTTAAGAGAGAACTTACCTGCGCGCACGGTATCGATCGATACAAGAGAGTATCGATCGATACGCATCGAGAATTTCACCTTTTTCGCACAGCATCGATCGATACAATAGAGTATCGATCGACGCTACTCGTCAAATCTGTTTCACGTTTAGACACAAGACACGAAACCAAAAATAAACAAAAATAATAAGGTTTATATACAGACTCACCAGTGGGTTGCCTCCCACCAAGCGCTTGTTTTACGTCACGAGCTTGACTGTACGGGCGATTAGTTAGGGTAAAGGTGAGAACTTGCGTCGAAACAAGCTCCACAATTCGACATCGCCAACGTCAGAGTTTTGCTCATCATGTGTTCCACAAACTCCTGTCCTTTTTCTTTTAGCTCTGAGGTGAGGAGAACTCTTGCTTTGGAGAATGGTTTTGAAGTTCCCGTGCTTTTCACTTTATATTGGATCGAGTCACCATCGCACTTCTGAGGTGTCAAAGTCACAGAAGGAGTACTCTTCACTTCCTCGCACTTCGCCTTTTCCTTTGTCTTAACCATTTCAGCATCTTTCTTGATGGGGATAGAAGGACTATCTAGAACATCTGTGACAGTTGGTGCGTCAGGAGGTTCTCCTAAAAGATCAATCATCAATGTCTCTCATGTGACAATGGTGATGCAAGAGATATGTGTAGGGGTTCTCCGAACAGGTATTGCATCGTAGTACACCTCTTTGTCAATGTACGAGAACGAGATTTTCTTGCTTGGCGTATCCATGATCGCACCAACCGTGGCCATGAACGGTCTTCCCAAGATCAATTGCGTAGTAGAATTTGCACTCATCTCAATAACTTGAAAATCAGTAGGGACCAGACAATTTCCTACTGTGACAAGTAAATCGGCGATTGCACCATATGGGGTAGAGGTTGAAGAGTTTGCGAATGTGATAGACGTCTTGGGAGATCGAATATCAGCCCCCAATCGCTCTGCAATTGCTTTAGACATGACATTCACGCTAGCCCCTGAGTCAACGAGAGATTCTTCGAATTTAGCCCTAGAAATAGAGCATGGAACTGAGAAAATTCATGGGTCTGCCCGTTTAGTCAGCTGCGTCAGAGGAGGTGGTCGAGGATACGGCAATTTAGGATTGTAGCTCCTTTGCTCAATCAAATCAGGCGTCTGCATAAACTCTGGCTCAATCTGCGATGGGTATCGATCGATACCAGGTAGTGTGTCGATCGATACTCTGGGTTCTGACACGTTTCGAGAAAGGATTTGGATTGGTATCGATCGATACTTGGTGGTGTCGGTCGATACCTTGACGATTTCAGGATCCTCCTCGTCGTTCTTGGTAGAATTGGCCAAAAGCCTGGCAGTCTGGGCTAACTGTGTATCCAAAATCGTCTGACGAACACTGAGAGCTTCGATTTTGCTATTCAGATCAGAGTACAAGGTATCCAATCTCCCGTTGAAGGTCGATGTCATCTGCTGCTGTCCGTGAAGAAGCTGTTCAAGCATGGATTCCATCCTGTTTTCAAAAGATCTGGGTGGTGCGGATGTGTATCTATGCCTTTGATCTTGAGGTCCATCTCTACCCACGTAGTTAACATGTTCCACTGCATTCTCTTCAGCAAAATAAACATTCTTCTTCTGCTTGTTCATCAACAGATTGTGCACCGAATCCAGTTTCGCATGCACTTCAGCAATCTGCGCACCCTCCATGTTTTCAGCTTGCTTCTTTCGCTCAAGATCTGCATTCTTGGCGCTATGGCTAGATGCAAAGTTTTCGATCAGCTAGTAAGCATCGTCAGGATATCTGGTAAAGAAGTTTCCATTGCTAGCAGAATCCAATGCCATCTGGTACCTACAATCAATTCCTCTGAAGAATAATTTCAGCAACTGAACCATGTCGAAACCATGATGCGGGCAATCCCTCTAATAAGATCTAAATCGCTCCCAAGCAACCTTAAGTCCTTCAGTTCTTCCCTGAGAGAATTTAGAGATTTTGTTCCTGATCTCCTCGGATCTCGCATCATCGAAGAAGTTGTTCAAGAAAGCGCTTTTGATCTCTTCCCAGGTAGTCAGTGATCCAGGAGGTAACTGCCTCGGCCAGTAAGTAGCTTCCCCACCAAGAGAGTATGGAAAAAGCTTGCAGAAGAGGAATTCGTTGGGCACTCCATCGTATTTCACGCTAGTGACCAAATCTTCGAATTTTTCTATGTGGTCCATAGGGTGTTCATGAGGAAGGCCATGAAAGAGATGCGATTCCACAAGAGCAAAGTAGGCTGGCTTCAGCTCAAATTCGTTCCTCTGGAACGTAGGAATGCGGATCGCCGAACGATTGGTATAATACCGATGAGGCATGTTGCACTCACCAATCGTTCGACCACGAGTAACCACTGCATCTTCACCAACGTTGGTGCGCCCAGCTGGCGCAATGATTGCCGTGTTGCTCATCGCTGATGTTTGTGTCGTCTTCCTCCTTGCACGTCCCAAGTTCACACCTGAAACACACTAGGTAAGAAACGTCAGTAACCAAAGGAATACGTTGAGTATCGATCGACACTGGATGGTATCGATCGATATCAACAAGAAAAATCGCCCTACTATCGACCGATACTGGTGAGTATCGATCGATACCGACGAACTTAGTCGAAACTCTAATCTAAAATCTAATGGCGAATTGAGTCCCCGGCAACGGCGCCAAAATTGATATGCTCAATTTAATACCCTAACAGTACTAAAGCAGTTGTCGTAGTATAGCTAGGGGTCGAACACAAGAACTCACAGAAACACACAATAGATTCTAGATGTTGAATTACGCTAAGTGAAACATATGTAATTAAAAGCAATGCAGAAATAACCTAAAACACGAATTGGGTCTTCTTGTAATTATTAAAGACTTCTGGACCAAGTTGCAATTCTTCAACTCTTCATTAAGTCGCGTGTCTTGGTCATGCTGCGATGGGTATCGATCGATACCAAGGGGTATCGATCGATGCTTGCCGTGAAATCAGGTACTCAGCAACACGACTTCAGCTTCTGCTCCAAACTGCTCCAGAAAGTTCCAATAATTCCAATAATGCTCCAAACATGCTAAGACCTGCAAAAGACTCTAAAAGACTCCAAAATACTATAAAGACTCTATAAAAAAGACTTATATCATAGCTTAAATAGGGTAAAAACCATGATATATCAATGAGATTACAAAGGAAGAGCACCACCGAAACGAGAAGCAACACCGACGAGTCTCTTGATCTCGAAGAAGAAGTGCCCAATGAGTCACCACCTGAAACCGTCTACGGTAGTGAGCGTTACCATTTTGATCCTTATGATGGAGCTATGCCTAACGTGGCAACAAGGCAAGCTCATCACCAAACTCGACTCCTACAACGTTGGTCCAAGTGGCAAAACACCAACATGAAGAAGATGGTTAAGACGATCAAGAGTTTTAAAAAGACGGTGAAATCCATGGGTTGAACCATCAATGAGCTTAAGGGAGGAGGTTGCGGAGCAAGTACCTCAAGAACCCGCGAAGAAGGAGATGTCGTCATGGACACAAACATCGCGATGCAAAGTGGAGAGATGGCGTTGGCCGAGAGCACAAGCTAACCCACGGCCCGCGCAGAGAAGGCGACGAAGAGGAGAGCAATGAGGTCCCCGTCTCCCGTCTCAAGCAATCAGTCATACTCGATGGGATCTTCATCCCCGTCTGAAAGTATCTAGGTACTTCACGAAACTCTTGTACATAGTTTTTCTTTTATTGAGTCATGCATTGTATAGTTTTCTTTTGTTTTGGGCTCTTCTCTTAAATTTATTTCACATCGGGACGGTGTGATTTAAGTTTGAGGAAGGGGCCGGTATCTAATCATGTTTATTTTGATCTTATTTTCGATTTCGAATTCATGCATCTATTTCATGCATCCATTTAAGGCAACGAAAAACCAAAAAAATCAAAAAATTTTGAAAATTTTGAAAACACAAAAAGAAATCTTGTAGTTGCATTTCATGAGTAGAATCGATTCTAGTAGCATATAGGTTGCATTGCACGTGCATAGGGAGAAATGATGATTTTTCCTTGTAGAGTATCAATTTAAGAGTTTGGTCCAATGCCCTCGTTGCTAGTTGTTTGATGCTTTTGATCTCGTGTTTGAAATCAAGGATGAACCATATGCTGATGTCATGTTTCATTACCCATGTCTTAGCTAAAGAAAGTTGTGATTTGATGTCCAATCTTATTTAAGTGAAAACCGTAATTTTGACATCTAATTATCATGTTTGTGCATTGCATAGCGAATTCATGGATACCGATACACATATTTGGGCTATCTTCCTCTTTTTACCACTCTTTGTTAGTTCGAATAGCCAGTTCCCATCATTGGAACGGTTAACCATTCCCATAACCCCACCGTCCTTCAAGCCATAAACCATTTGTGAGTGACGTAAGGCCTTTTTTCCGAATCGACTAGGCAAAAAGTGTTGAGTTTAAAACGACAAGGAGAAGCTTCCATGTAGAGATAGCTCAAAGTCAAAGGGCTAGATATAGGTTAGGGGTAGATAGGATGGGAATTTAGGGATGAAGTAAAGAAAGGGAGTGTGGAACATGGGAAGAATCGGGAGAAGAAGTAGGGGATAAGCGTTGATAAGCAAACGCTTGAAATGGTTGGCAAGAAATTTTTTGAAATAGCTCTAAGTATCAAAGAAAATTAGTCTCTAGCTTTCAAAAAGAAAGAAAAGGAGCCAAAAAAATTTGGCCAAGGCAAAAGAAAATGAAATAAGGGAGACTAGAGAGAGTGAAAAAAGAGCTAAGTAAAAGAAAGTGTTGAAAGCCAAGCCATTTGGTGAAGAAGGAAATCCCCTAAGTGCTTAAGTGAAAGAAAAATGGTGAGACAATATGGGTAGTAAAGGCAAATGGCCTTGTGAAAAAGGGTAGCTTAAGAATAATCTTCATTGGGTTTAGAAATTAGGAGTTGAGATCGATTTGAGGCATTGGGTAGATGGAAGTCATCCTTGTATGCATCTATTGGGATTTACTCTTAGCATTTTGCATTAGTTGATTCTTTTTTAGAGATCACCCTTGCTTGGAAACCACTACTTGTGTTGAGCTCACCTTTGTCTCAAAACCATCCCATAGCCAAATGAATTCACTTGCCCTGCATAAAACATTATTCACTTGAACCTATTAAATAAATGTCAAATGATTGGATGATAGGAAGGCTTGTGTAGGTTGAAACTTGGGCTTGATTCATGTACGGATATATATGGCTAGCTATTTTTGAGTAGACTTGTTTGATCACATCCTAGGATTTGCAACTTGGACATTGGGCTTGAATTCTTTTTATGATACTTGTGGATTTGAGCTTGATATATCATGGTTTTTACCCACTTTTAACCATGATATAGGTCTTATTTATAGATTCTTTCTAGTATTTGTGGAGTCTTTTCGAGTCTTTACAGGTTTAGGTACGTTTGGAGCTAAATTGGAGATATTGGAGCTTTGTGGAACCAAGCAAGACCATGCAGCTGAAGGATCAAGTTGAAGTGCTGGTGTCGATTGACACCAGTCTGAAGAGTCGACACATAAGCTGTGTATCGATCGATACCACTTATGGTATCGGTCGATATTGATCGCATGAAGAGAAGGATTGTGACTTTTTCCAAGTCTGCAAATTTTACACTTTGGTCCAGAAGACTTTAATAATTACAAGAAGCCCCAGAACGTGTTTTCGCTTCATATTTAGGGTTTTCAGCCACTTTTGTGACTACGCTTTATTCTACTTTGGTTTTGAGAGAGAGAGCTTTGGAGAGAGACAAGTCTGAAACTCTGTTCGTCCGAGAGAAGATTTCGAACCCTTGTTTTCTTTCTCTTTTATTATTAATTTCAGAGGTTTATTCAATCATGTTGTTTGTTTCAATCTCCATGTCTGAGTAGATCTCCTGTTAGGTTTAGGATTCTCAATAAAGGATCTCTTGAATGCTAGGTTGATTAGTTGGTTAGGGTTCATAATCTGAATTAGTTCTTCACCATAGGTTGTTCTTAAAGCTAATTCTAGATTGATCACCTGGAACTTAGATCTTAGGTTAATCGATTAGGCACGACAGTGCAATTGATAATCTGATAGAACCTTAGGGTTAGCAAAATAACTATCTGCAAAGAGATTTAGTTTAGTTGTTTTGCGAACAAATCAAACTTGAACTTAATGCTGGTTTAGACTTTAGAATTTGCAAAGAAATTTGGAATTCTGAGATTTAGATTTAGATAATTCTCGCAACGAGAGGTCGTTAGTTATAGTTGATATATCATGGTTTTTACCCTGTTTAAGCCATGATATAAGTCCGTTTTATACAGTCTTTCTACTATTTCGTAGTGTTTTAGAGTCTTTTACAGGTTTTAGCACGTTTGGAGCATAATTGGAGATATTGGAGCTTTCTGGAGCATTTTGGAGCAAAGCAGACGTTCGTGTAGCTGAGAACCCGATTTGAAGCCTCGATATCGATCGATACTGACGAGTATCGGTCGATACCCACTTCAGCAGATACGAGTCGCGACTTTCCAAGAGTTGAAGAATTGCAATTTGGTCCAAAAGACTTTAATAATTACAAAAAGCCCCAGAACGTGTTTTGGCATTATAATTAGGTTTTTCAGCCACTTTGATGGCTACGCTTTCATTACTTTGATTCTACTTTTGGTTTTTGGAGAGAAAACTCTGAACTCCTGTTTTCTATTATTTTTTTGGATGATCTATTCAATCATGTTGTTTTCATTCTCCATGTCTGAGTATATCCACTTTAGGTTCAGGGTTCTCATAAGGATTTTCTCTGAATGCTAGGTTGATTAGTTTATTAGGATTTACCATCTGAATTAGTTCTTCGCTTTAGGTTGTGTTCAAAGCTTGTTCTAGATTAGCTACCTAGAATCATAGATCTTAGGATAATTGATTAGGCACGACAGTGCGATTAATTACCTGATAGAACCTAAGGTGAGCAAAATAACTATTCGCAAAGAGATTTGGTTTAGTTGTTTTGTGAACAAATCAAACCTGATCTAAAAGCTGATTTAGACTTTCGTATTCGCAAGAGATTTGGAATTCCTAGGATTTAGATTTAGATAGTTTTCGCAACGACAGTTGGTTAATTATACTTTAGTAATTTGAGTTCAAGACCCGCGCTAAATCTGAATCATGTTAGTTAGTTTACCTGCATTCATTGATTCCCTGAGAAATACCCTGAATCTATATTTCTCCCATCGAATTTACAACTCTTTACTGTTTATTGTCTTTTGTTTCATCTTATTGGTTTAGCTTAATTCGAATCTATTTAATCTACTGTGTGATTTTTGTGAGTCCTTGTGTTCGACCCCTACATATACTGCAACTACTGCTTAGTACTTTTAGGGTATTAATTTGAGCATCTCAAATTTGGCGCCGTTGCCGGGACTCAATTTCGCCATTAGATTTTAGCTTAGAATTTCGTCTAAATCGTTGAGTATCGATCGACACCCTTGTGGTATCGGTCGATACCCGTCGTGTATTTCAGTTACTTACGTTCTTGACTTTTGTGTTTCAGGTGGATGCCTCTTCGTGAAACCAGAAGGAACAAGAACACTCCGCTAGTTGATCTGTCAAACGAGCAGCTAGCAAATTTGGAACGTGCAAACAGGAAAGCACAGAAACCAGCAGAGATGAACAATCCAATGATTTTGATTCGGGATGCTGCTGGAGCATTGAGAGACCAAGAGGGTCAATTGTGCAATGAGAGAGGGCAGCGACTCGATGAAGCTGGAAATATCATTGTCCATGCAGTTGTTGTGAATGCAGGAAACGCTGTGATTAATCGCGGTAGGACGATTGGTGAGTACAACAGGCCTGATTGTTGGGCCCAAATTCTACACCTAAAAGTTCAGCTTGACTTAGCGGGCCTGGAATTAAGCACGGCTCACTAAAAAGCCTCGTACCACAAGCTCGCAACCTGGGAAGAGGCCGAGCACGTTAAAAAAGAAGGAGACCGTTGGAAAAGGAGTTCACAACAAACAAGTCAAACACATTGAATGCATTCTCCCCAGGATCAAGCTGAGCATTTATTCGAAGATCACAAATTCAATTCCATACTTTGAAGAAGACAAAGACGTTTGTAATTTTAAACTTGTATAAATCAGAGGTGAACTTATTTGTAAAGAGGATCGGATTCTTGGCAATAATATACAACATCTTTATAATTTTCTCTCAATTAGTCTAAGTCCATACGACCTGAAAAAAGCTAAGAATCGAGATTGTGAGATTCTGCTCTCACAATTTGGCGCCGTCTGTGGGGAAGAGCAAAGCAACTTCCTCTTTGTAACCTACGAAACTAACCACTCAAAAGAAGACGATGGCGGATACAACAAGTGCGGCGGTTTCTACATCATCCGGAGTCATAAGCACCTCCATTCCTCTAACCTAGTCCGCTGACATCGTTTCAGCAGACCTGGACGGAACAACAAGTGTTCCCATTACCACTTCGGGAGCAAGCATCTCGACAAGGATCGACGACATTGTCGATCCCTCGGGACCTGCAGCCTTGAACCAATCGGCTCCGGATCAAATAGCTGAGATCCGAAACCTAATATCGTGCCTCATATAGCAGAATCGCTCAATGGCAGCACGCCAGGACGACCTCGAAAGAGCGAATCGGGCAGGCACCTCTGGGAGACTCACCCTCCCACCTGGGGCACAATCCCTTTTTGTCCCTGGGCAGGGAGGATTGCCATTCCCACCTCCACTGGTGACAAGACTAAACTTTTCCGATATTAACGCCTCGACCAGCAGGATGGTCGGCTCAGCCACCACCTCGCAGTTCAACTCGATGATATCGGATCCCATATTCACTCCTTCCACGATCCAAGTTGCGGAAGGAGAGGTTACGCCAATAGTGACCTTACCAGGGGTAGACCCAACCTCGGATCAACTAACCGGTCAGGCCCGCTCTGGGAACGTAAACAAGGTCCGACCTGCCGGAGAATCCCTGCTCCGCTTCCCGAGCAATAACGAAAATCACTTGGGATCCGGCAGCTCACATGAGTTCGAGTCAATCAAGAAATATTGCGAAGAAACGAACGCCCAGCTGCAAAGGATGAGATCGCAGGTCCGCGCTGCACTAAGCTCAGCACCTAAGATAGACAAAGTGATTGATGAAGTCAACCAGACTCCATTCACCTCGCGAATCGCAAACCCTCAGCTCGGCGATGTCGGGAATATCCGATTTCCCAGATATAACAGAGAAACCGACCCCAAGACATTCATGAGAAGTTTCAAATTCGCCTTTTCAAGGGTGCGATTACTCGGGGGGGGACCTCGAGTCAGCACGCTGCCGTTTCTTCGCCAAAAATCTGACCGATTCGGCTTTGGAATGGTTTACTTCCCTGAAACCGAACTTAATTGACAACTTCACCCAACTTCAAGCTGCGTTCTTGAAGCAATATTCGGTATTCATCCAGATCGAGACCTCCGAGGCCGATCTATGGGTACTTACTCAAAAGCCAGGCGACTCACTGCGGACATATATTGACAGCTTTAAAGCCGTCAAAGCGAAAATCGCTGACCTGCATAATCCAACAGCCCTGAAAGCCCTCCAAAACGGATTGTTAAAAACCTCAAAATTCTTTGAGGAGCTTACAGTTCGGGAGCCCGTATCGCTAGATGATGCATTGCGCCGCGTTTCGCGCTGGATTATCCTCGAAGAAGCAAGTGCAGCTCAGCCAAGGCAGCATGCACCCGCAACCTCGGCTAAGCAATCTCAGACAACCAACTCCCAAGGATCTAAAAAATCTGGGAGGAAGGAGTCCCAAGAACAAAAACAAAGTCAGGGGATACACTCATACTCAGTGGGAAGCCCACCTCGTAATAGATTTAAACCTTACGATCCCAGCAAGTGGTGCGATTTCCACAAGATCAAGGGCCATTCCACGGAGGAGTGTGATATGCTCAATTTAATACCCTAACAGTACTAAAGCAGTAGTTGTAGTCTAACTAGGGATCGAACACAAGGATCCACAGAAATCACTCAGTAAATTATTAGAATCAAGCTAAGCTAAGCAATTCAGTTTAAACAGAAAACAGGAAACAGTAAACGAGTTGTATTCAATGGGAAAAAGATAGGTTCAGGGATATTTCTCAGGAGATCAATGAATGCAAATAAACTAACTAATCCGGGTTCAGGTTAAGCACGGTTTTAGAACTCAAATCACTAATGCATAGTTAACCAACTGTCGTTGCGAAAACTATCTAAATCTAAACTTCAGAATCCCAAATTTATTTGCAAATCCCTAAGAATAAATCAGCCTTAATTTCAAGTTTGATATGTTCACAAATCAATTAAACCAAATTTCTTTGCGAATAATCAATTTGCTCACC
>PKML01053063.1:851479-888476 GCA_002933935.1 Eutrema yunnanense | reverse complement strand
GCACTGTCGTGCCTAATCAATTATCCTAAGATCTAAGTTCTAGGTGATCAATCTAGAATTAGCTTTGAGAACAACCTAAGGTGAAGAACTAATTCAGATTATGAACCCTAAATAACTAATCAACCTAGCATTCAAAGAAATCCCTAATGAGAATCCCCAAACCTAACAAGAGATCTACTCAGACATGGATATTAAATTAATAAACATGTTTGAATAAATACTCTGTATAAAATTAGAAAGAGAAAACAAAGGTTTGAGATCTGATCTCGGACGAAGGGAAATCAGACTTGTATCTCTCACCAAAATCTCTCTCAAACTAAAGCAAAATAAAGCATAGCCTAAACAATGGCTTTAAAATCCTATTTATAACCTAAATCACGACTTGGGGTCTTCTTGTAATTATCAGAGACTTCTGGGCACTTTTGCAATTCTCCAAAACTTCATAAAAAGTCGCGGCCCATGATTTCTCGGCGGGTGTCGATCGATACCAGGGGGTATCGATCGATGCTTGTCGCTCAGATCGGGCACTTAGTCATCAGACTTGTCTTTCGCTCCAGAATGCTCCATATAACTCCAATAATTCCAATAATGCTCCAATTCGTACTAAGACCTGTAAAAGACTCCAAAATACTATAAAGACTCTATGAAAAGGACTTATATCATGGCCTAAACAGGGTAAAAACCATGATATATCAGAGTGCCATGAGGTGAAGAAGCAGCTCGCTGCCAAATTCGCAGCGGGAGAGCTGGGAAAAGTCGAGCTGAAAAAACCTCCTCCGAGGAAGAACTATTACCCAGCTCGAGACAATGAAAGGCGGGATCACCCATCTGAGGATGATCGTAAGCGAGAACGTTCATCCGAGGATGCAACGAGGCGAGATCCCCCCAAAGACAGGGAAACAGACCTGCCTCCTCCCAGCATGAAGAAAAGAATTAACTTTATTCATGGAGGATCCCAGCTATGTCGCAACTTCGTAAACTCAATCAAGAAACATCAACGAAGGGTAAACACAGACACACGTGGCAGGACCCCACTCAAAGGACCTGACACATAAATTTCGTTCTGGGAAAGCGAGGCCTTTGAGCTAGATTCTCCACATGACGATGCTCTCCTCATCATTCTTGAAGTAGGTGAATACGAGCTCACTAAGATGCTCGTAGATACCGGGAGCTCTGTAGAACTCATCCTCCTAAGCGTCCTTAGGGAAATGAATATACCAGATCACGAGATCGAAGAAAATAAGGTGGTGTTAACCGGCTTTTCTGGGGAAACCACGCTATCTCTCGGAACGATAAGACTCCCGGTAATAGCAGCCGGAGTAAGAAGAATGGTCGAATTCACGGTGATAGACAGGCCAGCTCCATTCAATGCCATCCTGGGAAGAACCTGGATACATTCGATGAGGGCTGTATCCTCGACGTACCATCAATGTATAAAATTTCCCGCCCGGAATGGGATCGCAACAATTAAGGGAAGTCAAAAGGAATCCAGGATGTGTTACATGGCAGGTTTCCAGATCGCAAAGGAAAGTGCTATATACCAACTGCAACGAAAAGATGAGCTCAAATACCGCTTAGCTAAAAAGAAAAGTGGTCTAGGCTTCATCGGACCTCATAAAGACCTCATTGAGAAAATCATGGTCAAAGAGTCTCACCTCAACCAGAAAGTAGGAATTGGGTCCGAGCTCTGCAAATCCCAGAAGGAACAATTAATAACGTTCCTCAAAGAAAACTCCGGCTCATTCGCATGGACAGCAGCTGACATGCCCGGAATCGATCTAAACATCATTTCATATGAACTCAATGTGGATCCAAACCATAAACCAATACGTCAAAAACATCGAAAATTCGGACCTGACAAGACCGAGGCTATTAACAGTGAGGTCACCAGGTTGCTAAATGTTGGACTCATCAAAGAAGTAAAATATCCCGACTGGCTAGCAAATCCGGTTGTAGTAAAAAAGAAAAATGGCACCTGGCGGGTATGCGTAGATTTTACGGATCTAAACAAAGCATGTCCTAAGGATAGCTTCCCACTACCTCACATTGACCAGCTGGTGGACGCTACCGCAGGGTACGAGCTCCTCAGCTTTATGGATGCATTCTCAAGATACAATCAAATACAAATGAACCCTGAGGACCAAGATAAAACATCTTTCATAACAGAACGAGGAACATACTGCTACAAGGTAATGCCATTTGGCCTTAAGAACGCTGGAGCAACCTACCAAAGACTGGTGAACAAAATGTTCGCCAGCCTCCTGGGAAAAACGATGGAAGTCTACATTGATGACATGCTGGTCAAATCTCTGAAAGAAAAAGATCACATAGGTCAGCTGGAGGAATGTTTCACCTTACTCAACAGGTACGGGATGAAACTCAACCCTTCAAAGTGCACATTTGGGGTCCCCTCAGGCGAATTCCTAGGTTACATAGTAACTCAACGAGGGATAGAAGCAAACCCCAAACAAATCAGTGCGTTCTTGGAAATGCAACCCCCGAGCTCGGTAAAAGAGGTGCAAAGGCTAACAGGCCGCATTGCCGCTTTAAATCGGTTCATTTCCAGGTCGACTGATAAATGTCTCCCCTTTTACCAGTTACTAAAGGGAAACAAAAAATTCATATGGGATGACAAGTGCGGGGAAGCCTTTAAACAACTAAAAGTATACCTCTCCGAGCCCCCCATCTTGTCAAAACCAATTGAGGGCGAGCCACTTTACCTATACGTAGCAATTTCTGAAGCCGCAGTAAGTGGCGTCCTCATAAGAGAAGAATGAGCTGAGCAAAAACCGATCTACTATGTGAGCAAATCCTTAGTAGACGCCGAAACCAGGTATCCACGAATGGAAAAACTGGCTCTGGCAGTGTTAATCTCAGCTCGCAAACTCAGGCTGTATTTTCAGTCACATCCCATCGTAGTAATGACAACACAACCATTACGCACAGTATTGCACAGCCCCAGCCAGTCTGGCAGGTTAGCAAAGTGGGCCATCGAACTGAGCGAGTACGATATCGAATATCGACCTCGGACAAGCGCCAAAGCACAAGTAGTAGCTGGTTTCATTATCGAGCTCACAGCTAATAGCCAGGTTACCAGTACAAGCATCGAGACCTGGCAGCTTTATGTCGATGGAGCCTCCTCAAAACAAGGGGCAAGTGTGGGAATCCACCTCATATCCCCGACTAACGAAGTCGTAGAACAATCTTTCAGACTCAGATTCTCAGCATCAAACAACGAAGCCGAGTACGAGGCCTTAATAGCCGGTCTCCGACTTGCAGCTGGAATAGGAATACGCAAGCTAAATGCGTTTAGTGACTCCCAGCTCATTACAAGCCAGTTTCATGGAGAATACGAAACCAGAGATAGCTTGCTCCCGAGGTGATAATGGGAACATTTGTTGTTCCGTCCAGGTCTGCTGAAGTGGCGTCGGCGGGCTGGGTCATGGGAATGGAAGTGTTTATGACTCCAGATGATGTAGAGACCGCCGTACTTGGTGTATCTGCCATCTTCTTCTTTGAGTGGTTAGTTTCGTAGGTTACCAAGAGGAAGTTGTTTTGCTCTTCCCCACAGACTGCGCCAAATTGTGAGAGCAGAATCTCACATCCTCAATTCTCGATTTTTCAGGTCGTATGTCCTTGAGAGTAATTCAGAAAATCAAGAGTAAAATGTGTATTATATTTCTTAATCGAGAATTCGGTCCCATTACAATGACTCTCTCTCCCTTATTTATACAAGCTCGAGGAAAATATAAACGTCTACATTTTAATTTCGAACTTAGAATTGAATTCGTAATCTTGTCTTTAAATGCGAAGCTTGATCCTTGGAGGTGATGTAATGACGTTTGACCATGCTTGGACTTCGGTCGAGCTCGCACTGATATCTGCCTGCGAGCTTGCTTCCTTCCCTGTGAGCTCGCTGTTTCCAGCATGCTCGTTGCTCCCATCGTGCTCGTTTTCAGCTTACACCCTTCTTGCCTCAGCTCGTAAACAGCCTCGTTAGACCTTGTCGTGGGCTAAGCCTTCATTATCGAGCATGCTTAATCAAGCTGGGCTTTAGGTGCGAAATTTAGGCCCAACAGTTGCCCCCCAGCATCTTTGATGATTTATTATTGAAGATGCGGAGCTGCGATATTGGGATTTGATTGATCCTTTGATTGGCACGATCTCGCGATCTCGGGCATTTTGGATGATCTTTAGCTTATTCATCGGGCGAGTCTGCAGGGATCCCGCAGCGCCTGCGCGACTTTTAAGGGATGTGACAAGATGAGTGGGCGAGTGGGTATAAATGAGCGGTTCTTATCGCTTCAACTCCCCACGCCGCCTTAACTCCCTCTTACCGAGGTAATGATGTCTTTTCACTTTTTCCCTTCTCTCTCTTTTACTATTATTTTTACTGCATTAATTGAACTGCCTTCATCCTTTCTCTTTTTACTTTTGTCCAAGATACTTTTCTGCGAAAGTTCAAAACTCCATTGTTTCCGACCGAGTTTTTCTCTTTTCCGGACTGGTTTTCTTTGCTTCCCCCTTTTTTTTTTGCAATCGCTTCTACTTCCCAGCTGGATACTCATCCTCCTCCTGCCGAGCGATTTGATTCTCACTCGAAGAGCACGATCTCAGCTGCTGAGCTCGCGAATATCTCCTCCTTGTGTGGACTTGATATCGGCGATCTGCTTATTTCGTCGGCTGACAGCTCCCCAGAGAGTCCTCCGGAGGGTTATGCGTGCGGTTATGCCGCGTTCTTCCTGAGATGTCGCCTTATTTTTCCCATTCCGGCAGTTGTCTCTAATATCATAAGCGACCTCAAACTTGCCCTTCCGCAGCTTATGCCTAGTGCGATGAGGTCCCTTGTCGCACTCTGGGTGCGATCTAAGGAATCTGGGATCGTTTTCGATACCGAGGTCTTTCGCCAGCTTTTCAACGTCAAGGAGAACTCTCACCTTCGCGGGACCTACTATTTCCCGGCGAAGGTCAATCGATCTGTCTTTAGATTCAATGTGAGGGATGAAAATGGTGGGAACAATGGTTCTATTTTAGGATTTCCAGTGCGTCGGTTGAAGGCGAATCGGTACTTCGCCATACATGGGCCCAGATCTCTGGTCAGCGCGTCCTCCCAGATGTTGATTTGAGCCTCCCTTCTGGGAGATTGATTGTTCTTTCTTCTTCTTTTTTTATTATTATTTCAGTATGGTGACCTTCTCCTTTTTATGCAGAATCGATCGATTCTTCAAAAACAGTGACAGCTGAGGTCCAGCGACTGGTCGACCTCGTCAAAGGCGACGGTTCTGATTGAAAAGGTTTTTCTCTTGATAGAATTCAACAAGCTCGTGATCGCCGAGTTCCCGGGTTATCCGTCGCATCTGCTTTTCGGCTAATAGGTTTGAGTAGATTTATGTCTCTGACTTTTTAGAGTTGAGAATTGCTTCTTTACTCAAGTATTTTTTGCTTGACTCCGCAGATTCTCCGATTCCATCTCCCTTGCTTCAAATTCAAGCTCCGACTCCCGATCCATATATCATTCCCAGGCTCGAGGCTGTTGCTAAAGATTTAGCTCGTGCCGAGATTGATCCCCTGGCTGGTTCCCAAGAGCCAGCTGTTGCCCCTGCTACCTCCCAGATCGATCTTACTCGTAGCGAGAGTTCCACCGAATCCAGCAAGATGGTTCCTCCCAAAAAACCGCCGCGTCTTTCTTACAGGGTGAGGATGCGATTGCGCCCTACCCCGACGGTAGCTGGTGCTCTTGCCAAGAGGGTTAAAGAGGCTCTTGGTAAGTCCGTTCCTGCTGAGATGGCGCATCGAGAGGAGGTTGAGAAGGATGAGCGTCGCGAGGTCGAAGCTGATCCTGTTGGAGGTGACATTTTGCCTGTAGATGGTGAAACCGAGACTGCCCAGCGCGATGATCGGGCTACAGGTCCTCAGAGGTCCACTTCCAGGGTGTCTTCTAGGGAGCCAAGTCATTCGGCTGAGCAGAAATCCCGTTCCAAACGATCTCGTGGTGATGGTTTTGATGGTGAAGAAACGTCAAGGAGGTATGTGATACCTCGTTCTCAGGGTAGCGGAGGTGCTTCTCCGAATGCCTTCAGGTTCGATTTTGACGGACCTGAGGCGATCGTGGAAAACAGCTCCCAGCTTGCAAATCTCTTTAGACGTGTTAGGCCCTCGTCTTGTTTCTTGCCGTCTCTTAGGAATATGAAGAAGCCTGAGGGCTATATTCGGTTCGCATGTGCGATGGGTCAGGTAGTTTTTGCTATCTTTTATCCCTTTTTGCTTTGATTTTTCCTTTGCTAAATTTTTATTTCTTTTTCCCAGGCCGTTTCCGCTGCTAACGAATTGATTACCTCTTTCGAGCAAGATCTCCGTTCTGCGACCCAGCCTGAGGAAGTGGAGCGGGCAGCTAGGACTATTACTGACCTTGTCGCTGAAAGGGACGAGTTGGCGAGGAGAATTGCTCGTAACGAGGAGAAAATGGCCGAGGTTGCCCTTTTGGAAGGCCGGGTTAGGGACCAAGCCGTTCTGGCTAAAAGGTGGGAAGATTCTGCTCGGGAAGCTCAAGCTCGGATTTCTTCGTTGGAGAAATTAAACGAGGATTTGAAGGTGGATCTCCGTGTCGCCGAGGGGCGAGCTGGAGCTGCTGAGGTTGGTCTGCGTTCAGCTAGTGAGAACATAGTGGACTTGAGGGTCCAGGTTGAGAAGGTTACTGAAGACTCGAAGAAACTTGCCAAGAGGCAAAAGGAGATGGTGAAGAAAGCTGAGAAAACTGCGAGGAGGGAGATATCCAAGCAGTATCGTACCATTCTTTTGGGAGTAAAAGATAAATGGGAGAAGAAGAAGGTCGAGGTCGATACCGAGACCCAAATTATGGAGTGCAAATCCAATATCCTTCTTCTTGATGATATTATCAGCCAGACCATCGATGATTTTGAGGCTGAAAAGAAAAACATCCATGTTGAGAAGCTGAGATTGGACGCGGAGCTTCCCATCGTCCAGGTATCAGATTTTTCCCTGGGTAAAATTGATATTCCTCAGGTGTCCGATGACTCGGTTACGCTGCCTGCTGGGCCAAGTGCATCATTGAATGACCAGCTGGATCTTGGTTCTCAGAAGCTTAGGAAGGAGTTCCCGCTGCCCTCAAATCAAGGGGCTCCGGAGGATAAACCCGCCGATCCTACTTATTAGGAATATCTTTATTGTTTTCGTTTCTTGTTGTTTTTGTTCGAACTTGGTGCCTGGGGAGGCCTTTAAACCTTTTTCTGGTTTGTTTGTTGAACTTGTTCACGCCCTAGTGGGCTTCTGGTTTGAACGTATGCTCTTTTGAGGAGGCTTTATTTATTTTTATGAAAGTCTTTCATGTTTTTTACGTTTTTAGATCAAAGGTAGTTTTTTGCCAAGGATCTAGGTCTTTTAGAGACCTTGCTCCCAGGTCGTTCAGAGACCTCGGGAGCTGACCAGACGATTTAAAGACGCAAGGTCGAAGCCGTTTAGAGGCATGCATGTAACCTAAACGGTTTAGATGTAGAGGTTATTGTCATTTAGAGACTAGGAAGGTTGTGACTCTGTGATTTAGACGCAAAGTCGAGTCGTGCTAACTGGTAGCATGCTCTAGCTCGTAAGGCTGTTTGTTTATGGGATGAAGCTTTTAGCTTGTATATGATGGCTGAGGGGTCCCAGGCTGTTTTTAACAGGCTCACAGAAGAAGAGATTTTTTTTTATTAATAATAATAGCTGCACCCTTGTGAGGTTACCTACGTACCCTGAGGAGGGATCAAGCCTTTTCGTAGTTCGATTTTTACAGGTGTCTTTTTAGTGATAGTACTTCTTTAGATTCATGGCATTCCATGAGTTCCTTTCAGGCGTATTGTCGTGCATCCTGGTGAGCTTGTATACGCCTTCTTTTACTATCTCGGAGATCTGGTATGGGCCTTCCCAGTTGGTGCCGAGTTTTCTGGCGTTTCTTTCCCTTGTGTTCTCGTAGGTTTTTCGTAGGACGAGCTCGTCGACTCGAAATCTTCGCTGCTTGACCTTCGAATTATAGTAGCGTGATGCCGCTTGTTGATAATTTTGAAGGTTAACGAGTGCTCGGTCTCGACGTTCATCGATGACATCGAGGTGGTCAAGAAGCATTTCGTTGTTCAGCTCCTCGTTCATAGGACATATATCTATTCTCAGGCTGGGAACTGCGACCTCGGCGGGAACCACAACTTCAATTCCATAGGCTAAGGAAAATGGTGTTTCCGAGGTTGCCTTGCGGGGTGAGGTCCGACAGGCCCACAGTACTCCAGGGAGCTCGTCGGACCACCTTTGATTTTTAGCATCCAGTCGTTTTTTGAGATTGCTTAATATTAGCTTGTTTGCTGCCTCAGCCTGCCGGTTACCCTGGGGGTAACGTGGGGTCGAAGTTGTTAATCTGATTCCGTGATCTCCGCAGAATTCGAGGAATTGATTTGAGATGAATTGTGACCCGTTGTCGGTCACGATTTCGTATGGGACTCCGTGCCGGCAGACGATATTCTGCCATACGAATTCCTGTACGTTATTTGCTTTAATTTGCTGGAAAGCTCCTGCCTCCACCCACTTGGTGAAGTAGTTGGTGAGGACGAGTAAGAAACGACACCTTCTTTTTCCCGAAGTTACCATGGGCCCTACTATATCCATTGACCACCTCATAAAGGGGTACGGAGATGAAATGGAGGATAGATTTTCTGTAGGCTGATGTAGAGTCGGAGCATGTCGTTGGCATTTGTCGCATGCCTTAGAATGTTCTTCGCAGTCGGCAACCAAGGTGGGCCAAAAATATCTTTGCCTTTTGATCCTGATAGCTAGTGCCCTTCCTCCGGAGTGGCTGCCACACGAGCCTCCGTGAATTTCCGACAATATCGTAAAGGCTTCGAGCCCGTGGATGCATACTAGGTAGGGGCCGTTTTTACACTTCGCTTATAAAGGCGAGGGCTGATTATACAATATCTTGAAGCTATGATTTTGAGCTTGCGAGCTTCCCACTTGCTGGGGGGAGCCTCTCCCCTCTCAATGTATTGTATAATCGCTTCTCGCCAGTCGGCTCTTGCGATCATTTTTTCGCGGAGCGTAACGTGCCTGTCGTCAGGCAGTTCTGGCTCCGGATCGGTGGCTTCTTCCTCTTGTGGTGGGAGGTTGCCTGTTACCGTTGCTATTGTTATATTTATCTCCATGTCGTCATTGTCTACTTCCATTGGAACCTCGCTATCTTTGTCGATTTTGATGCTTGGTTTCTCAATTTCTTCTACTGGAATTACTCTTTTTATGAGTGGATTTGAGGTTGATGCCAGAGCTGCCAGTGCGTCTGCTATTGTGTTTTCACCTTGCGGTATTCGCGTTAGATTGAAGGTTTCGAACTGTTTGACTAGCTCACGAACTATGGCTAGATAAGATTCCATCCGGTTATCTATGGTTTCATATTCTCCGTGAAACTGACTTGTAATTAGCTGGGAATCGCTGAACGTATTTAGCTTACGTATTCCTATTCCAGCTGCGAGTCGGAGGCCTGCTATTAAGGCATCGTACTCGGCTTCGTTATTTGATGCTAGGAATCCGAGCCTGAAAGATTGTTCCACAATTTCGTTAGTCGGGGATATAAGGTGGACTCCCACACCTGCCCCTTGTTTCGAGGAGGCTCCATCGACATAAAGCTGCTAGGTTTCGGTGCTTGTTCCGGTAACCTGGCTATTAGCTGTGAGCTCGATAATGAAATCAGCTAATACTTGTGCTTTGGCGCTGGTCCGAGGTCCATATTCGATATCGTACTCGCTCAGCTCGATGGCCCATTTTGCTAACCTGCCGGACTGGCTAGGGCTGTGCAATACTGTGCGTAATGGCTGTGTTGTCATTACTACGATGGGGTGTGATTGGAAATACGGCCTGAGTTTGCGAGCTGAGATTAGTACTGCCAGAGCCAGCTTTTCCATTCGTGGATATCTGGTCTCGGCATCTACTAAGGATTTGCTCACGTAGTAGATTGGCTTTTGCTCAGCTCGTTCTTCTCTTATGAGGACGCCACTCACTGCGACTTCGAAGATTGCTACGTATAGGTAAAGTGATTCACCCTCGAGTGGTTTTGATAAGATGGGGGGCTCGGAGAGGTACGTTTTCAGTTGTTCAAAGGCTTCCCCGCACTTGTCATCCCATACGAATATTTTGTTTCCTTTAGCAACTGGTAGAAAGGGAGACACTTATCAGTCGACCTGGAAATGAACCGATTTAACGCGGCTATACGGCCTGTCAGCCTTTGCACCTCTTTTACTGAGCTCGGAGGTTGCATTTCCAGGAACGCACTGATTTGTTTGGGGTTTGCTTCTATTCCTCGTTGAGTTACTATGTAACCTAGGAATTCACCTGAGGCGACTCCAAAGGTGCATTTTGAAGGGTTAAGTTTCATCCCATATTTGTTGAGTAAGTTGAAACATTCCCCCAGCTGAGCTATGTGATCTTCCTCTTTTAGGGACTTGACCAGCATGTCATCGATATAGACTTCCATCGTTTTACCCAAGAGGCTTGCGAACATTTTGTTCATAAGTCTTTGGTAGGTGGCTCACGCATTTTTGAGGCCGAATGTCATTACTTTATAACAGTACGTTCCTCGTTCTGTTACGAAGGATGTTTTGTCTTGGTCCTCAAGGCTCATTTGTATTTGATTATACCCTGAGAATGCGTCCATAAAGCTGAGGAGCTCGTGTCCTGCGGTAGCTTCTACTAGCCTGTCGATGTGAGGTAGTGGGAAGCTGTCCTTAGGACACGCTTTGTTTAGATCCGTAAAATCGATGCAAACTCGCCAGGTGCCATTTTTCTTTTTCACTACAACCGGATTTGCTAACCAGTCGGGATATTTTACTTCTTTGATGAATCCTACATCTAGCAATCTGATGACCTCGCTATTGACAGCGTCGGTCTTGTCAGGTCCGAATTTCCGACGCTTTTGGCGTACTGGTTTATGATTTGGGTCCACATTGAGCTCGTGCGAAATTATATTCAGATCGATTCCGGGCATGTCAGCTGTTGTCCATGCGAATGAATCGGAATTTTCTTTGAGGAATGTTGTTATTTGTTCTTTTTGGGATCCAGTGAGCTCGGATCCAATTCCTACTTTCTGGTTAGGATGAGACTCGTTGATCACGATTTTCTCGATAAGGTCTTTGCGAGGTCCGATACTGCCTGGACAACTTTTCTTTTTGGCTAGTTGGTATTTGAGCTCGTCTTTTCGTTGCAGTTGGTATATGGCGCTTTCTTTTGCGATCTGGAAGCCTGCCATGTAGCACATTCTGGATTCCCTTTGACTTCCTTTAATTGTTGCGATCCCATTTTGGGCTGGAAATTTTATGCATTGGTTGTATGTCGAGGATACGGCTCTCATTGAATGTATTCAGGTCCTTCCCAGGATGGCATTGAATGGGGCTGGCCTATCTATAACCGTGAATTCGACTATTCTTCTTACTCCAGCTGCTATTACTGGGAGTCGTATTGTTCCGAGAGATAGCGTGGTTTTCCCGGAAAAGCCGGTTAACACCATCTTATTTTCTTCGATTTCGCGATCCGGTATATTCATTTCCTTGAGAATGCTTAGGAGGATGAGTTCTACAGAGCTCCCCGTGTCTACAAGCATTTTAGTGAGCTCGTATTCGCCCATTTCTAGCATGATGAGGAGGGCATCGTCATGTGGAGAATCTAGTTCAAAAGCTTTGCTTTCCCAGAACGAAATTTGTGTGTTAGGTCCCTTGAATGAGTTCCTTTCACGTGTGTCGGTGTTTACCCTTCGCTGATGTTTCTTGATTGAGTTTACGGAGTTGCGGCATAGATGGGATCCTCCGTGAATAAAGTTAATTCTTTTCTTCATGCTGGGAGGAGGTAGGTCCGTTTCCCTATTTTTGGGGGGATCTCGCCTCGTCTCCTCCTCGGATGAACGCTCTCGTTTACGATCATCCTTAGATGGGCGGTCCCGCCTTTCATCTTCTCGTGCTGGGTAATAGTTCTTCCTCGAAGGAGGTTTTTCCAGCTCGATTTTTCCCAGCTCCCCTGCTGCGAACTTAGCAGCGAGCTGCTTCTTCACCTCGTGGCACTCCTCCGTGGAGTGGCCCTTGATCCTGTGGAAGTCGCACCACTTGCTTGGATCGTAAGGCTTGAATCTATTGCGAGGTGGGCTACCTACTGAGTATGAGTGTATCCCCTGGCTTTGTTTTGGATCCTGGGAATCCTTTCTCCCGGATTTTTTAGATCCTTGGGAGTTGGTTGTCTGAGATTGTCTAACCGAGGTTGCAGGTGTACTTGCTTCCTCGAGGATAATCCAGCGCGAAGCACGATGTAACGCATCATCTAGTGATACCGGCTCCCGGACTGTAAGCTCCTCAAAGAATTTCGAGGTCTTCAACAATCCGTTTTGGAGGGCTTTCAAGGCCGTTGGGTTGTGTAGATCGGCGATTTTCGCTTTGATGGATTTAAAGCTGTCAATATACGTCCGTAGTGAATCGCCTGGCTTTTGAGTGAGAACCCACAGGTCAGCCTCCGAGGTCTCGATCTGGATGAATACAGAATATTGTTTCAAAAAAGCAGCTTGAAGTTGTGTGAAGTTGTCTATCGAGTTTGGTTTCAAGGAGGTGAACCATTCCAGGGCTGAATCTGTTAGATTTTCGGCGAAGAAACGGCAGCGTGCTGATTCGAGGTCACCCCCGGGTAATCGCACCCTTGAAAAGGCGAATTTGAAGCTTCTCATGAACGCCTTTGGGTCAGTTTCCCCGTTGTATTTAGGAAATCGGATGTTTCCGACGTCGCCGAGCTGAGGGCTCGCGATTTGTGAGGTGAATGGGGTCTGGTTGACCTCGTCAATCACCCTGTCTATTTCAGGTGCCGAGCTTATAGCAGCGTGGACCTGTGATCTCATTCGCTGTAGCTCGGCATTCGTTTCTTCACAATACTTCTTGATTGATTCGATCCCATGTGAGCTGCCGGATCCCAAGTGGTTTTCGTTATTGCTTGGGAAGTAGGGCAGGGATCCCCCGGCAGGTCGGATCTCGTTTATGTTTCCAGAGCGGATCTGATTGGTAGGTAGATCCGAGATCGGATCTGATTGGTTGGTAGATTCGAGATCGGATCTACCCCTGGTAAGGTCGCTGTTGGCGTAACCTCTCCTTCCGCAACCTGGGTCGTGGAATGAGTGAATATGGGGTTTAATATCGTCGAGTTGAGCTATGAGGTAGTGGCTGAGCCGACCATCCTGCTGGTTGAGGCGTTGACATTGGAAAAGTTTAGCCTTGTCACCGGTGGAGGTGGGAACGGCAATCCTCCCTGCCAAGAGGTACCTGCCCGATTTGCTCTTTCGAGGTCATCATGGCGTGCTGCCATTGAGCGATTCTGCTCTATGAGGCACGATATTAGGTTTCGGATCTCAGCTATTTGATCCGGAGCCGTTTGGTTCAAGGCCGGAGGTCCCGAGGGGTCGACAATGTCGTTGATCCCTGTCGAGATGCATGCTCCCGAGGTGATAATGGGAACATTTGTTGTTCCGTCCAGGTCTGCTGAAGTGGCGTCGGCGGGCTGGGTCATGGGAATGGAAGTGTTTATGACTCCAGATGATGTAGAGACCGCCGTACTTGTTGTATTTGCCATATTCTTCTTTGAGTGGTTAGTTTCGTAGGTTACCAAGAGGAAGTTGTTTTGCTCTTCCCCACAGACGGCGCCAAATTGTGAGAGCAGAATCTCACAACCTCAATTCCCGATTTTTCAGGTCGTATGTTCTTGAGAGTAATTCAGAAAATCAAGAGAAAAATGTGTATTATATTTCTTAATCGAGAATTCGGTCCCATTACAATGACTCTCTCTCCCTTATTTATACAAGCTCGAGGAAAATATAAACGTCTACATTTTAATTTCGAACTTAGAATTGAATTCGTAATCTTGTCTTTAAATGCGAAGCTTGATCCTTGGAGGTGATGTAATGACATTTGACCATGCTTGGACTTTGGTCAAGCTCGCACTGATATCTGCCTGCGAGCTTGCTTCCTTCCCTGTGAGCTCGCTGTTTCCAGCATGCTCGCTGCTCCCATCAAGCTCGTTTTCAGCTTACACCCTTCTTGCCTCAGCTCGTAAACAGCCTCGTTAGACCTTGTCGTGGGCTGAGCCTTCATTATCGAGCATGCTTAATCAAGTTGGGCTTTAGGTGTGAAATTTAGGCCCAACAAGTACGATATCGTATATTGACCTCGGACAAGCGCCAAAGCACAAGTACTAGCTGGTTTCATTATCGAGCTCACAGCTAATAGCCAGGTTACCGGAACAAGCATCGAGACCTGGCAGCTCTATGTCGATGGAGCCTCCTCAAAACAAGGGGCAGGTGATGGAATCCACCTTATATCCCCGACTAACGAAGTCGTAGAACAATCTTTCAGACTCAGATTCTCAGCATCAAACAACGAAGCCGAGTACGAGGCCTTAATAGCCGGTCTCCGACTCGCAGCTGGAATAGGAATACGCAAGCTAAATGCGTTTAGCGACTCCCAGCTCATTACAAGCCAGCTTCATGGAGAATACGAAACCAGAGATAGCAGGATGGAATCCTATCCAGCCATAGTCCATGAGCTAGTTAAACAATTTGAAGCCTTCAGTCTAACGCGAATACCACGGGGTGAGAACACGATCGCAGACGCACTGGCAGCTCTGGCATCAACCTCGAATCCACTCGTAAAAAGAGTAATTCCAGTATAAGGAATTGAAAAACCAAGCATCAAAATCCACAAAGATAGCGAGGTTTCGATGGAAATAGACAATGACGATATGGAGGTAGATATAACAATAGCCACAGTAACAGGCGACCTCCCACAAGAAGAGGAAGAAGTCGTCGACCCGGAGCCAGACCTGCTTGACTGATATATCATGGTTTTTACCCTGTATAGGCCATGATATAAGTCCTTTTATAGAGTCTTTCTAGTGTTTTGTAGTATTTTAGAGTCTTTTGCAGGTCTTAGCACGTTTGGAGCATTATTGGAATTATTGGAGCTTTCTGGAGCAGTTTGGAGCAAGAGCTGAAGCCGTGTTGCTGAGTATCTGATTTCACGACAAGCATCGATCGATACCCCCTGGTATCGATCGATACTCATCGCAGCAAGACACGACCCGCGAGTTTTCCAAGACTTGAGGAATTGCAAAAGTGCCCAGAAGTCTTTGATAATTACAAGAAGACCCTAATTCGTGTTTTAGGTTATAAATAGGATTTTACAGCCACTTGTTTAGGCTATGCTTTATTTTGTTTTGGTTTAAGAGAGAACTTGGTGAGAAGAGAGCAAAGTCTGAATTTCCCTTCGTCCGAGATTCAGATCTCAAACATCTTGTTACTCTTTCTTATTTTATTGAGTATTTATTCAAGCATGTTTATTGATTCAATTTCCATGTCTGAGGAGATCACCTGTTAGGTTTGGGGTTTTCTCATAGGGATTTCTTTGAATGCTAGGTTGATTATCTGTTAGGATTCACTACTTGCATTAGTTCTTCACCTTAGGTTGTTCCCAAAGCTAATTCTAGATTGATCACCTAGAACTTAGATCTTAGGATAATTGATTAGGCACGAGAGTGCGATTAATTACCTGATAGAACCTAAGTGAGCAAATTGATTATTCGCAAAGAGATTTGGTCTAATTGATTTGTGAACATATCGACCTGAACTTTAAAGCTGATTTAGACTTTAGGATTCGCAAAGAGATTTGGAATTCCTAGGATTTAGATTTAGATAGTTTTCGCAACGAGAGTTGGTTAATTATATTTTAGTGATTTGAGTTCTAGAACCGTGCTTAATCTGAATCTTGTTAGTTAATTTAGCTGCATTCATTGATTTCCTGAGAAATACCCTGAACATATCTGCCTCCCACTGAATTTACAACGCTTTTACTTGCAATCTTGTTTTCAATTACATCTTTTGATTTAGCGTGTTTCGAATCTATACAATCTATTGTGTGAAGTCTTGAGTTCTTGTGTTCGACCCCTGATTTACTGCAGCAACTGCTTTAGTACTATTTAGGGTATTAAATTGAGCATATCATTGACGCCAGGCACGTTACGCTCCGCGAAAAAATGATCGCGAGAGCTGACTGGCGAGTAGCGATTATACAATACATTGAGGGGGGAGAGACTCCCCCCAGCAAGTGGGAAGCTCGCAAGCTCAAAACCATAGCTTCAAGATATTGTATAATCAGCCCCCGCCTTTACAAGCGAAGTGTAAACGGCCCCTACCTAGTATGCGTCCACGGGCTCGAAGCTTTTACGATATTATCGGAAATTCACGGAGGCTCGTGTGGCAGCCACTCAGGAGGAAGGGCACTAGCCATTAGTATCAAAAGGCAAGGATATTTTTGGCCCACCTTGGTTGATGACTGCGAAGAACATTCTAAAGCATGTGACAAATGCCAACGGCATGCTCCGACTTTGCATCAGCCTACCGAAAACTTATCTTCCATTTCATCTCCATACCCCTTTATGAGGTGGTCAATGGATATAGTAGGACCCATGATAACTTCGAGAAAAAGAAGGTGTCGTTTCTTACTCGTCCTCACCGACTACTTCACCAAATGGGTGGAGGTAGGAGCTTTCCAGCAAATTAAAGCAAATCACGTACAGGAATTAGTATAGCAGAACATAGTCTGCCGGCACGGAGTCCCATACGAAATCGTGACCGACAATGGCTCACAGTTCATCTCAAATCAATTCCTCGAATTCTGCGGAGATCACGGAATCAGATTAACAACCTCGACCCCACGTTACCCTCAGGGTAACGGGCAGGCTGAGGCAGCAAACAAGCTAATACTGAGCAATCTCAAAAAGCGACTGGATGCTAAAAAGCAAAGGTGGTTCGACGAGCTCCCTGGAGTTCTGTGGGCCTGTCGGACCTCACCTCGCAAGGCAACTTCAGAAACACCGTTCTCCTTAGCTTACAGAATCGAGGCTTTGGTTCCCGCCGAGGTCGCAGTTCCCAGCTTGAGAATAGATATATGTCCCATAAACGAGGAACTGAACAACGAAATGCTTGTCGACCACCTCGATGTTATCGATGAACGTCGAGACCGAGCACTCGTTAACCTTCAAAATTATCAACATGCGGCAGCACGCTACTATAATTCAAAGGTCAAACAGCGAAGATTTCGAGTCGGCGAGCTCGTCCTACGAAAAACATACGAGAACACAAGGGAAAGAAACGCTGGAAAACTAGCCACCAACTGGAAAGGTCCATACCAGATCTCCGAGATAGTAAAAGACGGTGTATACAAACTCACCAGGATGCACGACAATACGCCTGAAAGGAACTCATGGAATGCCATGAATTTAAAGAAGTACTATCACTAAAAAGACACTTGTAAAAATCGAACTACGAAAAGGCATGATCCCTCCTCAGGGTACGTAGGCAACCTCACAAGGGTGCAGCTATTAAAATAAAAAATCTTATTCTTTGAGCCTGTTGAAAACAGCCTGAGACCTCTCAGCTATCATATACAAGCTAAAAGCTTTACTCTATAAATAAACAGCCTTACGAGCTAAAGCGTGCTACCATCTAGCACGACTCGACTTTGCGTCTAAATTGCAAGGTCACAACCCTCCTAGTCTCTAAATGACAATAACCTCTACGTCTAAACTATTTAGGTTACTGTTTAGGTTACATGCATGCCTCTAAGCGGCTTCGACCTTGCGTCTTTAAATCGTTTGGTCAGCTCCTGAGGTCTCTAAACGACCTAGGAGCAGGGTCTCGAAACGACCTGGGTCTTTGGCTGAAAAACCGCCTTTGATCTAAAAACACAACCTCTAAATGGCAAAAATCATAAATCACCATAAAAAGAAGGATTCTTAAAATCATCAAAATAAATAAAAGCCTCCTCAAAGGAGCATGAGTTCAAAAAGACTGCTAAGGCATAAAACAAACAAACCGAAAAAGGTTTAAAGGCCTCCCCAGGCACCAAGTTCAAAGACAACAAGAAACGAAAACATTAAAGATATTCCTAACAAGTAGGATCAGCTGGTTTATCCTCCGGAGCATCTTGATTCGAGGGCAGCGGGAACTCCTTCCTGAGCTCCTGAGAACCAAGGTCCAGCTGATCATTCAATGATGCGCTTGGCCCAGCAGGCAGCGTAACCAAGTCATCAGATACCTGAGGAATATCAATTTTACCCAGGGAAAAATCTGATACCTGGACGATGGCGAGCTCCGCGTCCAATCTCAGCTTCTCAACCTGGATGCTCGTCTTTTCGGCCTCAAAATCATTGATGGTCTGGCTGATAATGTCATCGAGAAGAAGGATATTGGATTTACAGTCCATAATTTGAGTCTCGGTATCGACCTCGATCTTCTTCTTCTCCCATTTATCCTTTATCCCCAAAAGAATGGCACGATACTTCTTGGATATCTCCCTCCTTGCGGCCCTCTCTGCCTTCTTCACCATCTCTTTTTGCCTCTTGGCAAGTTTCTTCGAGTCTTCAGTGACCTTTTCAACATGGACCCTCAAGTCCACTATGTTTCCACTAGCCGAGCGCAAACCAACCTAAGCAGCTCTAGCTCGCCCCTCGGCAACACAGAGGTCCACCTTCAAATCCTCATTTAATTTCTCTAACACAGAAACCCGAGCTAGAGCCTCCCGGGCAGAATCTTCCCATCTCTTGGCCAAAACAGCTTGGTCCTTAACCTGGCCCTCCAGAAGAGCAACCTCGCCCATCCTCTCCTCGTTCCGAGTAAGTCTCCTCATCAGCTCGTCCCTTTCAGTGACGAGATCTGCAATGGTCTTAGCTGCCCTCTCCACCTCCTCGGGCTGGGTAGCAGAACGAAGATCTTGCTCAAAAGAGGTAATCAGCTCATTAGCGGCGGAAACAGCCTGGGAAGGAACATAAAAATTCAGCAGAGAAAAAATCAAAATAAGGAGCAAAGCAAAGGCAGCAGAAATTACCTGGCCCATCGCACTTGCGAACTGAACATAGCCCTCAGGCTTTTTCATGTTCCTAAGAGATGGTAGGAAGCATGACGAATGTCTAACATGCCTAAAGAGATTTGCAAGCTGGGAGTTGTTCTCAACAATTGCCTCAGGTCCATCAAAGTCGAACCTAAAGGCATTCGGAGAAACACCTCCACTTCCCTGAGAACGAGGTACCACATGCCTCCTTGATGTCTCCTCGCCATCAAACCCATCGCCACGAGAGCGCTTGGAGCGAGACTGATGCTCGGCGGAACGACTCGGCTCTTTAGAAGACACCCTGGAAGCTGACTTTTGAGGATCCCTAGCTCGAACATCATGTTGGGTAACCTCGGCTTCACCACCCTTTGGCGGAACACCACCACCATGATCAGCTTCAGGCCCGCAATGATCATCCTTTTCAACCTCCTCCCGTTGTGGGGTCTCAGTACGAACGGACTTACCGAGAGCCTCTTTGACCCTCTTATCAAGAGCACCGGCTGGCATTGGGGCAGGGCGCAATCGCATCCTCTCCCTGTAAGAAAGGCGCTGGCTTCTTGGGAGGAACCATCTTGCTGGATTCGGTGGAGCTCTCGCTACGAGTAAGATCAACCTGGGAAGTAGCAGTGGCAGTAGCTGGCACATGGGAACCAGCCAGGGGATCAATCTCAGCCCGAGCTAGATCTTTAGCAACAGCCTCGAGCCTAGGAATAATAGATGGATCGGGAGCCGGAGCCTGAATTTGAAGTAGGGGAGACGGAGTCGGAGAATCTGCGGAGTCAAACAAAAAAGATTTAAGTAAAGAAACAATTCTTAAATCTAAAGAGATAGAGACATAAATCCACCCAAACCTATTAGCCGGAAAGCAGATGCGACGGATAACCCGGAAGCTCGGCGATCACGAGCTTGCTGAATTCTGTCAAGGGAGAAACCATTCCAGTCGGAACCTTCGCCCTTGACGAGGTCGACAAGCTGCTGGACCTCAGCTGTTACTGTCTTTGAAGAATCAATCGATTCTGCACAAAAGAAAAAGGATCACCACACTGGAATAAAAAAAAAGAGGAAAGTAACAACCAATTAAATTTTCCAGAAGGGATGCTTAAATCAACATCCGGGAGATCGCGCTGACCAGTGATCTCGGCCCAGGAATGTTGGAGCACCGACTCGCCCTCAACTGACGCGCTGGAAATCCTGAAATAGAACCATTGTTCCCACCATTTTTCATCACTCACATTAAACCTAAAGACAGATCGATTGACCTTCGCCGGGAAATAGTAGGTCCCGCGAAGGTGAGAGTTCCCCTTGACATTCAAGAGCTGACGAAAGACCTCGGTGTCAAATACGACCCCAGATTCCTTAGAGCGCACCCAGAGTGCAACAAGGGACCTCATCGCACTAGGCATAAGCTGCGGAAGGGCAAGTCCGAGGTCACTGACGATATTAGAGATGGCCGCCGGGATGGGAAAAATAAGGCGATATCTCAGGAAGAAAGCGGCGTAACCACATGCATAACCCTCCGGAGGATTCTCCGGGGAACTATCAACCGGCGGGATGAGTAGATCGCCGATATCAAGCCCGCATAAAGAGGAAATATTCGCAAGCTCGGCGGCCAAAATCGTGCTCTTCGAGTGGGAATCAAACCTCTCGACAAGAGGAGGGGGAGTTTCCAGATGGGAAGCGGAAGCCATCACAAAAAGAAAAGCAAAAGAAAACCGAGCTCGGAAAAGAGAGAAACTCGATCGGAAACAATGGAAGCTGAAGTTTCACAGAGCAGTATCTTGGATAAAAGTAAAAAAAAAAAGGACGAAGATAGTTCAATTAATGGAAGTAAAAAATAATAACAAGGAGAGAGAAGGGAAAAAAGAGAAAAGATATCATTACCTTGGGAAACGGGATCTGAGGCGGCGTGGGGAGTTGAAGCAACGAGAACCGCTCATTTATATCCACTCTCCCACTCGTCCTGTCACGTCCCTTAAAAGTCGCGCAAACGTTACAGGATCCCAACAAACTCGCCTTGCGAGCAAGAGATCAAATCAGAAGCCCGAGATTGCGAGATCATGCCAGTTGGAGTATCAATCGAATCCCGAGATCACAGTTCCGCATCCTCAATGACAAATCATTAAGGATGATGGGGGGCAACTGTTGGGCCCAAATTCCACACCTAAAAGTTCAGCTTGACTTAGCGGGCCTGGAATTAAGCTCGGCTCACTAAAAAGCCTCGTAACACAAGCTCGCAACCTGGGAAGAGGCCGAGCACGTAGAAAAAGAAGGAGACCGTTGGAAAATGAGCTCACAACAAGCAAGTCAAACACATTGAATGCATTCTCCCCAGGATTAAGCTGAGCATTTATTCGAAGATCACAAATTCAATTCCATGCTTTGAAGAAGACAAAGACGTTTGTAATTTTAAACTTGTATAAATCAGAGGAGAACTTATTTGTAAAGAGGATCGGATTCTTGGCAATAATATACAACATCTTTATAATTTTCTCTCAATTATTCTAAGTCCATACGACCTGAAAAAAGCTAAGAATCGAGATTGTGAGATTCTGCTCTCACACTGATCAGTTTTACACCGATCGATCAGCGATTCGCCCTCCTGCTTTACAGCGGAATGACTTTGAGCTGAAACCTGCATACTTCACTCTTGTGGGTCAGCATCCTTTTCATGGTCTTTCCAATGAACATCCCATGGACCATATTGAGAGGTTTGAGGATTTGGTCACTAGCATCAAGAGCAATGGAGTATCCTATGATTACCTTTTCTGCAAGCTCTTCCCATACTTTCTTGGTGGAGAAGCGACTTACTGGCTGAAGCAGTTACCTCCTGGATCATTCACTACAAGAAAACACAGTTTTTGTGACTACCATTTGCGACTACAATTTTAGTCGCAAATTTTAGTGACTCATTTATGAATCTTTTGCGACTAATAAGCGACTACTTAGCTCGCAGAGGCATAACAGTCGCATTTTTACGACAATACTTAATCGTAGGTAATCTGTCGCAAATTAGCGACTGATATCCGACTAGTATTGGACTATATTAATTTAGTCGCAAAGTAGTCTGAAATTGAGACGAATTAGTGACTGTTTTTTTAGTCGGTAAATATAGTCGCAAATATAGTCTTAAATTTGCGACTGTTAGTTTAGTCCGGAAATATAGTCGCTAATTTGCCACTGATTTGCAACTTAAATTTATAGTCTCAAATTTGCAACTGATTTGCAGAGTAGTCGGTAAATAAGTAGGTAAAAACGTGGAAAATGTTGATGTTAGTTGGTACACCTACCATTTGCGACTACTTACAATAGTCCCAAAATAGTCGGAAAAATGTGGCAAAATAGTGGTAAATTTGCGACTACTTTTTAGGAGTCCCAAATTAGTCACAAATGTTTTGCATATAAAACTCGTCGCTCTCTCCCCCATTAACACACAAATCATTTCTCTCAACAAAAAAAAAGAAACGAATCCAAAAAAAAAATGTGGAATTCATCACGAGAGTGGATGTATAATAGGATCGATCCACACACAAATCATATCTCCAATGAATTCTTGGCGGGTGTTGAGCAGTTCATGAATTTTGCTAATAGTCAGTCATTAGCGCAAAGCAGTGGAGGTAGGTTTCACTGTCCTTGTTTAAAATGTCAAAATTCCAAATTTTTGCACGAAAGTACAATTTCGAAGCATTTGCATAGTAGAGGATTTATGCCTGGATATTATGTATGGTCTGAACATGGTGAAGATTATGATGTGGTTGGGGGAGGAACGGATTATGCTAATGTAGATTATACTAGTGGCACTCATCAACCAACAACATATGATGGGGGGAATGTATATGTTGGGATGGTGAATGATGCATTTCATGGCACTACGCCATTTAATCATCATGAGTATCATCATCATGAACATGAAAGTGGATATGAACATGTTCATGAAGAACCTAGTACCCAAGAGGCAAAACAGTTTTACGGCATGTTAGATGTTGCAAATACTTCACTTTATGATGGATGTCGTGAAGGTCAATCGAAGTTATCTTTGGCTGCTCGGTTCATGAACATTAAGGCAGACCATAATATGGCTGAAAACTGCATGGACTCATGGTCTGAATTGTTTACGGAGTATTTACCAGAGGGTAATCAAGCACCTAGTTCGTACTATGAGACAGAAACTTTGATGCAAAAGCTAGGATTGCCGTACCATACATTTGATGTATGTATAGATAATTGTATGCTCTTCTGGAAAGAAGATGAGAAGTTGAAACATTGCAAGTTCTGTATAAAACCAAGATATAAGGCTAGTGAGGGACGAACAGAAATCCCGTCCAGTCGTATGTGGTATTTACCTATTACTGACAGATTAAAGAGAATGTACAAATCAGAGAAGACTGCAGCATCAATGAGATGGCATGCTGAGCATGATTCAAAAGACGGAGTAATGTGTCATCCATCCGATGCGGCAGAGTGGAAGAATTTCCAACATTTGCATCCTTCGTTCGCAGAAGAAACACGAAACGTATATCTTGGGTTATGTACTGGCGGTTTTAATCCTTTTGGTATGTCAAAAAATCACTCGTTGTGGCCTGTTATCATGACTCCATACAACTTACCGCCAGATATGTGTATGAATACTGAGTATATGTTTCTTATGATTTTGAATTCGGGACCAAATCATCCACGAGCCAGTCTTGATGTTTTCCTCCAACCAATGATCGACGAGTTAAAGGAATTATGGTATAACGGAGTTGAGGCATATGATGTGTCATTAGATCAAAATTTCAACCTGAAAGCTGTTCTTTTGTGGACGATAAGCGATTTTCCAGCATATGGTATGTTGTCGGGATGGACGACACATGGAAGACTATCGTGTCCCAATTGTATGGATGATACAAATGCTTTTTATCTTCCGGCTGGTAGGAAGACATGTTGGTTTGACTGTCACAGAAGATTTCTTCCTATAAGTCATTCGTTACGGAAGAATAAAATAAACTTTTTGAAGGGAAAGCACGCATCGAATGACTACCCACCTCAATCTTTGACTGGCGAACAAGTTTTATATGAGCGTATAAGGCATGCAGAACCACTCAAAACATCTGAATGCGGTGGAAATGGTCATGAACAAAAAGTGGACAGCTATGGGGAGTGGCATAATTGGCATAAAGAAAGCATATTTTGGGAGCTACCGTACTGGAACGATCTGATGCTATGACACAATCTTGATGTGATGCATATCGAGAAGAATTTTTTCGACAACATCATGTATACTGTTATGAATGTTAAAGACAGATCAAAAGACACAGTGAAGTCAAGATTAGATATTGCAAGGTTTTGTTCTCGAAAAGATTTGCATGTAGATGATCGAGGGAGAGCTCCATTTTCTATTTGGCGATTGACTTCAAAAGCAAAAGAAAGCTTACTACAATGGGTTAAACATGAGGTTAGATTCCCCGATGGCTATGTAGCAGATTTTGCTAGTTGTGCAGACATCAACGGTGGGAAGCTCTCGGGAATGAAAAGTCACGACGGCCATGTATTTATGGAATGATTGCTTCTGTTTGTCTTTGCAGAACTTCTACCGCGTAACGTGCACCTTGCATTGTCAGGTATGTATATATATATATATATATTATCATATATGTTTCGTTTATATATATATAACTTATATGATTTTAATATTGTTGTAGGGATTGGAACATTTTTCCGTGACTTAAGTAGTAGATCATTGGATCAAACCCGCCTCAAAATTCTGAAGGATAACATTGTCATGATTTTGTGTAATTTGGAAAAAATCTTCCCACCTTCTTTTTTTGATGTGATGGAGCACCTACCAATACACCTACCTTACGAAGCGGAGCTTGCTGGTCCTGTGCAATATAGGTGGATGTATCCCTTCGAAAGGTTTTTTAAACGTTTAAAAGGGAAGGCGAAGAACAAAAGATATCCAGCGAGATCAATAGTTCAATCATACATAAATGACGAGATATCTTATTTCTCAGAACACTACTTTGTTTCGCACATTTCTACAGCTCGCATAAGAAGGTATGATGCATGGTGACTATTTCTCATAACATTCATTTCAATCCGGCCTCTTCGAAATATACGAGTTAAAATGAATTGTTGATGACTATTAATTTAATTTTTGGACGTTATTTCGCAGGTCAAGTCGTTATGATGAAGGTGAAATACATGTATATCCTATACCGGTACCAGATATATTCACCCAAGTAGGTCGTCCAAGTGGCCAAAGTAACGAATTTTGGTTAACTGAGAAAGATTATAAATGCGCACATGCATATGTCTTGCGCAATTGTGACTATTTTCAGCCGCTTGAGAGGTAATTGTGCTTCATAACGTTATTTGTGATCCTTTATTTAATTTTTATAATTAAATATTTGTTACATATATATTAATTGTTGTTGGCAAAATAGATTGTTGGAAGCGCAAATTCGATTTGAGTATCCGGAACTCTCCGATGATGAGGTGAAATCGAAAGGAGATGAAGATTTTCATATATGGGTTCGCCAATATGTATGTATTTATTATATATCCACCTATATATGATTATTTAAGAATATTTATGGATTTATTTTTTAATATATTTGCTTATATATGTAGGTGAGTACAATGAGAAGTCAACAACATTATCCTCCTTGGGTTTTTGAAATAGTGGAAGGTCCCGAAAATAAAGTCAAGTCATGGCCCATGTATTTTACTAGAGGGTATTTTTTTCACACGCGAGACCACGGACTCACGAAAAAAACAATGATTTATGGGGTATGTGTGCGAGGACAAAATTATGGAACAGAAGCATCTGACGAGGATGATTTTTATGGGACTGTTGAAAATATCATAGAGCTCGAGTATCCAGGATTTCTGAATTTGAAGATCACACTATTCTACTGTGAATGGTATGACCCTACGATTGGTAAAGGCACCCGAATGTGAGAACGATGCATTGTTGATGTGCTATCATCAAGGAGATATCAAAATTACGAACCTTTTATTTTAGGTAATTTTTGTTTTAATTTATGTACGTATATATATATATATGTGTATGTCTACTTCTAATGTTACACCTAATTAATGTACAGGATCTCAAGCTGATCAAGTTTGTTATCTTTCATACCCATGCATTAAACGACCTCGAAAGGTGTGGCTCACAGTTCTCAAAGTAAATCCAAGGCAAGCTGCTCAAGGAAAGTTTAACGATTTATAGCCGGTTATACTGCAGCAAACAATTGATGATAGCACGGATACGATAGATGAAATCATAGTTGATAATTTAGTAGAGAGAAATCATCCTTGTGAAGAAATTGATTATGATATCGAAGACGCAGAACCAGAGGACGAATTTCATTGTAATTTATCATCTTCAAATGATGAAGATGAGGAATTTGAATAATATTTAAATTTACATCTTTGTAATAATATATTTATCATTCTTGCTTTGTAATATAAATCTTTGTAATATAATTATCATTTACATCTTTGTAATATAATTATCATTTTTTGTCAACTGTATATACTTGAAGTATAGCCAAATATCGATTGAACACAATAGCACTTTGGTTACGCACCTTGCACAAGCTGCACAAGGTTTAGAGATCCTGGGTTCGAAACCCAGGAAAATATTTTTCAACAATTTTATTAGTAGTCACAAAATTATCTGTATTTACCCACAATTTTGCGATTATTTGTAATTTTAAAACAGATTTTCGACAATTTTTCGTAGTAGTCACATAATTGTCTTAATTTACCCATCATTTTGCGACTGTTTCTAGACCAACACCTGAAATTGTGACTAATATGCGACAGTTGAGCCACTACATTCGATTTTTTTTCTTAAAATCATCAATATTGAATTTTAAATATGTTAATTTGAACTTTTAGCTTCTATTTGAACTACTGAATCATGATTACATAGATTTCAAAATTTAAATTCCAATTTTATAAATAATGGTTGTATATTATCATGATATGTACTTAGTACATATGTGTTTTATGAATAAATATTTTTGAAAAATATTAATTTTTTTCAAACTGATTCAAATTACAATTTATGGTTGTAATTTTTTTAGATAAGGTTTTAGTCTTAGATTTAGTGTTAGAATGACTGTATAGTCTTATTTTTAGGGTTTAGGGTATAGGGTAATGAATTATTAATTAGAACAGGCTTTATATATAAGTAAATGTAACCAAATACCGATTGAACACAATAGCATTTTTTACACTTTATGGTTGTAGATAGGGTTTCAGTCTTAGATTTAGTGTTAGAATGATTGTGTAGCCTTATTTTTAGGGTTTAGGGTATAGGGTAATGAATTATTAAATACTGTCACAAAACAGTCGCACTTTGTGACTAATTTGAAACAATTGTGGGACTATTTTGAGACGATTTTGCGACGATTTTGCGACTATTTCTAATTATTTCAATTTTTTTGACAAGTCTTCGAATATTTTCGTGAAATAACAAGCGCCAACTTATCCCTCCTTTATTTATTTTTTGCGACTAGTTAGCGACTATTTAGGGACTACTTTGTTAAGAAACCCTATCTCTTCTCTTCTATTGTCGAGAAAATCAAATAGCCGACGAACCCTTTTTCTTTCTCCGGATCTCTTTCTCTCTCAATCTCCGGTACCAATCCTTTCTCACTCAATCTCCGATACCAATCCTCTCTCTCAAACTCTGAAACCCTTTCTCTCATCTCCGATTCTCTTTGTCTCTTTGTCTCTCAATCTCCGAAATCATTTTTCTCAATCTCCATTTCTCTTTCTCTTTCAATCTCCGATAATGGCTTTCCGGCCAAAAACAAGTAATGGCCGAGGTGGTAGAGGTCGCGGTGGTGGCCAATCATCCGCCAGTAGGAGATCAGTCGGTGGTCTCGACTCGTCTTCTCACGCCTCCAACCAGTCCTCTTCTGCAACATAATCTGTCTCCCAGCCATCTAGAACTCTTCCTGCTCAATATCCTCAGACAACACAACCGCCGCAAGGAGTACCACAGACAGAAGTGGCAAATGCTAATCCTCCGACGACACAACCGCCTCCTTACCACATTCCCCAGCCACAACCGTCTTATCAGCTTCCACAGCAACACCCGCCTCCTTACCACATTCCCCAGCCACAACCATCTTATCAGAGTCCCCTTCAACAACCGCAGCCGGTTCAAATTTTAGAGCATCATTCTCCTCCGAATGCTCCAGAGCCACAACAAGACTTCGACCAGTTGTTATATGCTTTGTTGGCTCTTCCAGGCCGAGAACATCTACCACTCTTGAGTCCACATCCTATTCCCCAAGTACCGAACACATGGTAAGATGATTGTGAGTGCTTATGATCGATTGTGGTTACATTTTGATTTTGCCTATAATAGTATTTTGTTTTGTCTTGAGGATTGATTGATGAATGTCTGAGCATAGTAGTTTGTTCTGAAATTTCGATGGTTCTGAAGTTTCTGAGCATAGTAGTTTAACCGGGACAAAATAGTTTGGTTCTGGATCTTCTCCGGTTTTGTTTCAGTTTAGTAGTTTATGAGCATAGTAGTTTGGTTCTGGATGTCGATGGTTTTGTTTCAGTTTAGTAGTTAGTTTTAGTTTCAAATTAGTTGTTAGTTTCATTTTAGTAGTTAGTTTCAGTTTCAAATGAACATGGTCCTACTCATTCAAATTAGTAGTTAGTTTCAGTTTCATTCATTAAAATTGTTGTTAGTTTCAGTTTCATTGGTTCTTGAATATGTTGTTAGTAGTTAGTTTCAGTTTCATTGTTCTGTCTAATGAGTTTACATGATTTATAAGGGTATTTGTTTGAATCAGATTGCTTTGATTGAATCTGATTGCGTTGACTGAATCTGATTGCTTTCATTTAATCAGATTTGAATCAGATTGATGCATGAATAATTGCTGTTTTTATTTAACAGGTTTGCATATCATGTGACAGGTTTAACCGGGACAAAGGAAAATTGTCCCGAGTCATTGCTGGCATATTTCGGAGGAAGTTTGATGGTCCTTACTATAGCTGGCGCAAAACACCTATAGACATTCAAGAGAGATATTTCAGAACGTTTGCGGTAATACCATTTTGTTTTCATTTTACTATAGTTATGATTTATATACAATGATACTTAACATTATTGTATTGTGTAGCGGAAATACAATTGGGATCACGGGATTACGGACCTGGTGAGAGCGGGATTCTTGAGGAGAGCCAAAAAACGGATGAAAGGTATTGTGAGCCAAGCTAAAAACTGTGGTGAGAGACCACCTTGGATTGGCGAAATCCTTTGGGCAGAAATGTTGGCTCATTGGGGCACTCCGGAGTCAATTGAGAGGAGCTCTACTTACTCACAGTGTCGTAACTCAGACCGTGGCGGTCTTGGTCCCCACAAACACGTATCCGGGCAGAAGTCTTACTTGCAAGTGCAACAAGAAATGGTAATATGTTTTCATTGGTTTATATATTGCATTTTATAAAATTAATATGTTTTTTTATCATTGTAGGAGGAAGAATTAGGGCGTCATGTCTCCTTTGGAGAAGTGTTTATGAAAACACATACAAAGGCAAATGGTACCTTTGTTGATCAAAAGGCCAAGAAGGTTCATGACACTTATGAGAAGAACATAGAGGAGGAAATGTCACATATGGATGTGGATGCTGATATCTCAGAGCCTTCTTCTCAACAATCAACTCATCGAAGCCTAACCATTGAACAAAAGATTGAGATATTTCTCAAGGTAATTTCGTTTGTCTTCCTCTTCTTAGCATATTAACATGTCTTTTTTTTGCTTTATTCTGATTGAATACAATTCTGGTTTGTTTCCACTGCACTATATTCTGGTAAGTTTTCAGTTTCACTTTCTCTTTTGTCTGATTCAAATTCTGGTTCGTTTCATATTAACATGTCTTTCTCTTCTCTTTCACTTTCAGTTTCACATTCTGGTTTGCACTGCTCTTTTGTTATCTCTTTCTGTTTTAGTTTCATGTTGTTTGAATTGTGCTCTCAATTGTTTTTTTTTGTTTTAGTGTTTCTCTTTGGTCAGTTTTCGTTTCTCTTTTCGTTTTCGTTTTCGTTTTCAGTTTCAGTTTTCGTTTCTGTTTGGTCTTTATCTTTAGTCTTTCTCTTTGGTCTTTCTCTTTGGTTTTTCTCTGTAGTCTTTCTCTTTGGTCAATCTGATCTCTTTCAGTTTTCGTTTCTGTTTCAGTTTCAGTTTCAAGATTGTCTTTTGTTTTTCTCTTTCTGTTTCAGTTTCGTTTTGTGTGATTGTCCTTGTCTTTGTTTAGTTGAGAAAATTGATAGTATTGTTGGTTGAAATACTGGAATACTGATTGAGCCATCTGTTTGCATATATTGATAGCATTGTGTTTTGAATTGTGCTCTCAATTGTTTTTTTTTGTTTTAGTCTTTCTCTTTGGTCAGTTTTCGTTTCTGTTTTCGTTTTCAGTTTCAGTTTTCGTTTCAGTTTTGTTTTTCTCTTTAGTCTTTCTCTTTGGTCTTTCTCTTTGGTCAATCTTATCTCTTTCTGTTTCAGTTTCAGTTTCAAGATTGTCTTTTGTTTTTCTCTTTCTGCATCAGTTTCGTTTTGTGTGATTGATAGCATTGTTGGTTGAAATACTGGAATACTGATTGAGCCTTCTTGCATGCATATGTTTTCAGCCTTCTTGCATCTGTTTCAGCCTCCTTGCAACAGATACGAAAATGTTTCAGCCTTATTGCATATGTTTCAGCCTTCTTGCATCTGTTTCGGCCTTTTTGTGTGATTGTCCTTGTCTTGCATATATTTTCAGCCTTCTTGCAGCCTTCCTGCAACATATACGAAAATTGGTAGTCTTACTCATGGTCTGAATTGTTTTTTTTGTGGTTTTAGTCTACTGAAACAGATGCCAAAGGCAATGCTTTTGGTCTTGGCGAACTTGGAGATATCAACAATGGGACCAAATCAAGTTATGCAAGCTCTTCGACATCAATTTCAGAGATGCAAGAACAACTTCAAGCTGCTCATCAAAAGATCGCAGCACATGAAGCGGAAAATGCTCGACGTGATGTGATACACTCATATATTGCATGTTTTAGCATGCATTTCATTGAGAGTTTTGTGTAGATTACATGCATAATCATGGTCTTATCTTGCATTTAAGTCTCATTTAGAGTTTAGGACATTTGAATTAGGTCCTAGAGTGTCTTGCATGTTTTGGAGCGTTTTCAGGTAAAAGCAAAGCCAGACACCAAGTATCGATCGATACCCCTCGGTATCGATCGATACCGAAGCACCAAAGGATTGCACCGATGCCTTTGCTCGGTGTCACGGGTCGGTACAGCCACAGGGAAGACCCGGGGGAAAATGGCCTTAACACGGATCAAAGATACCGAGGAGTGACCTCGGTATCGACTGAAGAAGCATCGATCGATACCAGGATCACCACCCGGTATCGATCGATACCGAGAGGCAATACCGATGCTCCTGCTCGGTACTCCAGCTCGGTACAGCCACAGGAAGACCCGGGGGAAAATGGCCCTAATACGGAGCAACGGTACCGAGGTGTGTCCTCGGTATCCCTTGAAGAACTGGCCCGACACCAAGGGTATCGATCGATACCGAGGGTATCGATCGATACCAACCTCTTTTTGCCCATTTTAACCGGGTCAAAACCCGGTTTGTTCCGGGTTGACCCGGTTCGTTACTGTTCAGTATTTAAGCCCAAAGACCTAATCTTAAAGGGCTAAGTCTTTTCTATGCAAAAACCTCTCTAAGAGTGATTTGTATGATTGATCTTCTATATCTATGCAATTAAGTGTTTATTTGATTGAATCTCTTCTTCTTATCTTCTTTTCATCTTGATTATTCAACACCTATCTATGGAATCATCCTCTATCAAAACTGATTTTGAGGGGTTCTTAATGGGTCTTGAGTAGTCTTTTAGGATCTTGAGATGGGTTAGATTTAGGGGATTCAAGGCTTGATCTAAGGTGTTTAGGATTAGATTATATATTATCCTTCTTTGTTTAATGTTCCCAATGCTAGATCTAGCTTGAAAGAGTAGGTCTAGATCATAAGGCATTTCATGAACACCAAGTGTTTGATGAAATGCCTTGACCAAATTATTCAAAGGATTTATGTTCTTAGCCTATGGGAATAGTTGTCTAAGGCATATTTTTGGTTGATCTAGTTTATATTCTCAATGCATGTTGATTGATAATTCACAAATGATGATTTGCTAATGAATTTGATAATTAACATAGTGATTAGTGCCTTGAAAGAGGACTAATCAAGATTAGAGATCATTAACCTAGGGATAGCTTGTTTGTGTGAATGAATGCCTTGGATCATGCTCTGATTGCCTAATATCGATTATCCCATCTTAGGATTCGTTTTGCTTATTGCTTTCACATCTTATTAGTTATCTTATTACTTGTCTTAGATACTTAATCAAAACTCCCTTCGATTAGCTTAACTTACATAGGTTCCTTGCATTCTTAGTGATTAACACATATTCCCAATTATGGATTGATAACCTCTTATACTACATCGATAAGAGGGTATTGATACCTCCTAGGATTGTAAAATCCTTGTATCATGATGCGGAGCAACAACTTTCTCAAAATCGAATCTCAAGCTTGGAGTCTTACCTCTCGTACTTCAAAGATAAGGATCCTTGATTTGCATCGTATGTGGGGGCTTCTCAAGCAGCCACAACACCAGCCACCGCACCAGCCAACGCACAAGCCAACGCACCAGCCACAATCTCTCCATCTTAATAATAGTATTAGGTTCTTTGAGATTTTGATTATGGATGTTTAAAGTTTGGCTATTATGTTTTTGGATATAATGTAAAAGGATATTATGTTTTGTATAAAGTTTTTTTTGTTATAAAAACTTGAATTTCAAATTTCAATTTTGATTTTAGGTTTTTTGAAATTTGATATAATTACTGATTTCCGGCCAAGACCACAACAAAATAATGGCAAATATGTTGGTAATAAGTGACTCTTTTGTGACTATATTGATTTGTGACGAGGAAAAGAATAAAAAGTAGTGGAAATTAGATGCTAGTATGTAACTCTTTTGCGACTAAGTTCTCGAAACAGTCGCAAAAACAACCGTCCTAAAGTAGTCTTGATAATACGACAACTCATGGTGTCTACAAATAGTCGCTAAAATACGACTACAAAACCGTCCCAAAAGTAGTCTTTATAATACCACTAAACACGATGTCAGCAAATAATCGCTAATATACGACAACTCACGGTGTCTAGAAATTGTCGCTAAAAAACGACTACATAACCGTCCCAAAGTTGTCTCTATAATACGACTGAAAAAGATGTTAGAATGTAGTCGCTAATAAACGACCTTTAATTTCAGTATCAACATAGTCGCTTATATACGACGACAATAAGTCGTTCCAAAGTAGTCGTATATTTGCGACTATTTTGCGACTACTGTATTTTGGGACCAATTATTTGCGACTACTTTTTTTAGTCGCAAAATAGTCGCAAACCTGTCATTTGCGACTATTTTGGGACACTTTTGGGAGTCGCAAAAACTGTGTTTTCTTGTAGTGATTGACCACTTGGGAAGAGACGAAGAAAGCCTTCCTGAACAACTTTTTCGATGATGCGTGATCCGAGGAGCTCAGGAACAAGATCTCTCTGTTTTCTCAAGGACCAACAGAAGCACTCAAAGCTGCTTGGATTCGTTTCAAGTCATATCAGAGAGATTGTCCGCACCATGGGTTCACTCAGGTTCAGTTGATGGGTACTTTCTTCGGAGGGATTGATTGGAGGTATCAGATGTCCTAAGATGCTGCAAGTAATGGGAATTTCAACACCAGGTATCTCAACGATGCCTATGAGCTTATTGAGAACTTGGTTTCTAGAAATAGTACCAAGAATGCAGACATGGAGCGCAAGAAGCAAGCTGATAACTTGGATTGCAGTCATATTGCTGAGGTGAATGCTAAGTTAGATTCAATGCACAAATTGTTGATGGGCAAGCAGCAGAAGGCTGTTCGTTTTGCTGAAAAAGATGCAGTGGAACATGTTAACTACGTTGGTGGAGATGTATTTCAAGATCAAAGGTATCAATGCCCATCCACACCACCCAGAACTTCTGAGAGCAAGATTGAATCTATGTTTGAACAGCTCCTTCAAGGACAGCATAAGCTAACTGTGGAATTCAATGGGAAGATTGATGTCATGTACAATGATCTGAGTGATAGGATCGACGCTATTAATAACCAGCAGAAGATGCTGGAAACTCAAGTAGCTCAGACTGCAGCAACTATCAAGGAACTGGTGGGTCATTCACAGAACAAATAAGTCACTGATATCCCCTCGAGGAGTGGAAGTGAGGTACACCCATGAGTGCAGAGGAGCTCAACTACAAAGATTTTAGTCAGTCTTGCCAAGGATGACAAAGAGATTTCGGAAATCACCTATGTGTCGACTGATACCCTCTTGTATCGATCGACACCCGTCCAAGAATCAGTCAAGGACGTCTCGAAGGAGCAAGCATCGATCGACACACTCCCGGTATCGATCGATACCCACCCAGATACTGCGAAGGAGCCGCGCATGAGTGTTGACAGACTTCACAAGCCTAAGAAGTTGAATCCTATTCTTCAACACCTCCGAGCCTCCATCACTCCAAAGCAGCTACTTGGCTTTTAGAAGATGGTACGAAGGATTCCCCACACGCTGACTTTTGAAGAAGCTCTAGAGTGCCGCCCTCTGCTAAGTCACTTCCGAGATTGCAGAGAAACTAAGGAAGAAATTAAGGCACTATTCATCAAGGCAAAACGCAAGTCACTACCGCTGAGGCAGTTGACCCAGAGCCAAGACCCAGGAAAATTTTCGGTTCCATGCTCCATCTCTGGAGTTGAATTCAATGAGTCTCTCGTTGACTCAAGGTCTAGCGTCAATATAATATCAAGGAAAATTGCTGAACGATTGAGGGCTGATATAAGACCCCCTACGATGCTTCTCACGTTTGCGAACTCCTCTATCTCACCTCCATACGGTACTATCCCTGCTTTGCTTGTTAAAGTAGGCGATTGTCTGGTGCCTACTAATTTTCAGGTTGTGGAGATGAGTGAAGGATCTGAGGTGCCTTTGCTCCTGGGACGACCATTTATGGCTACTGCTGGCGCGATCATAGACACGCCTAATAAGAGAATCTCTTTCTCTTACATTGACGGGGAGGTCTACTATGATGCCATTCCCTCTAGAGGAGCTCCCACACATGTCTCTTGCTTCACTTTTGTCACAGGAGAGACGTTGGTAGTTGATCTTTTAGAAGAGCCTCCTGACGGGCCTATGATATATCATGGTTTTTACCCCTTTTAGGCCATGATATAAGTCCGTTTTATAGAGTCTTTATTCTATTTCGTAGTGTTTTAGAGTCTTTTAAAGGTTATAGCACGTTTGGAGCATTATTGGAATTATTGGAGCTTTCTGGAGCAGTTTGGAGCAAAAGCTGAAGTCGTGTTGCTAAGTACCTGATTTCACGACAAGCATCGATCGATACCCCCTGGTATCGATCGATACTCTTCAAGGCTGACACGACATGCGACTTTAATGAAGAGTTGAAGAATTGCAACTTGATCCAGAAGTCTTTAATAATTATAAGAAGACCCAATTCGTGATTTAGGTTATTTATAGGGATTTTACAGCCACCTGTTTAGGCTATGCTTTATTTTACTTTAGTTTTTGAGAGAGATTTAGAGGGAGACAAGTCTGAAACTCTGTTGATCCGAGAGAAGATTTTGAACCCTTGTTTTACTCTTTCTGATTATTTATTTGATGATTTATTCAGTTATGTTGATTGTTTCATTCTCCATGTTTGAGTAAATCCACTTTAGGTTTAGGGTTTTCTCATAAAGATTTCTTTGAATGCTAGGTTGATTATCTGTTTAGGATTCACCATCTGAATTAGTTCTTCCCCTTAGGTTGTGTTCAAAGCTAATTCTAGGTTGACGAATCTGGAACTTAGATCTTAGGATAATTGATTAGGCATGACAGTGCGATTAATTACCTGATAGAACCTAGGTGAGCAAATTGATTATTCGCAAAGAGATTTGGTTTAATTGATTTGTGAACATATCAAACCTGAACTTTAAAGCTTATTTAGAATTTAGGATTCGCAAAGAGATTTGGAATTCCTAGGATTTAGATTTAGATAATTCTCGCAACGACAGTTGGTTAGTTATACTTTAGTGATTTCAGTTCAAGAACAGCGCTAAATCTGAATCATGTTAGTTAATTTATCTGCATTCATTGATTTCCTGAGAAAACTCCTGAGCCTATATTCTCTCTATTGAATTTACAACTCGTTATTGTTTACTGTTTTTGTTTCATCCTATTTGCTTAGCTTGATTTGACGATATACAATCTATTGTGTGATTCCTCTGACTCTTTGTGGTTCGACCCCTAACTATATTACAATTGCTGCTTTAGTATTGTTAGGGTATTAATTTGAGCATATCAAATTTGGCGCCTTTGCCGAGGACTCAATTTCGCCTTTAGATTTTAGCTGTCGAGTCTCGACTAAGTCCGTCGGTATCGATTGATACTACCTAGTATCGGTCGATACTTAGGCGATTTCTTTGTTGATATCGATCGACACCATCCGGTATCGATCGATACTCAACGTATTTTTTTTTGGTTACTTACGTGCCTTGTCTAGTGTTTTGTTTTCAGGTGTATGCCTGTTCGTGAAACCAGAAGCAACAAGAGCACTCAGCTAGTTGAACTGTCACTGGAACAGTTAGCGCTTGTGGAACGCACAAACAGAAAGACCAAGCAAACATCAGGGATGAACAACCCAGTGGTTTTAAGAGCTGATGAAGCTGGAGTTCTGAGAGACCAAGAGGGTCATGTGTGCAATGAGGGAGGGCAGTGACTTGATGAAGCTGGAAACGTCGTTGTCCCTGCTGCTGTTATTGAGATTGTCGCGCCAGCTAGGCGCGCCAACGTTGGGAATGCTGCAGGTGATCGAGTTAGGACACTTGGCGAGCACAACAGACCTGATCAGTTCTATGCCAATCGATCTGCGATTCGCATCCCAACTTTTCAGAGGAAC
>PKML01053063.1:811755-846288 GCA_002933935.1 Eutrema yunnanense | reverse complement strand
GTCTATGTTCTATGGTTCGAAGAAAAATCAAGAACTAAACTATGGTTTGAAGAAAAAAAGTACATCCATAAACTAAACACGGAAATAGTATATCCATAAAAATGATGACATAGATTCTGGTTTGAAGAAAAATAGCGAAATTGCCACAGAAATCGACTAGAGATTACAAGATAATCGAATGGCGAAGACGAGATTACAAGAGCAAATATAAAGCGTGAAGATCGAAATACCATCCCAAATTGGTGCCAATTCGATCACAGTTTCACAATTCCGTTCGACGTAACTGCTAAATCCAGAGGCACTGACGATTAACGGCCGGCCTGGACAAAGGATCCTCCGATCCGTTTCTCCGACGGGAGTTTTAAGGACAGAGACGCGGTCGCCAAAAATCGCTGCATGATATGGGCGACACCTTTCAACGGTGAATCTAGGCCGGTTTCTCGTGTAGACATAACGCGACGGTGAAGACGACGGCGGTTGTGGAGAGGAGAGAGAAGGCGAAGAGGAATTGATAAACGAAGAACAAAGTCCATTCATGGTTGGTTTGATATTGATCGGGGATGAGAAGAATAGTACATAGTAATCATGGGATGAATATTTGATAGCACATAGTAATCCCGGGATAAATAGTAATCTCGAGATTACGGAGTCTCGAGATGAATAGTACATAGAAATTCCGTGATGAATATTTGATAGCACATAGTAATCCCGTGATGAATAGTAATCCCGGGATTACGAAGTCTCGGGATGAATAGTAACTACAAAGAAGAACCAACCTCGTCTAAGCTAAAGGAGAAGAATCGGAGTGAATAGTAGTCTCGGGATGAATAGTGTACCGGGATGAATAGTAGTGGTGATTGTGTCGAGAAAGGAAAAATGAAAAAAATAAAAAAGAGATAAAAGAAAGGAAATATGAATAGTAGTCACGGGATGAATAGTACATAGTAATCCCGGGATGAATGTTTGATAGCACATAGTAATCCCGAGATGAATATTAATGCGGAAAAATATCTTGGGAGAAGACGCGTAAAGGAGGAAAGAAAAAAGAAAAAAAAAAGATAAAAAGGAGAGATGGAAAAAAAAAAAACAAAGGATAAAATTGTATTAATATATATAATACCGAGAATATCAGCTTCAAATTTTTTTTTGGTCATTCACTTAATTATATTTTTTTTTTTGGTCATCCACTGCAATTTCCCTAAAAGATATAACCGTTACTTGTTCTTCGCTACCAAGTCATCTCCAAATTCTTTGCAGCTTAATTCCAGACTTTTCCTAAAAACCAAAACAATTATGAAAAACTTACTGGAAATGAATCATCATACTGAGAGTTAGATGACTTGGTTGCTTCCTCGTACTTTTAACCTGAAAAAAGTAATGCAAAGTCTCAAACTACAAATAAAGTTTACATCCGTTGAAAATCATGAAAATATATACCAAAGAAACATGGTGGTACAGTGAAAATCAGATTACCATTAACAAATGTTTGGCTCTCTGATATTCACTAGAAATGTCCCTAAAATGGATATTCAAGATATTTAGAGAATATGTTTTACGGACACTAAACACTAGAAAACATAAATTTTATAATCTTTAGCCACCATATAATCTGTCCTGAAATTTTCGATCTAAGAAAATGATTTACCAACTCGTTACAAAAACAAAAGTTTTATTTACCATACAAAAAGCTTACCTTTTCAAGAGTTTTCTTCAAATCTCTTTACCAACTCCTTAATAAATACATCAGCAAGCCCATACTACTCCTACAAGTTGCAAATCAATTAAGCCAATTAAAAAGACATTATACAGACAGAAAAAATAGATGCGTAATTTGACCAAAAGGAGCAATGTCTACATCAAACAGACAAAACCACACAATGTAATTTGAGAAAACACAATACTTTTAAGCAATAACAAAGGAAAACAGAAATCTAATGATATTTGCGGCAGAAATTTGATACCTGGTCAGAGCTATCCTCCATCGACATCTTACGAGAATAAATGGCAGACTATAATAAATGGCTGCTTGTTCATATTTGTAATCTTGAAGCATAGACCATGCTTTCGAACTTCATGTTCACGTCAACTAAAAAACCAGAAATATTATGGAGATATGAGTAAAAGAGGAGCCCAAGAGACAAAAACATACAGTGACAGCGAATATTATTCTTACAAAAAGTAGTGAAGAATCGTTTTGGCTCTCTTTATCACGAAATTCTCCAATATATGCGTGACCATGTACTATGTACGCTCATGATGGCATTGAAGACGAACCTGAGAACAAGAACTGAATCAATGTTTATAGCCAAAACAATGTCTACACTAACGAGACAGAAACCACACAGCACAAATCGAGAGAGAGAGAGAGGCAACAACAAACTATAGAACTAAAAGATTATTATCGTGTATCGTAAAGCTAATAACATCATATAGACAAAGACAATAATAATTCCCAAAGCTAGAATCCAAATATTTTTAATTTTTTTTTGAATTAAAATAACTATATAAAATCAAATATTATATGATACATATATACATAAGTCAACTGTAAACCACACATAACCGTTGACAGAAAAAAAAAAAAAAAAAAAAAGGAACGCACTTGAACCACAGCCATATTTATGGTATTTGGTGCGTTCCAAGCCTAGGAAATGGAACGCACTACCTTGTTCACTTTTTATATAAAAAAAACATGGAACGCACATATTTTTTAACATGTGAATGGAGACAATATTCTTGGTCCACCATGCGTTCTTGTGGATCGCCTTGCCCATTCAGAGCCTATGGCTGTGAATGTGGAGCGCGGGACCAATAAACCACTAGGCGAACCATATTTTGGTCACCATTCACAACAAAATTTGTCATTTTATTTTTAATATAAAAAAAAATAACAAAAAGAAAAAGCTGAGCGGGACAAAATAGAGGGTAATTGTACATGGACCGCACATGCAGGAGAGACGAAGCCAAATACATGTGGTTTGTTCCACTGTTGAAAGTTGACTACCTTTTACTATTATTAGGTGAATGTCCGCGGATGATTATCATTTTTTTTTAATAAAGAGATAAACTTTTGTAATGCCTTATTATTTAGAATGTGCATATATTTACTGATGAGCGAAAATAATTCTGAAAGAATGAAGAGTACACCATAACAAATGCGGTAGCCCCATAAGTACACAATTCACATACTTAACCATACTATCTTAGGAACGGTAGGTTTCATTAGTACAACATTTTCATTCATTTTCTTTTTCAAATCAATACAAAAAAACATTACTTTTTCCGTAATAAAACAAATGGGGCATATCATTTTTGGCTTGTACTAACTTCGAAAACATATGGGTGATTTTGTCACCATGGTCAAAATCTATAATTCCACTTTATCATGGCTTTGACTTATAAAAGCCAAGAAATATTATAGAAGAGTTTGAACTTTGACGGTTGCTTAAGCCGTAAGAGAGGCAATATAACAACGTATTTGTTCCTTCCAAAAGATACATGCTTGGAGTGTCTAAGTATGCATTCCTCCCGTTATATATTTTCTTCTCATTCTCCTCCTGTGACCAAATCTTTTCAATCCCTAACCACCCTAAAATACAAAACAGTAAAACCACTTGAATATTCCTAAAACTACACAAGATAATTGCAACAATGATTGGCTCTTTTTATTCATTTGCTTGATTAAAATCCACTACTTAAAGAGTTGTATTATAACTTGAAGATAACCCACTCTGCAAATGGCCAAAGCACCTTTGGAGACTTGTCAGAAGCATCGTGTTAACAAATATTATAGGCAACAAAAAGATGGCATTAAAACCAAATGCAACTAACCATAGTATGCATGCCAGTTATTCATGAAAATGAATATTGTAGAAAAACGAAACGAAAATGTTGATTTCTTGTAGCTATATATCTTAGTCAGAACGACAAGAAACTGTTAATTTTTGTGTAGTTATATCCTAATTAGAGAAACAAGAAACTGTTGATTCCTAGTTTAAGATATCTTTGTTACTTTCCCCCTTTTCCCTTGCCTCTGTCTTTTTTATGTTACTTGTTATGTTTCCCTATACACACGTAGTGATGATGATGATCCACTCAACAAAATTGTTAAATAAGGGACAAACAAGCAAGCAAGCAAAGATTCTCTTGCTCTGTTTTATTGAAGTGCAACAAAAAAAGAGCATGTGTTATAATCTAAGAGTTTGGACTGAGATCAAATTTTGACGATGGATACATAAACAAATCAGAATTACGACTGAGTTCTCCTTTTGGTAAAACCATTTTTTTATTATGGTTTCAAATAGAATATAAATCATCTCCTTGGACGAATTGATCTAGTAGCAAGAACTATAATAAAAAAATGTTTTCTCATCCTACAATAAAGCATACCACGAAGATTAGAAACTTCAATACCTCTCCAACGTCAAACTCCGGTCATAGATTTGTTTGCATATTATCTTCAGTGTACAAAGGAGTTCCTACATTCCAATTATTTCAATATTTATCTTTAGTGCAGATCAAGCACAATCTTTCTCAGATTTCCAGTTACCTGAAGACTGAAATTAGGATATATCTTAATTATACCATCTATGAACATTTTATCCTAAAAAGGTACAAATACAACCGTTAAAGGATTCACCTCGGAGTTTACTATTGCTAAAGATACTGCAATTCCAAAGAGGAACTGAGTTCTTGTCATCTTCTTGAAAGAACTCTGAACTCCATCTAAGAAACCTGTATTGAACATGAGTTTTTTATTAATAATTTTAATCATGAATTTCAGAGGCTTCTTATTGATCCCGCATAGCATATAATTCTTTTTGAAAACCAACGAATTACGATCCTAATTGATATTGACGAAGCAGTTTAGATCCAAGCTATAGAAATTATTTATGAAAAGAGGATTAGTCAATGTAGGGCATGGAAGCGGAGAGTATTCATCTTTTATTGGAATCTTCAACAAATATGAACATGGTAGTTGAGAGCACAAACAAATTTTTCCATTTCCTTCAATCTCAAATTCCAGCATGAACTAACTGCATCAAAGAAACAGCGGAGAAGGTGAACGTGATCACGTGGACTATTGAAAATCGAGGGAAAAAAAATAACCAAATGATTACCATGGTACTTTTCTGACTTCAAAAAATCGTACAAGAGGTGGAAGTTTCTGATGAATTCTACCGGTATCTCGGTTGATCCTGAGACATCCATGATTTATGCATCAGATGAGTGGTGTGAGATGGTCATGAGTCGGTAATAAATCATAACCTTTCTAATTATATATATACATATATATATATAGCTTTAAAATTTTGTTTTAAAAAAAATTATATATATGTGTGTGTTTTATAGGGATGCAAAATAACAAAATCGTTTAACCGACAAACGCCACAGTTTTGGGATGTGATGGTACGATGTCTTGCATTACACGATGTTTATTCGCAGCATCAATAGTCCTCCCGACAAAGAAGAGAAGAGATAATGGATGAGGGACATGCGTATGATGATATGCATGGTTACTCAGACATCTATGGTAGTGATATGCCTAAATCATGTACCCGAGGCCGAAGAAAATGAAGAAGTGTATCGTGTTAACATTGACGATGAAATACACCCTTCGAATGAGTTCACCCATGATAGTGGCAGAGGTGATCAACGTGGCAGACGTAGGGGTAGTTTGCATTCTCGTGGCAGACGTAGGAGTAGTTCGCACTCTAGTGTCAGACGTGGGAGTAGTTCACATATATTTGGCGGAAGCTCAGGAGCCAATTTTGGAAGTGGTTCAAGAGGAAGTCGTAGAAGACAATCATTTAAGACAACCATACAACAAGACACCATCACTGGCTTTCAAGAGTTTCAACGACAGAGTTTGCAACAACTTCGTCCAGGTAGTTTTGACCAAGATGATTACGATGAATTCAAGAAGGCTGAAGCGATATTCCTTGCTCTGAACGTTCCAAAGCACACTAAATTTTATTGGACATGCCTTAATTCACTTAAAGAGCTAGCATTTTGGCGTAAGTATTTTATGGATATAGCTGGAGGCACCGATGAAGATAAGCTACAACTGCTAGAAGCAATAACTGGTGTTTCACGGAACAACCAAGATGTGCCAAAACAGTTGGGCTCAATCCAATCATTCAGGAGTCCACATTCATCTGGTAGTCCATCTTCCGTGAGTAACAATTCACGATGGGGCACACCACCAACTGCTCAACAATGGGGCACGCCACCAACTGCTCAACAATGGGGCACACCACCAACTGCTCAACAATGGGGCACACCACCAACTGCTTAACAATGGGGCACACCACCAACTGCTCAACAATGAGGCACACCACCAAATGCTCAACAATGGGGGCACACCACCAACTGCTCAACAATGGGGCACACCACCAACTGCTCAACAATGCGGCCTTTCACCAACTGGTCCATTATGGGGCACATCACCAAATTTTCAACAAGGTGGCTCATCGGGAACGACTCCAACAAATGTTCAATATGTGCTTTCACTTGGAGATCAAGTGGAAAGTATGAGGAATACTCAACAAGAAGATTCAGATGGTGCAGCCGTAGGAACTTCACCGAACGTTCAACAAGCATCATCACCCGGTCTCGGACATATTTCACAAACGAGCAGACGAGGAGGTCTATTCAATATATGGGGACCCTTGCAAGGACAACAAAGTGACTCTGGAGAAGAAGATTAGTTTGTGATGGTCGTGTTTTAACTTTGTGTTATGAGATATTTATGTTTTTATTAGCCTGTGTTTTATCATTGTATTATGAAATATTTATGTTTTTACTAGTCTATTTCTGCATTTTTGTGTAATTGGTTAATGTAAGTTTATATCTAGCTAATAACTTATTTTATCTTTTTTTATTAATTTTCAGGTTTTTCGTATATGTTAGTTGCGATCACAGGACATCCGCAATCTAAGTTATGAGGAGAGAATTGAATTGTGGAATTTGAAAAATGAACAATTTGAGGAGTTAATAATTCAACCAAATTTGAGTTACTATGATCGATATTTTCAAAGAGCACCAGTCCAAACTGATGGTGGGTTGGGATGGAGGAATATTTGGCATCGACTACAATAAGATGATGCTGCTTCTTCAGTTATTACGAATGTCACTTCCATGTTTCACAACATTGTGTAATATGGTACAAACCAACATTAAATATAAGCATTGAAGAAAGTGTGGCTATGTTTCTACAGATATGTGGACATAATGAAGTTCAAAGAGATGTTGGTTTGAGATTTGGACGAAATCAGGAAACTGTGAAGAGAACATTTAGCGAAGTTCTTGGGGCGACTGAATTACTTGCATGTGATTATATTAGAACTCCAACAAGACAAGAACTACAACGAATTCCTGAAAGACTTCAAGTAGATCGAAGATATAGGCCATATTTTAGTGGTTTCGTTGGAGCTATGGATGGTACTCATGTATGCGTAAAAGTGAAGCCCGAGTTACAGGGAATGTATTGGAATCAAAACGATAATGCATCTTTGAACATCATGGCAATATGTGATTTGAATATGTTATTCACATATATTTGGAATGGAGCACCATGATCATGTCACGACACAGCCGTTCTCACAATGGCACAACAAAGTGATTCTGAGTTCTCTTTGCCTCCGTCAGAGAAGTATTATGTCGTTGATTCTGGTTATCCTAACAAACAAGGTTTTTTGGCTCCTTATAGATCATCCCGAAACAAAGTTGTGAGGTATCATATGTCGCAGTTCTACTTTGACCCTCCTCCGAGGAATAAAGAAAAATTATTTAATCGATGTCATGCATGCGTCTTTACGTTCTGTTATCGAGAGAACTTTTGGAGTATAGAAAAAGAAGTGGAGGATTGTTTGTGAATTTCCAAGATATAATATTCACATACAAAAGAGAGTGGTAATGGCTACTATGGGATTACATAATTTTATCAAAATTTCAAATTTCTCAGATGCAGATTTTGCGGAAGTAAAGACAGAGACCAGAATGGAGAACACATATTATGAGCCTGATTTAAGTGACATGGAAGCAACAGAGGTAGCTGATGGAGAACATATGACGCAAATAAGGGATAATATTGCAAATATGTTATGGGAAAATCTAAGTAATCGATAGTAATTTTAATTTATAATTGTATTAGTATTATTAATCCATTTTTATTTGTAAAATATTTATCTAAAATATAATTCACGCACCGCTTTTTATATTTTCACCATTCAAACATTTGTACCGCACCGCATGTTATTTTTTTCACCATTCATATATTGTCCCGCACTGCTTGTTCCGCAGTAACCGCACTTGTTCCGCATGATGCGTTTCTTCCAACCGCACCGCACTAAGACCGCACCGCACCTCCTAAACCGTTTGTCCCGCACCGCTCAAACCGTTGTCACCATTCGAAGCCTATATCTGTGAAAAAATCCAAAGATCAAGTCCAAACATAAACATCAAGTCCCATCAAGTTTACCTTTTTCACTATGAGTCAGAAAAGTAGTCTCTTGAAACAAGAGAAAATTTTCTCAATTCCTAAAACGAATTGCAAATTCCATGAACTCATATGCCTAACCCAAAACCCTAGATTGAAAATTCCAAGAAACTCATGAAATGCTTAACCCAAAACCCTAGATTGCATATACCAGAAACCCTATTCCTAAAACCGAATTGCAAATTCGAAGAACTCCGATGCCTAACCCGAAACCCTAGATTGCAAAAATACCAGAAATACAAAGAATCCTACATTTATTGGTGCCGATGGGTTTGCCGGTGAGCCGCGGAGGCTAAGTCCCCAATTCTGTCGAAGATTTGCGATTTCCCTCTCCATTTCAGAGCGATGGCGGCGAAGAGAAACGAGGGAGAGCGGCGGAGAGAGAGAGAAACAAGGAAGAGGGAGAGCGGCGGAGAGAGAGAGAACCGAGGAAGTGTGATCGAGACTTGAGAGTAGAGACCTATTGCAGACTAATATCCCCTTTTATGGAATTAATTTTTCTTTAGTAGAGAATAACTATTTTAAAAAAAATATCACTGTTATATATAAATAAATGGGATTGAAAATTATATCCCCTTTCGACAACGGATAGATTATTCGAAATTCAAACGGAGAAATCAGTCTTTTGTTTGTTAAATTAACGTAATATGTGTATATAAATTAACATGGTTAAAACAAAAGATAATCTTTAAATATTTACAATAACTAAGATAAAAAAAAATGCTTGAATAATATAAATACAAATAATAAATAAATGATATAAATATTCCGATCAAGTTGCCGAAACAAATAGCTAATGTGTCCAACTGTAGTATATCCAGATTTGGTAATTTTTTAAAATTAAAAATGAGAAAAAGCTTTAAAAAACTCTGAACTATTTAAAATTTGTCAGTTTCCTACACGAACTTTTTGCGTTGTTAGAAACCTACACGAACTAATTTTTGGTTCAAAAAAACCTTGAAGTTTTATACGGTTCCAGTTTTCTCCCCGCGAGTTAACGACATAAACAAAGTTGTTAACTATTGTTGATTTTAATTACAAAAAAATCGTAAAAATACCTAAACTATTTTTGTTTTGCAAGAAAACTACACAACATTTTTTCGTTGCCTAAAACATACTCAACCTAATTTTTTAGTGCTATTTAATACACCATACTTTTCCAATTCCTCTCGTTGCCACCCTTCCCGCGAATTCACTACCATTGACGGCTTAAACATAATCGTTAATCGCTATTAATCTTAATTAGCATGTGATTAATTGTTGACTATGAAAATTCATTGTTACCTTCCAGTTATTCATATAAAATTTCTCCAAACCAATTTGAGATCGAAAAAACCATGTTTCATATTTTTCCAATTCCTCTCGTTGCCACCATCCCCGTGAATACACTACCATTGACGGCTTAAACAGAATCGTTAGCTGATGTTAATCTTAATTAACACATGATTAATTTTGATTGTAATAATCCAATGTTACCTGCGGATTACTCAGATAAATTTTCTCAAATCAAATTTAGATCGATAAAACACTAATCTCTGCCGTCAGGCGAGTTCGGGTAGGCGAAATATCAATGGTCTACGGACAAGTAAGCTACGAGCATGCAAGATGTCAATAGGATTAGGTATTAAATAACACCAAAAAAACAGGTTGGATATTTTTTAGGCAACGAAAAAAGTTAGTGTAGTTTTCTGGCAAAGCAAAAATAGTTGAGGTATTTTTACGGATTTTTTCGTAATTAAAATTAACAACAGTTAACGGTTTTGTTTATATCGTTAACGGCCGTTAACTCGCGGAAAGGAAACTGGAACCGTATAAAACTTCGGGGTTTTTTTGAACCAAAAAATTAGTTCGTGTAGGTTTCTATAACGCAAAAAGTTCGTGTAAGAAACTAACAAATTTTAAATAGTTAAGTGTTTTTTAAGCTTTTGTCCCAATTAAAAATACATTTTATTGCTCGCAAATTTATTACGTACGTGGCAATCCCTGCATTAGATTCTCCACGTGGCGGTCTGACATGTAATCCTGTCATAAATTTGATCCGTCGATTTCCACAAAAGTTTAAATCAACGGCTTAGGTTCATCGTCACGATACTTTTATCCAATAAAAAAACGCCATGTAATACATCACTGTTGTTTCTCTCTTGTCAAGAACTGGAAATCTCCCACAACAAGGAGCAGCCTTAAGGATTTCGTGAATTCAACGATCGCTTAAGGCTCAAGTCAAGTTCATTGATTTCTAGTTTCAGACAAGAGAGATGGAAGTTTCTGGCGTCATTCACCGACAAATTCCGTGTGTTTCAGGTTCCGTTGCCGATAGCCGTTACTCCGGTCTCCGATCGGTGCCCGAATTTTCCGGCATGGTATGGTTTCGAACCAGGAAACTTCGCGGGGTGATGTGTAATAACGAGTTTGCGGATAAAGGTCACATGAGTTACTACAATATTTCGAGCCGACAAGATGCGGCGGAGAGAAGGAGAAGGCTAAGGTTATGGAGAAGGAGAAGAAGGCGATGAAGAAGAAAGCTAAGGTCCTTAAAAGTCTCTCTAAGAAATTAAACTTGTTCTCAAGCATAGGGTTTGGTCTTGATCCAGAGGCCGGTTTGGTTTCTGTGATTCAGAACAAGACAATTTCGGTAAGAATTTGTTTTGCAGTTGTAATTTACTTTCTGCGACTTTCAACATGCTTTGATTTGACTGTTTCATGGTGGTATTGATCGAATTGATGTGTTAAACTGGATCCTGATTGTTTATGGTAACGCAGGAAGCAACAGAGATTTTGGTTAAGCAGCTGGAGCAGTTGAAGAAACAAAGGAAAGAAGAAAAGGCAAAAGCTAAAGCCATGAAAATGATTACTGACATGGACTCTGAATCCTCATCTTCGTCTGAATCAAGTGACAGTGATTGTGGCAAAGTAAAAGTTGTCGACATGAACACTTTCAGAAACCAACCCTTGAGCCGTTACAGCCAGAATCTACAGTAGCAACCCTTCCTAGGATCCAAGAGACTCTGATTTCTAATAAGAAGCTCGAAGAAGATGCACATTCTTGCAAGAACACCTGCGAAGCATTGCAGCTTGCTCTGCTGCAATCAGCCCCTGCGTCCGCGGTCTTTCCCTTAATGGCCAATCCTGGACAGACATTGAAGACAGTAGAAGCGCTTTCAGTGGTTGGATTGCCATTGAAGAGAGTAGAAGTGTGTATGGGAGGAAAGTGTAAGAAATCAGAAGGAGCTGTGTTTGTTGGATGATTTTCAAAGGGCGATGACGGGCATGGAAGGATCCGCTGATGATGCTGTGATGACTGATTCAGTTAAGACACCGCCCAAGACCGTTTGTGTAGGAGTTGGATTGCAGGATGTTGAAACTATTGTCACAAGTTTCTTTGGTGAAGAATGTAGCAGATACGGACTCGGTTATGTCTCTTATTCAAAGTGTTCTCAACTGACCAAAGTTTTCTTATGCATCTTCGAGTGGAACATTGATATGTTATATATCTTTCTGTGATTTGGTCTTGACAAGAAAATCTTTTGCGATAAGACCTGTAAAGATCAACTTAACAAAAACCTTCGCAAGGTACAAGCCCTAACTGTCCAACTGTTCTGAAGCCTATAAACAACTAAAGACCATTTCTTTGCACTAAACTATTACAACTCATCATTTCGCCCTAAAGGTCATGTGCTTCTGCAAGCAACAAAAGTACAGATGGGGATCTTGCATGTTTTTTAGTTTCAGTCTCTGGGAACTTTGGGCCTGGAATGATGTTCTTCGGCGTCGTCATCTAATCTGTTGCAGCGCTTCAAGAACGAGTCAAGAGTTTGCTGCTTCGAGGGGCTGTCTCTTGGTTTTGTTGGACTGCTAATCAGATGACTAGATGAAACCTCCAAAGCATTCTCTTGCCCAACAAGCATATGTGTTGCAGATTGTTCACAAAGTTTAGTCTCCAGTACTTAGAAAAGATGACTAAACGTAAAATTTTGGACAGTATACCACGATGACAGATAAACATCTATTTTTCATGAATCACAAAGCACTCTTCAGTATTTGGGACTTTGAGAGGATTCAGTAATAATAGTCAAAAAAATGCTGCAGATTGTTCGAAGCTTAAGTTTTTATTGAAAAAAGAAAATTATGTTTTACATCCTGGTTTCAATGTGTTAAATAGATAAACAACAGACACAACGTAACAAAGAGTTGTGTCTCTTCTATTTGTGACTTTTAGACAAAACAACACAACCTAAAGTCACGACTCTTAATTAAAATAAACTTAACATAGTAAAACTCAATTATCGATCAACACTCCCCCTTAATTGAGTTTGGGTCTTACTCCAAGCTTCCTCCTCAGTTCTTCAAACCTTGAGCCGCCAAGTGCCTTTGTCATAAGATCTGCAAGTTGAACTTCTCCTTCACAGTATTTGAGTTGAATGAAACCTTTGTGTTCTGCTTCTCGGACAAAATGATACTTGATCTCAATGTGTTTTGTCCTTCGATGTTGCACCGAATTCTTTCCAATTGCAATAGCAGATTTGTTATCACAGAAAATGGGAACACCATCTTGAGAATCAAAGCCAATTTCTCTCATAAGTCTTTGTAACCAAATGGCTTGATTTGCTGCTGCACACACTGCAATGTATTCCGCTTCGGCGGTCGATTGAGCCACTGTTTTTTGCTTACTTGACTGCCAACAGAACATCGCAGAGCCAAGAGTAAACACGTAACCAGATGTACTCTTTTTGTCTTCATTAGACCCACCCCAATCACTGTCCGAGTAACCCCATAACTCCGGATCGTTGATACTAGTGAATTGAACTCCAAAATGTGATGTGCCTTTCACATACCTTAACACCCTTTTTGCTTCTTGATAATGCTTGACAAGAGGCTTAGCCATGTAACGTGAGAGATAAGAGCTTGCAAACATCAAGTCTGGCCTTGATGCACAGAGATACAACAAGCCACCAATGATACTCCGATACTTTGTCGGTTCACCATATTCTTCATCATCCTCAAGGTTCTTGTTGTGTGGTGCAAGTGGAGTGCTCACGCTTTTGCAATCTTTCATACCAATATTTTTTTTGTAAAAGAAAAATTCCACAATCATCTTGAATTATTTCCATTCCAAGAAAATAATTCAACAATCCCAAATCTGTCATCTCAAACTCCATCTTCATATCTTCCTTGAATTTTTTAATGAGTTGAGAATTATTACCAGTGATTACTAAGTGATATAGCCATATATTGCATTGTTTTAGCACGCATTTCATATAGGTTTAAGATCATTTGCATGCATAATCATGGTTTTATCTTGCATTTAGGTCTCATTTAGAGTTTAGGACATTTGCATTAGGTCCTAGTGAGTTATTGCATGTTTTGGAACGTTTTCAGGTAAAAGCAGAGCCAGACACCAAGTATCGATCGATACCCCTCGGTATCGATCGATACCAGCACCAAAGGATTGCACCGATGCCTTTGCTCGGTGTCACGGGTCGGTACAGCCACAGGGAAGACCCGGGGAAACAAGACCTTAGCACGGAGCAAAGATACCGAGGTGTGTCCTCGGTATCCAAACAGCCAGTATCGATCGATACCCCTCGGTATCGATCGATACCCAAGCTTCAGATGCAATATCGATGCCACTGCTCGGTGCCACAGCTCGGCATTGCCACAGGAGGAATCCCGGAGGAATTGGCCCTTAATACCGAGCAACGGTACCGAGGTGTGTCCTCGGTATCCCTTGAAGAACAAGCCCGATACAGAAGGTATCGATCGATACCGAGGGTATCGATCGATACCATGGACTTTTTACCCATTTTAACCGGGTCGGCACCCGGTTTGTCCCGGGTCGACCCGGTTCGCCCAGATTCATATATAAGCCCAAAACCTAATTTGGAAGGGCTAAGCTTTCTTTTCCCTAGAGTGGGGTTTATCCCCAAACTCTTTTATGATTTTGAGAGGGATTTCCCTTGTTCTTCATACAAATGCCACTCTATGAGAAGGATTCTTCACCTCTATCTTTATAATTAATGCATCTTCTTTATCTTTATTTGTTCTTCTTTTATGTTCTTCATATTTAGGCCTTAGGCCCTTTTTGTTGGATCTTAGATTTAGGTTGATTTTGATGGCTTGATGATTGATTCTTGATGCTCATGTTCTTAATCATTGCATTCCTTTCTTGTCTAAGTGTCCTTAATGCTAGATCTAGCTTGAAAGAGTAGGTCTAGATCATAAGACATTTCATGAACACCAAGTGTTTGATGAAATGCCAAGACCAAATTATTCAAGAGATTTATGTTCCTAGCCTATGAGAATAGTTGCCTAGGGTGTATTTTGGTTGATCTAGTTCATATTCTTAATGCTTGCTAATCATTGATCCACAAATGAGAGTTTGCTAATGGATTGAGTGATTAGCATAGTGATTAGTTGCTTGAAAGAGAATTAGTCAAGATTAGTGATCTTAACCTAAGGATTAGCATTGATTGAGTGTGTTAGCATCATTAGTTAGTTGTCTTGATGATTAGATGATGATGATTTAGGTTGATCCTTGTTGGACCCTTCACTTAGGTTGGTTCTTAATGCTAGTTTTGGATCGAGAGATCAAAACTAGAGCTTAAGCATTTCACGCCCGATAGGTGTTCGATGAAATGCTTGAACAAGAACCTTTTGTGAGCTTTTCTTGCCTAGCCAACGATGGTTGATGTCTAGGGTGATTAGCGAACTAATTGGGATTGGATTTTAATGCTTGTTAATCATCTTATCACAAACGAGAGTTTGCTCTTGATTTGGTGATTAACAAAGTGATTAGTGGTACGACGGTGGATTAGTCATAATTATGAATCCCATGTTCTAGGATAGAGTTTAATGCTTCCGAATGATTCATTGTTTGATCGTATTCCATCGCCTTGATAGCTTAGTTCGTGATCCAACTCTTATATCTTTGTTTTCCCTTCTTGCATTAGTTTCCCTTTAGTTTATAAAACATAAAAACAACAAAAACATCGCTCTAGCTTAGGAAGTTTCATGCATTCTTTAGTGTTTCGACCTTAGCCTCTTCGGTTCGATCCTCAAATACTACAATGAGGTATTGATTAAGACCTTTAAAAAGTCTATCTTTCACTAAGTCATCCACGTAGAGACTCACGATCAAAATATCCTTGTCTTTCTTCATCACATACAAGGCTGCATCATTTTGGCTTCTTTGAAAACCACGTTGGAGAAAATATGAATCAATTCTCCCATACCAAGCCCGAGGAGCTTGTTTTAAGCCGTATAAGGCTTTTTTCAGCATTAGAACTTTTCCTTCTTCACCTTCGACTATGAATCCGGGTGGTTGTGCAACATAGATCTCCTCCTCAAGTTCTCCGTTGAGGAACGCTGACTTCACGTCCATTTGGTAGAGTCTCCACTTCATTTGTGCCGCGAGAGCAAGGATGGCTCGAATTGTGTCATGTCTTGAAAGCGGTGCAAACGTTTCAAAGTAATCAACACCATATTGTTGAGAGAACCCTCTCGCGACTAACCTCGCCTTGTATTTGAAAGGATCACCATTGGCTTTCGTCTTGAGACGATATATCCACTTCACGCTAATGATATTCTTTTCCTTCGGTTTATCTACAAGAAGCTATGTTCTGTTTTTTTCTATCATCTTGATTTCCTCTTCCATGGCTCTTCTCCATTCTACTATCTCTGAGGCTTCATCATATGTTTGTGGTACCTCTGTTAAGAGAAAACATGCTTCATATGCTGGAGCCGCTTCTTCTAGATCCACCATAGGTGCAATTTGCATTATTTCTGTCATGGACCTGTATTTCTTTGGTGGCTCTGAAGTCTCTCCTTCTTGTTCATTGTTATCACCATCATTAATTTGAGAGTGAACAGGGCTGGAGTTTCCTTGATTATTCTCTGGTTGTGGCGATAAAATATTTGTGGACAAGACAAAATTTCTTTTGACTTCTTCTTTTCTTTCCCAATCCCACTTTTTTAATTCTTCAAATGCCACGTCTCTTGATGTCTCCACCTTCTCATTATTTAAAATGAGAACTCTGTAACCTTTTGATTGGCTACTATAACCAATAAAAACTCCACGTTTGGCCTTCTCATCAAATTTGCTTCTTTTTTCTTTTGGCACATGTACAAAGCATAATCTTCCAAATATCTTCAAGTGCCCAATTGTCGGTTTATGCCCACTCCACTTCTCAATTGGTGTGATGTCTTCTTCTATGGCTTTAGTAGGTAAGCGATTTTGCAGGTATGTCGATGTATACACCGCCTCAGCCCATAACTTGTGAGGAAGATTTTGATCAGTGATCATGGTTCGAGCCATCTCCACTAGAGACCGGTTCTTACGCTCTACAACCCCGTTTTGTTGTGGCGAGTATGGAACCGTTACTTGTCTCTCGATTCCCCATTCATGACAGAATTTATTGAATTCACTCGATGTGAATTCACCACCACCATCGGATCGAAGCATCTTTATCTTGTTTCCTGATTGAGTCTCCACCAAGGCTTTATACTTCTTAAACACCACAAATGCTTCAGACTTGTGTTTAAGAAAATATACCCAAGACATATGAGTGTAATCATCAACGAATAATAAGAAGTACCGGCTTCCATTGAGTGATTCTGTTTGCATTGGTCCACAGACATCGGTGTGAACAATCTCGAGTTTCTCCTTTGTCTTTGTTAGAGATTCCTTTGGAAATGCATCTTTTGCTTGCTTTCCTCGTTTACATGCTCCACACACTTCTCGGTTCACTTAAAAACTTGGTAAACCATCCACCATCTTCTTCTTTTGCATTTGTTGAATTCTTGAATTACCCACGTGACCCAATCTTCTATGCCATAACTCCATCTCTTCTTCTTCACGGGCAGTCATGGCATTTTCTTGAGAAGAATTCCATTTTATTGGAAAACTCTTTCGAACCATCTTAATCTTCATAATCTTTTTCCCCATAGGATCTAAGATTACATACCGCTTGTCTTCAAACATGACACGATATCCATGAGATATTATTTGTGGAACGCTTAGTAGATTCTTCTCCAATCCTGGCACAAGAAAAACATCTTTGATGACTCGTTTTCCTTTGTCGGTCATGATAGTGATGTCTCCTTTGCCGGCTGTCATTACGACTTCTCCGTTTCCAACTTTGATTGGAACGTTGATACCTCTATCCAATTTTGTGAAGTATTTCTCTTCCTTTGTCATGTGATTGGTGCAACCACTGTCCACCAACCATACTTCTTCTTGAGTGATTGTTGGTGTTTCTTCACTTGCATTGAAAAGCATGTGAACTTCATCTTCTTCGTCTTCTTCTTCAAGACTCATATGTGCTCGTTCATATTTCTTTGAACGGCAATCCCTTGAGAAATGTCCTGCCTTGCCACAGTTGTAACATTTCTTCTTGTTTTTCGAAACCTTTTGTTGAACACCTTTGTTATGTTTCTTCCAACAATCTGCCTATGTGTGATTGTCTTTCTTGCAGACACCACACCATTTTTTGCCTTTTATTTGACGTTCACCGAATCTGTTTTCCCTTTTGAAACCAGATTCTCCTCCTCTTGATTGTGCATTGAACGCTCCTTCAGTCGAATTCTCATATCGTGAAGCAAAATGATTTTCTTGTGCTTGAAGAGTGCCGATCAACTCTGTTACGGCCAGCGTTTGTAAATCTTTTGTTTGCTCTATCACGGCCACGATACTATCGAACCTTGCAGGAAGGGAGATGAGTAATTTTTGAACGATTTGATAATCAGTTTTCTCTTCTCCATGGACTCTCAATTGATTTCCCAAATCAATTAGCTTTCCCGTGAAAACCTTGACATTTTCACCATCATTCATTTTTCAAGTTTTCATATTCTCTTCTCAGTGATTGGAGTTTGATCAATTGAACCTGAGAAGATCCTTGAAACTCAGATTCCAACGCATCCCAAGCAATTTTAGAAGTAATTGTTGGTGCTATACGCGGAAATATTTGATCGGAGACTGCAGTTTGTAGAATTTGCAGTGCCCTCAAATCCTTTGTTGATGCTTCCTCCCACCGCCTTTCTAATTGGAGCGATGCCGGTGTCTGATCTGTTTGTGTCGGCTTGTCTGGAACTCCTTCTTCCACTACTTCCCACAATTTCTTTGTCTTCAGAATTGTCTTGATTTTAATTCACCAGAAATCGTAATTTTCTCCATCAAATATCGGAATTACTTGATGAGATGTTGTCTCCATTGTCTCTGTTTTTTTTTTTTTTTTTTTGCTTGAACTTTGTACTTGAATTTGCCCTCAGATCAGTAGGGCTCTGATACCATGTTCGAAGCTTAAGTTTTTATTGAAAAAAGAAAATTATGTTTTACATCATGGTTTCAATGTGTTAAATAGATAAACAACAGACACGGCGTAACAAAGAGTTGTGTCTCTTCTATTTGTGACTTTTAGACAAAACAACACAACCTAAAGTCACGACTCTTAATTAAAATAAACTTAACATAGTAAAACTCAATTATCGATCAACACAGATAATCATGATAATGGATATGTATGTGACACCAAGATATTTTCTCTCCTGGTGGCTTGACATAGAGAACGAGAATACATGTCCCAGATTATCTAGCTTGCTCTGAACAACATCCCTGTACAGAAAGTGAGCAAGTTCAGCGTAATTGACCTAGGACAAATAAAATTGAGATAACCAAACCATTGAAATTTCAACTGTAAATGTGAATGAGAAAGAACCAGATGATGTCGTCAACAGTGTCATTGCTAGAAGGTAGTGTATGTTAACTGAAGAGACCTGTAGAAAAGAAGCAAAAGCCATAGAAAGGGTTTAAAAATGACACTGCAAATGACTAGTGAGATATAAGGGTGTAACTGTGACTCCACTAAACTATCGTTCTTTACTCACCTGACCAATCCTATGTGCACGATTATCTGCCTGTATCAGGTCACCCGGAGTCCATGCCAACTCCGCAAAGATAACGGTGCTTGCTGCTGTCAAAGTTATCCCCACACCAGCAGCTCTTATTGACAGCTGCAAATCCATGTAAACAACAACAAAGTATTTAAGGGCTAGTAATCTCTATTATTGATTGAAAGGATTAAGATTTATACATCCAATGAAAGTATTCATCAAAAAAGCAAGGAGGTCAATTCTTTACTTATATTACTTCTCTGTGCAACTTACAAGTTTAAAGTAGATGGTTTTGCAATTGAATTTGTTAAAAGCAACCTTCAAATGAATGAATGACATATTATGTGGATTCTGGAGAATCAACCAAGAAATATGAAGTATTTATCTCATGCTAGTTAGCTCTGTCCACAAACGGCACACAATATCCATAAATGGTTAATAGGACAATTTATAAGTTCCTTCTATAGTGGCATGCTAAGAGAAAAGTAGATAAATATGTTTTATAGGTGGTGAAAATACTTACCACTGCTGCTTTTATCTCATCATTTCCCTGAAAGTCGGAAACCAAGGCTTGTCTGGGGTGCTTCCATCAATCCGGATGCAGCCCACTTTCTTTTTCTGCAATTTTTTTTTGTAACTCGTATGAGAAACAGAGGGGGGCTTTTTGGAAGCTTTGCTGAGAGTTCAATGCCGTACTTTAAGAAACTGGTGTAATGCCTCAAGCATGGACTGATGATATGCAAATACTAGAAATTTGCAGCCAGCCTGCATCACAATGCTCAAGGAGAAAGAACAATAACAGGTCTCAGACATGTTGATGTAGGAAAAAAATTCCAAACAGCTTATTGCTAATTGCGGTTTTACCTCAAGCACGGTTCCCAGATAAGCAAGCACTGCTGGGATTTTGGCTTCAGCGGAATCAGTGTCGATCTAAAGTACAAAATGAGGAGATGTTACAAAACACTGTTACGAGTTGCTTTGTAAACAAAGAGTAACAAGGAAATAAGGACATATTACTGGGATTTCCAATGATAAACGATGTCTACAAGGTTTTGACAGAATTATAATGGAGTCTCTCACCTCTCCCTCACACTCTTTTGATCCAATTTCTAGATAGATACAATACATAATACTCAAAAGCTTAAAAACTACTAAGGGTCTCATGCGCACGTCACTAACAGCCACGTGATCCGTTGCAACGCTTAAAGATTCCCTCTAACTGTGGTTTATTCCTTACTGTAGTAGAGTCACCTCTAGTGAAGTCACACAATCCTTTTCTAGAGTGAATTGCTTCTAGAACCTCCTCAAACCATCTGGGCCCTAGTCTTCTTCTTCTTGTATTGAAATAGGCTTGGAGGATGTTGGGCCTTGTACGTAACAAAACCATACGTAACATTACCCGCCCCTTTGAAACTGACCTTGTCCTCAAGGTCAAAGTGAGGGAATAGGCCTCTCCACTTGATCGACCCTTCGTCTTGCCTAGAAACTGTGTTCACTCGGGTACCCAGAACTACCTCAGGTTCAGCTTCCAACGCTCCCTTAGTAGTCAGCTGCGCTTGAATCGAAAATGGTGCCAACGAACTCCCTTGGGACAACTTGAGCTGAGAGACATGGAAAGTGGGGTGGATGTGAGCTTCCTGAGACAATATTAGACGGTAGGCCACTGCTTCCACCCTTGCTGCAATCTCATATGGGCCATAGAAACGTGCTGTCAGCTTTTCATTCACCCTATGAGCCAAAGACTGTTGCATGTAGGGACGCATCTTGAGGAAAAACCTATCACCTACGGCAAACTCCACATCCCGACGGTGATTGTCAACACGCTGCTTCATCACCGGTTGCGCCTTATGAATCTGCCTCTGAAGTAAAGCCAGCATAGCTCCCCTTCCCAACAGATGGCTCTCCAGGTCAGCATTGGAGGTGCCATTCTCATACTTCACCAGAGATGGAGGATCACGCCCGTACACAACCTTGAGTGAAGTTCGTTGTATTACTGAGTGATAAGCAGAATTGCAGCAGAGCTCGGATACCGGCACGTGCTCTTTTCCACGGGAAGGTGGAAGTCCTCTGGGCTTTTCAAACACACTGCCATACACCTCCAGTATGCGTTTCATCTCGGCGGGAGGAGAAGGGACCGAAGATGACTCAATTGTTTGCAGCCCACAGTACTCGACAAGATCTCCTTCCCCATGACCTTTCGATGCTTCCCATGAGGATTTGAGTAACTCTGGAGAACTGCAGAGGCTGGGATCTCCTTGTAGCGACACATTTTCTTCGTTAAACTTGGTTCTCACCCTCGGCAACTTCCAGTTGACTTTCTTATCTCCCAAAGTCTCTAACCATGGCACGCCGAGGATCACTTCGGCGCTTCCCAGCTCAAGAGGAAGGAAGCTGGTGGTCACGGCATACTCTTGCATCACCAGTGTGATACCTCTGCACGAGCCCTTTCCACGATATGTGAGTCATGTCCCATATAAGACACCATATCCAGAAGTCGCCTCAGTCGCGAGATCGAGCTTGTGCACCATCTCCTCCGATATGAAATTGTGGATAGCACTACTGTCGATTAGTACCACCACTTCTTTCAATAGAATCGATCCCACGAGTTTGATAGTTCGTAGAGATGAAATTCCCACCATGGCATTGAGAGAAAATTCGGCGAGCTCGGAAATCTCAGACTCCTTTTCTTCTTCGATCTCGTCGATGTGAGAAGCCAAGCTTCTGTGTTTGATCGAAAGAACACAACAAGTATTGTTGTTTCTTTTTTGTCACGAAATTAATTTAAAAACAGAAAAACAGAGAACTTTATTGAATCACACTCGTACATGTTTACAAATGAAGTTTCCAGTATTTATAGTAAACAAATAGACACAACAAGGACTTGACTTAACCTAATCGAAACACACTAACTTAAAAGACACGACCTATGATTAGAAAGACGTAACTCTTCTTTAACCATTCGAACATGTTCGTTGATGTGGTAACTAACTTAATTTAATAAACTATACTATCTTATACAAATCATAAAATAAACTCGATTACATTCAACACTCCTCCTTAAGCGAGTTTCTCTTTGACTCCAAGCTTCTCTCTTAGTTCTTCAAATCTTGATGTGTAAGTAACGCCTTTGCTTCCGTTTTATTCCATCTAAATGGAAAACTCTTGTGCTTCATCTTGATATTCAATATCCTTCGTCCTTGAGGATCATCTATGAAGCATCGATTGTCTTTAAACATGACTCCGTACCTATTTGATACCATTTGTGAAACACTTAACAAATTTCTTGCTAAGTCCGGCACTAGAAACACCTCTTTGATGATCTTCTCTCCTTGGCTTGTCATCACTTGGATATTTCCCTTCCCAGCCGTGATTACTCGTTGACCATTCCCCACTTTGATTGGTATCTTGATACTCTTATCAAGAGTGATGAAATATGAAACTTCCTTGGTCATGTGGTTAGTGCATCCGCTGTCAACTAACCATGTTTCATCATCAACGCTTGATGATGTTTCTTCTTCAACTGCACTAAACAGCATATGACCCTCATCATCTGTTTCTTCAAGACTTAGATCCGCTCTCTCGGTCTTTCGAAGTCTGCAGTTCTTTGCTAGATGTCCCGGTTTGTCACACACGAAACACTTTCTCTCATTGTTCGCCACTTGTTGCAAAAGAACACCTTTGTTCTTCTTCTTCCAACAATCACTCTCATTGTGACCGTTATGTTTACAAAAATCACACCATTTGTCGGCCTTCTTGTGATTTTTGTTTTCACTCTTGTTTCTTCCTTTGGATGCATATCTTTCTCCATAGAATGCTCCTTCAGTTGATTGCTCTTCTCGCAATCCTACACGCTTCTCGTGTGCTTTCAATGTGCTGATCAATTCTGTAACCGATAGCACAGTTAGATCCTTGGTTTGTTCAAGCACAGCCACGATGCTATCGAAATTCTCTGGAAGTGAGATGAGAATTTTCTGCACTATTTGATAATCCGATTTCTCCTCTCCATGAATTCGAAGTTGATTTCCCAAATCGATTAACTTTGTTGTGAAAGTATTGATGCTGTCGCCATCAAGCATCTTTAGATTCTCATATTCTCTTCTAAGAGATTGAAGATTGATCATTTTGACTTGAGAACTTCCCTGAAACTCCAATTCTAATGCAGTCCACGCATCCTTCGCATTTGTAGCAAGAGCAATCCTTGGAAATATCACCTCGGCAACTGCTGTTTGGAGAATTTGCAGCGCCATCATATCTTTCATACTTAGATCCTCTCTCTGTTGTGCTGTCTCCGGTGTGGTTGTTCTTGTCGAGTCCACAACTGCTCCATTCTCGATCACGTCCCAAAGTTTTCTTGTCTTTAGGATCGTTTTTATTTTGATCTTCCAAAATCCGTATGCTTCTCCATTGAAGATCGGAATTACTTGTTGTGTTGTTCCCTCCATAGCTCTGATACCATGTGAGAAGCCAAGCTTCTGTGTTTGATCGAAAGAACACAACAAGTATTGTTGTTTCTTTTTTTGTCACGAAATTAATTTAAAAACAGAAAAACAGAGAACTTTATTGAATCACACTCGTACATGTTTACAAATGAAGTTTCCAGTATTTATAGTAAACAAATAGACACAACAAGGACTTGACTTAACCTAATCGAAACACACTAACTTAAAAGACACGACCTATGATTAGAAAGACGTAACTCTTCTTTAACCATTCGAACATGTGTGTTGATGTGGTAACTAACTTAATTTAATAAACTATACTATCTTCTACAAATCATAAAATAAACTCGATTACATTCAACAGTCGAGAGCCTCGAGAAGCTCCACCTCGGTACCATCTTCCTGGATCACCAGAATCTGAAGCTCATGCAGACGACAGCGGTGGTTGCCATGGACCTTCTCGTCGCATTTGAAGCACAGCCCATCGGTTCTCCGTTTCGCGATTTCAGCTGTCGCCAAGCACCGGACAGGAGGTCTCAAGTGATTGTGATTTACCTGAGACTTGTGACCTAATTCACGATACGACGCAGTTCCAGTTCTTTGGACATAATTGGATTTGGGCTTGAGAGTTACAGGCCCATTAGATGAATATTGGCCCACGTGTGTGTGTTGGGTCACGTTTCTCCCTCGAGGAATTCGAGAGCCCCGATCTGCTCCTCCCGGCGTGTTCTCCGACGGAGACTCCTGATCAGCCCTGTCTTCCACCATTTTCGCAACGCTCATCATCCTCTTAAGATTTCCCGGCTCAAACATCCGTGCTCCGACTTGGATTTTGGGTTTCATTCCAATCTTAAACGCCATCTCTCGCACTACCTCCGACGGCTCCGGAGCGTTAGTGGCAAGAGGGATGCAATCGCGGCAATACTCCTTCACCGACCCCTCTAGCCGGAGAGTGAACAGTCTCTCGCCAGCCGACGTGACGTGGGCAGCCGCGAACTGCTCTAACACGCGATACTTCATTTGCTCCCACGACTTGAATGGATTCCGATCTCGCTCCCGCCGATACCACATCAACGCCTCCTCCGTAAAACACCCCCTCGCGGCCTGAAGATTCTCTTCTTCCGTCAAGCTCCCCAACTCGAAATACTGCTCCACACTCAACACCCATCTCTCCGCGTTTTCCCCGTCGAAAACCGGGACATCCATTCTTCTCTTCCTGGGTTCGTTTCTGGCATCAGGCGGTTTCCATGATCGGTTCTGAAACGGAAACCCCTCTGTCCGCCTCTTCGGATCGTCTCTGTGGACTCCCTCTGCACGCGGTGGTGGGTTTATGTCCACAGTCTTCCCCGATCCTTCACCACGCACTGAATCAGCTCGGGATGTTTCGATCAGACTCGAGGTCATACCGGAGACCAGGAATTCCTCCTCTCGCCGTTTTGTGGCCTCCACCTTTTCGATCATCCATTGCTCCAGTCGATCCAGAACACTTAACCGTCGCGTCACTTCCTCCATGGTCTCGTTCATCGAGGTAAGCTTCAGACTCATCTCCGTTTGCAGGTTTTCCACTGCCTTCTCCATTTCAATCTTCATGTTTCCCGGTCACGTAAATGGCTCTGATACCAAGTTTGTTACGAGTTGCTTTGTAAACAAAGAGTAACAAGGAAATAAGAACAGATTACTGGGATTTCCAATGATAAACGATGTCTACAAGGTTTTGAGAGAATTATAATGGAGTCTCTCACCTCCCCCTCACACTCTTTTGATCCAATTTCTAGATAGATACAATACATAATACTCAAAAGCTTAAAAACTACTAAGGGTCTCATGCGCACGTCACTAACAGCCACGTGATCCGTTGCAACGCTTAAAGATTCCCTCTAACTGTGGTTTATTCCTTACTGTAGTAGAGTCACCTCTAGTGAAGTCACACAATCCTTTTCTAGAGTGAATTGCTTCTAGAACCTCCTCAAACCATCTGGGCCCTAGTCTTCTTCTTCTTGTATTGAAATAGGCTTGGAGGATGTTGGGCCTTGTACGTAACAAAACCATACGTAACAAACACTAGGAAATAACAAGCAGGTCCAACGAAACAAAAGAAGAACATATATTATCAGCTAAAAGTGCACCCAGCTGAATCAAGCAGGTCCATTGTTGTTACAATGAAATTCACTGGGTGTGAAGTAATAGTTTGGAAAAAGCAAAACAATACCTTGTTGATAAGGCGCTTCTCTGTAAATTTAAGAGACTTAATGTCATCTTCCGATATGCAATCCTTTATTTTTGCCTTTACCACCTTCAACAGTAAAAGAGAAAACAAAGACCATTCCTTTTCTCATTAACAGTTCATTCAAGGAAAGTAAAATGCTTGGATATTGAAAACTACACCAAGTTACCTCATGAAACAAGGCATTGAATGATTTGCTTCATGTCCTTCTCCGCTAGATCTAGGAAGACCTAAATACACAAAGATAGAAATAATAACATCAAAAGAAATCAATAGCAAGCTAGATTTGTAACCAACGTGATCATTATAAATCAAGATGTCAGGAACAATCAACCAATCAACGTGATCATTAAAGTCCAACGCCATTAAGAGTTTGTCCAGTTTAGGGACCACGTTATAGGAGATAATGTTGAAGACACCATCAAGATGGATTGTGCCCTTTCTATTTGATGAAACTATGGTAAATGCGCTCTTGTTTGATCCACCTGGTTAAGGTAAAACTACCTACTAAAGGATGACTTGCATGAGAGAGCAAAATATAAAGAATGGCTATATCCTAGTTACTAAACGTTATACAAGCAATAAACTACATACAACTATGTCTGACGGAGGTACATGCAGCCATTGGTGAATCATCTGCAAGAAAGTAATCTAGTGAATCATCTTCATCTTAAGTGACATACACAACGTCCAAGTAAAATTCATACAAAGATCATAAGCTTACCGTTACCCAATGTAAACGTAACGAAGATGGTGCAATAATCAGAACTGGCCAAGATTCACGAACGCATGTGGTCACAGCAATTGCCAGCACAGACAATGGGCATGTGAATAAATTCACGGAAAAAAAATTTACAAGCAGAGTGAATCATGACAGGATTCTCCAGAACTAGTTTCTTGTCAGTTTCGCAAGGAGCCATACTTGTGAGGAGAAATATTATGATTGCCATAAACGTCATATCTACTTAGCAAGTGACTAACTATATCTTCTCCCGTGAAAGGAGAGTAAGATTCTCATAAAGAAATGAAAGGATATATTGAGGCATGTTAGACAGGAAACCACTTGCCTGCAAAGTCGTTCCAAGACCCATTTCATCTGCTAGGAGCACACGCCCTCCGTGCTTAAAAATAAACCTTAAGAGAAAGGCAGGAACAGATCACGAGGCAAAGGAAACAGTTCTCACTTCTCAGGCCGCCAAAAGGGCAATAAGTTGCTGAAGAATTGATAATGGGTCTGATTGGTAACAGTTGTAGCTTTCGGTTTTATGTTGTGGTTTTTTGGCTGTAGGTTTTTTAGCTGTAGGATTTTGGCTGTAAGATTTTGGCTGTGGCTTTTTAAAAAGTGAAAGACATGAAATATGGGCTGTGGAAATATAGCTCTCTACAGCCAAAAAAGGATACAAAGGGCTGTAAGTTTAAAAATCTGTAGAAATCATGATTGGAAAAAAAATTAACTTTTAAAAATCTGTAGAAATCATGATTGGAAAAAAAATTAGCTGTAGAAATAAATATGGCTGTGTGCAGCCTCTAAAGCTCCTTCCAATCAAGCCCAATAACGAAGAATCAGAGCTAATGAAAAAGACTAGATATCGCTGACATACAGATCTAGGGCAATTAGAAAAGAAAAAAGTAAGACATAAAAAGGGTCCAAAAAAACATATCTTTAGTGAAGATTACATCATTAATGTGTCTGAAACAGGATGCCTGACTTACGCCGTAGATCTGGAACCCCCGCGGCAGAAGCTATTGCACGTTGCACAAGAGGATCCAAATTCTCTATCTGATCATTCAAAGGAAAAATAGACACACACACACACAAAAAGAATAAGCAAAAGAAACATCTTCTCATTAGAAAGGGAAACTAGACAAATGCTAATGGGAAAATCAACTGTCCAGTGTTTGGTTTAGGGGCGAGAGTCGAAGGTAAGACTCCAGTTCCTTGAGACGAATTAGGAACCTGAGCATAAGTGTGAGAAGTCAGACTTCAGTCAACTCACGACTTGGGCCAGCAGTTGGGCTTAGTACAAGCCTTAGTGTCAAGTTGGGCCCAAGTAAGTTTATAGGGTTTCTTTGTTATAAATACAAGTGTTTAACAATAGGAATACCTAATCCGGACTCCAGGGATTCCGAGCGCCTTAGAGGCGGCTCGTAAAGCTAGAGAGAGAATAGGGATTTCTCTGGGGAATCTAGCTCTGTTCTTTGTTCTTTCTTATTTGTTGGGTGTGAGAGAGATCTATATTGTGAACCACATCGGAGGTGTTTTCCGATTGATTCTTTATAGTGGATGTTGTGGATCCAGGATCCACCCCAGACGTAGCGGTTAGAGGCCGTGAACTGGGTGAACAATTCTCGTGTTCGTTAATTTGTGTATCGAAGATAGATTGGGACAAAGAGGATTAAAGATTAAATCCTAATAAGTGGTATCAGAGCACAGGCTCTTCGATTCACAGTTTTGACAGGAACATCGAGATCTCACGGAAGGAAGAACGGTTGAAAAAATTGGTGAAGTGTGTGCAATCACACGGGTAATTTTGATTTACGCTGTCAGATTAAATAATAAAATAATCTGTGAGAAAGTGAATCTGGTTTTGGAAACTTCAACATGGACGATATGGTTTCTCGCCGGAAGGAGAGGACCGCCGGAGGTCGTTCTGGTCGGAGGCAAAGGTGGAAGATTCACCGGAAACGACAGGAGGACGACGGAGGAATCGTCAGTTGGTGGAGAGATTCCACTGGGAATTGCAGGCGTCGCGGAGGAGAGTTCTTCGCCGGAGTGAACGACAGAGGACGGAGGCGGATCTGGTCAGGGGCTGAGGTTTCGCCGGAGAAGACAGAGGTTTCGCGGTCGCCGGAGATGGAGGCGCGGTTGGAGTCGCCAGTGGGTTCGGCTGGAGTAATTGCCGGGGAAGGGATCGATTCTGGCGAGAATCGATCGGAGCCGCCGTTCATGACATCGAGAAGGAATCGCGTGAAGGAGTTACGCCGAGGCAGATGCGTGAAAGAGGAGAGAGAGGGACGACGTCGAAGGACGGTGGCGAAGGCGCGTCGTCGCCGGTGATGTCGCTGGAGACGGTGACGGCGACAAGGCAGATCGGAGGGTCGGCGGCGAAGTCTCGTCGAGGAAGAAGAGAAGGAGCTAGGGTTTGCTCCAGGTGGGCCCTTGTTGGGCCGAAAAAGAAAGAAAAAAAAAAGGAGGATTGGGCCGAAAACAAGAAAAAAAAAGGCCCAGGTGCTGAATTGTAAAATTGGGCCAATATTGTGCACAGGGCCCGAATCCGAATTTAAAAGGGATTGGGAGGAAATTTCAGTTGGGTCAGAGATTAAAACAAGCCCAGTTTTAATCAAAGAAAAATTGTCTAAAAATGCATAAGGAAATATGCAAGGAAAATAGACAGGAGCTCAGGGGACATAATATATTCAGAGAAGTTGAGACAGAGAAGTGCAACAGAGAGATTGATTTAAGGTGGAGTAATTTCCGGTATCAGATGGATTATTGGTTCAGATCAAGATCAGGGAATCAGAATTGCATCGTCAATCTCAAGGGTCAAACCGTGGAATCACAAGGGAATTGAAGTCTTGGGAGAACACAAGAGATGGTGTTCAGGGTTCAAAATTTGTCGTTGGAAGAAAATTCATGGGACTGAGGGACGCCTTAGAAGTTTGAATTGTCTGTGTGTTATTGGCTATTTGAGGATTAAGAAAAAGTTTCTGGATTCAGTTCAAGGAGAGTTGCAGATGAGTATGGAACAAGATCAAAGAATCTGTTGGGGTCAAAGACAGATTGGTATGGTTAAGGTTTGAGGAGTTTTGGTTTGCAGGGTTAGTCTCAAGTACTGGTGGATAGAGGTCCAGGAGAAGATGGAGATGTCTACAGGTTCAAGCATAATCAGGTTGCAACCGGGGTTAGAAGGAAAGCTTTAGAGCTTTGTTGCTTGATGGTGGTGACGACATCTGGATATCAGTTGCAAGTGTTAGCAATTGAAGAGGGATCCAGGAAAGGATCAGAATGCAGAGGATACAAGCTGCGTTGAAAAAGAGAACAATCAAAGTTCTGGTATACCTATTTGCATCTTAGAGAAGTCTGGTGGAAGAATTTTTGCAGGGTGGACTTGCAGGGAGTTCAAGTGAAGATTCAGGTTGATTTCTAAGGGAGAAGATGCTAGTGCAAAGGATAGGTGGAGTTTGCATACATGTGATGTGATGCAGGGTATGTTTACAGCAAGGAAGCGGCTTCAAGGGTTCTAGAGATGAAGTGCTAAGGGTTGTAACATGGTGTCTCGGGCATTTCACAAGGTTGTGGATGTGAGACAGGTTTACCAAACAGTTCGAGTCTGTTGGTTGGATGGTTCTGCTGATGCAGAAGGGATTTGAACAGAAGGTTGAACAAATGTATTTGTATCGAGAGTCTTCTTAGCCAGGTGGAGTTAGGAGGAGGGTTCTGCAGGCAATAGCAGCGGTGCAAAGTGATGTTCAAAAATGTGTTCAGGTTCAGTGGTGTCTTGGTAAGTCAGAGATGGTTTCAGGAGAATGAAGCATAAATGACTTAGAGGTTTTCTGCAGTTGATTCAAGGGGAATTGGTTTGTCAGCAAGGTTATGTAAAGCATGATGCATGAACGTGGTTGTGTCGAAAGTCTGTTCAGCAGTATAGTTGGATGGCGTGTTCTGTTAGGAGTAACAGCGGTACAAAATGAGTTCAAGGCTGATATGTTTTGTCAGAGAAGGTGTTGAATCAGGGATTGTTTCAGGTTTGAAGCATGTATGATTCAGGGTTAGCTGCTTACAGTTCAAGGAGTGTTTGATTAAGCTCAGTGTACAAGAGAAGAATCAAAGAACACCAAAGTGAATCAAGTTGCAGAAGGACAAGTTTACATGAAGATCAAAGTGCCAAGTCTAGAGCCATGAGTCAAAGGTTCAAAGGGCAATTCACAAGGAGATTTCAAGCTGGGATCAAGGTGGAGATTCTAGAAGAAGCAAACAGGAAGAAAGACAAAGGAACAAAGATTTATGGAAGAGTCGAGAGCTGTCTGAATCTGAAGGTGGAGATTGTGAGAAGTCAGACTTCAGTCAACTCACGACTTGGGCCAGCAGTTGGGCTTAGTAAAAGGCTTAGTGTCAAGTTGGGCTTAGTACAAGCCTTAGTGTCAAGTTGGGCCCAAGTAAGTTTATAGGGTTTCTTTGTTATAAATACAAGTGTTTAACAATAGGAATACCTAATCCGGACTCCAGGGATTCCGAGCGCCTTAGAGGCGGCTCGTAAAGCTAGAGAGAGAATAGGGATTTCTCTGGGGAATCTAGCTCTGTTCTTTGTTCTTTCTTGTTTGTTGGGTGTGAGAGAGATCTATATTGTGAACCACATCGGAGGTGTTTTTCGATTGATTCTTTATAGTGGATGTTGTGGATCCAGGATCCACCCCAGACGTAGCGGTTAGAGGCCGTGAACTGGGTGAACAATTCTCGTGTTCGTTAATTTGTGTATCGAAGATAGATTGGGACAAAGAGGATTAAAGATTAAATCCTAACAATAAGAAAAGTGAGAAGAACCCATTACACAAGCCATCCGAAACTATCGCAAACAAAAACCAAAATTAAGGACAATAATGTGAAACCCAGAAGGTAATTGCGAAAGTGAAAAACCTCGTTGGGAGTTCGCAAGGAAGAAAGAGGAATTGCGCTCCTCGTTGAATAGCTTCTTTTTCAAGAGCATCCATCTCTTCTACGGTCAAATCCCAGTCAATGTCATCTTCCATTTTTTTTTATCTCTTACTCTCTCCACTTCTTCGTCTTTCTCAGTAATTAGTCGGAGAATCTCGGATGTGGCCTTCAATGGCGAAATCCCTTCTCAAATCTTTCCCTCGTCCCCTATCTCCGTATTCGCTTTTTCAAAACGTCTTAAAAGAAAAAAAATGTTTACATGCGAAACGTCAGCGTTTCAAAGCTTTAGATGAGAGGGGCAAAGCAATTACCCCCCCCCCAATTCGGTTTTTAGTTATGTTTGATTCGAATGAAAACCAAATACGATTTGATACGGATACGGTTTCGGTTCTTTTTGTTCGGTTTGTTTTCCAAATGAGTATTTCAGTACGATTTTGGCTCAGTCTCGGATGGGTTAAACCGGATTTAGCACTCTAATCATCTAATATATAAAAGTTGGTCAGCTCTCTCCAACAGCTTGTCATGTGTCCAACAATTCTGATTTCTGAGGGGTTTATGCTTCTTCAGTTTCGCTACCCCTTTTCATCTTCCTTTCCAGAGTTAAATTGCACTTTTATGCTCTTGTTAAAGATGAGAATCAATGTAGAATTGATTTTTTCTTTGTTCATGTCTTTGAGATTAAGAGAAATTTTAGATACCATTTCTCCAATTTTGTCAATTTTATGCCATGAGTTCCAAGCTACCAGTCGGCCTAAGAAGTTTGGCTACAAAAGTTTAGACTTTCATGTGCTAAACGATTGCAAAGGTGTTCAATTTCACTCACAGTCCCCTCTAGACAAATCTTGTATATATCTTTGATTCGATTTCTATTTAAAAATGGTGTGACGTTGAGTAAATTGTCTGGGAAGTATATCTCGAAACAAATGTCGGTTCTCTTACTATAGATCTCATTTGTGAAATTTTCTTTAAGCTTCCATTTCTCTTACTCTCTCACTTTGTGTAGGTAGATTGAATTATCCGTGCTGATATTGGTTACAGAGATTTCACCCTCGATGGCATTTCATTTTTGAGCAGAAAAGTCTTGATGCGTTTTTCTACAAGAAATTTATAGAAAAGAGGATAAAATTACCTTCACTCCCTCACTCTGTTTTCCCTTCTACGGTTTAATCGCAGCGTTACAGTAAGTGGAAATGTTATGATCAATATCTTAATCCTCCGTTTTTAATTACCTCGGTCGAAGAATCCCACTTTCGCTATCAAGCGGAAGCGTTCAAGTTATGGTTGATGTATTCCATTCTTACTCAGAATCTCCTACGAATAGGTGTGGAACTCACTTCAATCGATCTCTAACATTACCTTTTCTGATTTCAATTTTGAGACGTATGATCTCTTTTAGTTTCTTTCTAAATTTCTTTTGTCGTTGAGTCATTTATTTTGGATAGATATGCATGTTACTCTGATCTCCAATTTTTTCTTTGCGCAAGTTTTTTGACAATTTATCTATCTATTTTGTGTTGCATATAATTTGATAATAACAGGAGTTTGTTGCATGAGATCGATACGAGACTTTCGGCTAAGGGGAGTATGAGCTCATTACCCTTATTCAAGTGTGTGATCTTTTTTCCTTGACTTGTGGTTTTATGAGAAATACAAGAGTTTGTGGTCTTTCTCGTAGCTTGATGGAAACAACGTGGGTTTGATATGATTATCAAATTATAAAATTCAATGTGTATAGCTTGTCTAGATGTAGTAGACTGTACAAATATTTACTTTAATTGATTTATTTATATGGTTAAGATGAGATGCATATAAACCTTAAGGCAACTCCTTTTGCAAACTATGAACCTAATTAGCTTAAAATTCAGCTGACAATCAGAAGGAACCAGAATGGATAGCGTACAAAATAATATACACCAATATGTATACATTGGACAAATATCAAGATTTGATATTTTGTATGTGTGTGTTGTCTATCATAGTATTAGTCTTTTCAATTTGTTTAGAATGATATTTTTTCTCTGTGTATTCATCATCCCAAATAGAAACTACATACCTTATTCGGATAGTTATATTGCTTTTGGTCGGTCCTGCAATTTTACAAGCATATGTTTTCCTTTCAGATACCTTAAATGCTTAAACCTCAAAGCTCAAAACACACACCAGAACCATGGGGGTTCGCAAACCATCACAAGGCGTGAATTCCGTCTTGTGCTATATAAAGCTTTTCTATCAACAAGAGACAGTTAACGTCAATAAAACTAAATCGATAGTCAGTTTTGGATTGTTGGAAGGGAAGTCTTCTTCTATTTTAGTTAAGTGAACCTCTCAATCTAGAGATGAGATTGAACATTGATAGATAAGATTTATTTTTTGATTATGTATTTTACTAGCTAACTATGTCTGAGATTAGATTAGAAGAATACTGATTTGCGTCTTGTTTTAGAGTGGTGTGTACGTTTGTTGGATAGCTTTTTGTTGTCCCACATTCTGCTATAGAATCAGGCCATAACATGAATACTTGTCCTGCATATTCTCTTACTTATATATCAACCAATCTCCATTCTTCTTATGATCGTATGATTGTGCTAATTTTTCCTATAAACTTTTTTTCGTTTTCTTTTTTGAGAATTTCTTAATAAAAAAGTGTATGTAAAAAAAAAGGTTATAATTTAGATTATAGCTAAATTAAACAACGTGTAAGAGATTAGTATCTTAAAAGACTACTTAAAAACACAAAATTTAACACAATAAACAACAAACCATTCAACATAAAGTTCTAAGAAAATCCATCTCTCCTGGTAATTTATTTGTCTAACGTCCTGTTTTTTTTTTT
>PKML01053063.1:778671-810504 GCA_002933935.1 Eutrema yunnanense | reverse complement strand
CCCTGAATCATACATGCTTCAAACCTGAAACAATCCCTGATTCAACACCTTCTCTGACAAAACATATCAGCCTTGAACTCCTTTTGTACCGCTGTTACTCCTAACAGAACACGCCATCCAACCATACTGCTGAACAGACTTTCGACACAACCATGTTCATGCATCATGTTTTACAGAACCTTGCTGACAAACCAATTCCCCTTGAATCAACTGCAGAAAACCTCTAAGTCATTTATGCTTCATTTCCCTCAAATCGTCTCTGACTTACCAAGACACCACTGAACCTGAACACCTTTTTGAACATCACTTTGCACCACTGCTATTGCCTGCAGAACCCTCCTCCTAACTCCACCTGGCTAAGAAGACTCTCGATACAAATACATTTGTTCAACCTTCTGTTCAAATCTCTTCTGCATCAGCAGAACCATCCAACCAACAGACTCGAACTGTTTGGTAAACCTGTCTCACATCGACAACCTTGTGAAGTACCCGAGACACCATGTTACAACCCTTAGCGCTTCATCTCTAGAACCCTTGAAGCCGCTTCCTTGCTGTAAACATACCTTGCATCACATCACCTGTATGCAAATCCACCTATCTTGACACTAGCATCTTTTCCCTTAGAAATCAACATGAATCTTCACTTGAGCTCCCTGCAAGTCAACCCTGCAAAAGATTCATCCACCAGACTTCTCTAAGATGCAAATAGGTACCAGAACTCTGCTTGTTCTCCTTTCCTAATGCAGTTTTTTTTTCATCTGCATTCTGATCCTTTCTTGAATCTCTCTTCAATTGCTAAAACCTGCAACTGATATCCAGATGTCTTCACCATCATCAAGCAACAAAGCTCTAAAGCTTTCCTTTTAACCTCGGTTGCAACCTTATTATGCTTGAACCTGTAGACATCTCCATCTGCTCCTAGACCTCTATCCACCAATACTTGAGACTAACCCTGCAAACCAAAACTCCTCAAACCATAACAATCTGTCTTTGACCCCAACAGATTCCTTGATCTTGTTCCATACTCATCTGCAACTCTCCTTGAACTGAATCCATAAACCTTTTCTTAATCCTCAAATAGCCAATAACACACAGACAATTCAAACTTTTAAGGCGTCCCTCAGTCCCATGAATTCTCTTCCAACGGCAAATTTTGAATCCTGAACACCATCTCATGTGTTCTCCCAAGACTTCAATTCCCTGAATTTTGCAGACCCTGAGCAACTCGAAACAACCAATCAAAACATCACGAATGTACCTTGTGATTCGCACAGTTTGACCCTTGAGATTGACGATGCAATTCTGATTCCCTGATCTTGATCTGAACCAATAATCCATCTGATACCGGAAATTACTCCACCTTAAACCAATATCTCTGTTGCACTTTTCTGTCTCAACTTCTCTGAATATTTTATGTCCCCTGAGCTCATGTCCATTCTCCTTGCATATTTCCTTATGCAATTTTAGACAATTTTTCTTTTGGTTAAAACTAGACTTGTTTTAATCCTTGGCCCACTGAAATTTTACTCCAAAAACTTCAAAAAATTCGGACAGCCCACTGAAGAATAACTGATCTGGCCCAAACCATTTTCTTCTTCTCTCTTCTGATTTTCGGCCCGGTTAATTAGAAACCTCTAACTCCATCCAAAAAATCAAACAGGCCCAAGGAAAAATAAACTGAAGCCCAATTAACTTCTTTACCTTTCCTGATTTTCGGATGGCCCAAAAAACAAAAGACATGCCCAATTCGTTTTTTTCTGTTTTCTGGCCCAACTCCTTTTTTTTTTCAGCCCAACTAGGGCCAACTGGGGTAAAAAACCCTAGCTTCACGTTCTTCGTCTCTTCTCCTCGATGACAACCACCGGCGGCGGAACTACTTCCCGACGACCAACCAGCCGCCGCTCTGCCCATGTCACCGGCGCCGCTTACCGGCCAGGATCTCGGCGTCTTCATCCCAGAAATTCGCCCGGCCGTCGCTGTCTCCTCCGGCTCACCAACCTGCGAAGCTTCTTCTTTCCCGACCATGATCCTCGACGGCGGTTCTCAATGGCGGCGCTCCTTCTCGGTGACTCGACCCGCCGGCGCTTCTCGGCGTTCTCCTCGGCGATCCCGGTGCTCCCGCCTTAGACTGCCTCTTCCGAAATCTCTGCAAGTTCAGGCGAGGACTTGCTTCTCCGGCGATTCCTCTCTTCCACCGGCGGTTCCTCCTCTGACTCGAACCACCACCACCTCTGCAAATTCCGGTTAGTACTCCGCCGTCGACCAGAACCTCTCGATCCGATGCTCGTTTGTTGTCTCCTCCTCGACAACAAACCAGATGCGATTTCCGGTGAGATCTCTGCACCTCCTTGCGATTCCTTCCGTCCTGAGAACCACAGCTCAACCTCCGATTTCAGCCACGAAACCCTAGCCTCCGTGAACTTCCAAAATCATATTCTCTCTCAGATTAATTTTATTATTTTAATCTGACTTTGAAAAAAAATTGATTCACCAATTCTTTAACCGTTCTTCCTTCCGTGAGATCTCGATGTTCCTGTCACAACTGTGAATCGAAGAGCCTGACGCTCTGATACCACTTGTTAGGATTTAAACTTTAATCCTCCTTGTTCCAATCTATCTTCGATACACAAATTAACGAACACCAGAATTGTTCACCCAGTTCACGGCCTCTAACCGCTACATCTGGGGTGGATCATGGATCCACAACATCCACTATAAAGAATCAATCGGAAAACACCTCCGATGTGGTTCACAATATAGGATCTCTCTAACACCCAACAAACAAGAAAGAACAGAACTAGATTCCCCAGAGAAAACTCCTATTCTCTCTCTAGCTCTACGAGCCGCCTCTAAGGCGCTCGGAATCCCTGGAGTCCGGATTAGGTATTCCTATTGTTAAACACTTGTATTTATAACAAAGAAACCCTATACACCTATACACTTACTTGGGCTCAACTTGACATTAAGGCTTGTACTAAGCCCAACTACTGGCCCAAGTCGTGAGTTGACTGAAGTCTGACTTCTCACATCTTCCCCCATTTTATAAATACAAGAAATGGTCTTTCATTCCTCTTTCTCTTTTTCGCTTAGCGTGTCTTTATTATTTGGGTTCTCCTGTGAGAGTGAAATTCCTAGCTTCTGATTTGGGATTCTTCATGTCCTTCGTCTTCTCACTCGATCTTCAAATTTCTGGTCTTCTCACTCGCTCTTCTTCGCGTTCGTCTTCCCACTCGATCTTCAAATTTCTGGGATTTAGCAGGTTCGCTCCGTTTAGACGAGCGACAGAGAAAGACGAGATGGGCGGTGTTGAAACTACAGCTCATATGATATAGGTATTGCATGTGTACTGAACTTATCCCGTCTCATATTGGTACTGTAAGTTTAGAAAATCTCGATTGTGTGCTTTGTTTGTACTCACCCTTTTGTGGCAATCGTCTCGGCTTGGTATAATGTTTCCTTTTGTCTTCTTATTCTGCTCTGCATGTTACTATGTTTATGTGAAGATGAGAATCACCACTAATCACCGGTAAGTTCTCAATCGATGACGTATTATTTTAAATGAGCTCTCTTTTGCTTTAATCTCTTTGCTATGGGTGTGAAACTAATCCAATTGGAAATGAATACTGAATGATTAAGCTTTATGCTAAAAAAAACAGAGCTTGTCTGAATCTTTTTTTGTGTATTCTCTTTACTGGGATTTACCTCAGCTTCTCAAATATGAATATGACAATTTCTGGAATGACTATATTTTGCAAGTCCATCTCTGTAGTTTGCTTTCAATAAACATGGTAATAGGTTTAACTTTGGGTTTTACTATTATTGAGCCTTATGAATTCAGTCGTGGTGGCTATGATGGTGGAGAGAAAGTACCAGGAAGGTTTTCTAAATATGCCAATGAGAAATGCGTTGCGGGTGAGTCTGCCACATGAAGTTTACATTTTCAGTCTTAATGCTCATCCCGAAGCTGTGGAAGAACTCAAGAAATGTGCAAAGGTAAAATATTTAAAACTAATTAAAGGCGAGTTCTTCATTAATTAATGGTTGCATGTTCAACCAGCTGACACTCTTTTGAAATTTGTATACGAACTGAAGCCAACCACATTTTTTAACGATCATGGAGAACAAAGAAATGCAGAGTTTGATCAAGAAGCCGAAAACACCATTTTTGTTGCCTATAATCGGCGATGATGCATCAGCCAGTCTTAAAGAGACATGTCTTCAGTTAAGTCCAATTTTTCAAATTGCACTCTGATGCAGCGCAAATTCAAGATTCGAGGACGAATTTTTGTTGGCCGACGAGACCTGATGCAACGAGTATCATTATTATTCAGATTATTTATATATTTATATTTGTATTTTAATGCTGATCTTTTAGAGCTGTCTAGAATATTTTAGGGTTTTAGGATCTATTATAAATAAGCCGTTTAGGTTTCCTATTGTATTCAGTTTATGATTTGATTAATAAAGAGATTTTAAAGAGGTTTTGATAAACCACTGTGAAAAGTATTCACAAACCCTAGAATCAACGGATCTAGTTCTATCCATAGAAGCTTCCGTTTCATCACACTCTCAACAAGACAACAATCATTCCGGAGGACGCTTTTTAGCCTTGAAGATAAAAAAAAGGCAAGCTACTATTGGCCAACAATGTTAGCGGACTGCGAGAAGTTCGCCGCCAAATGTGAAAAGTGCCAAAGACACGGTCCAATGAAAAACCTCCCAACCGAGCTGCTCACCACTTCAACGGTTCGTTACCCTTTCATGCGATGGGCAATGGACATCATCGGTCCACTCCGCCGTTCTACCAATCAAAAGCAGTACATCTTGGTCATGACCGACTTCTTTACCAAATGGGTCGAAGCTGAATCTTATGCCGAAATACATGCTCTCGATGTTAAGAAATTGGAAATACATCATATGTCGACATGGAGTACCATACGAGATCGTCACAGACAATGGACCACAGTTCATTTCGGCGATTTCTGTGCTAAGTGGAAAATTCGCCTAAATTTCTCCACGCCGAGGTACCCACCAGGAAACGGCCAAGCCGAAGCAACCAATAAGACCATCATTGACGACCTCAAGAAAAGACTTGATACAAAGAAAGGATTTTGGGTCGATGAATTAGACGAAATTCTCTTGTCCCATCGCACAACACCTCGTCGATCTACTGGGCAATCACCTTTTTCCTTAGCAAATGGAGTCGAAGCTTTATGTCCAGCCGAGCTCGATATTCCAAGCATACGTCGAACAATGCTGACCCGAAACCCCGATCTCAACAACGAAATGCTCCTCAACAATCTGGACACACTTGAAGAACAGCGCGGGCAAGCATTACTCCGAATTCAGAATTATCAGCACTTAGCCGCTCGATATTACAACAAAAAGGTCAGAGGTCGACACTTCGAGGACGGCGACCTCGTTCTTCGAAAGGTCTACCAGAATACAGAAGAGAAAAACGCCGGCAAACTCGGTGCAAACTATGAAGGACCCTACCAGATAATGCGCGTCGTCAAGCCCGACATCTACGAACTGATGAAAATGGATGGAACTCCAATTCTGAGATCATGGAACTCGATGAACCTCAAACGGTTCTACTATTAGTCCGGTTCAAAAAAAAAAAAACTCACCGAGCTACTACTATCTTTGATGTAATAAGAACTACGAATGGCTTGATCCATTTCGGAGATACGTAGGCAACCCATTTCGGGTCCATCTATGATTCTAATAAAAATTTATTTTTCAAAGTTTTTCTCACTTCAAAGCCGAGCTACCACAGCTCGCCGAACTCTTCAGTTCGTACTCTTTCAAGGAAAATCTTTTCAATTGGCATTACAGTCTGAAACGACTAAGTAAATTCAAAGTCGAGTTATCGCAGCTCGCCGAACTCAAACGGTTCGTATCGTTCAAAACCAAACTTTTTAGTTTGCGTTACAATTTGAAACGATTAAGTAAAATAAAAACTGAGCTATCACAGTTCGCCGAACTGAAACAGCTCATAAGCCGAATTCCTTAGTTCGCACTCAAAATTTCTGAGCTTGTGGAGCAGATAGCGTTGTCCGTTGTAAAATTGTCTTCGTAGTAATTTTCATAATTTGTTCAATGTTAAAAAAATAAATAAATAAGCCTACGATTTTGATCAAGGGATGTTAAATATATATATATTTACCCATTGATCCTAAAGGCCTAAACCTTTAAAAAATCTAAGTCCATAATCCTACCTCTTTGTATAAAAAAATGAGGGTTCAAAACGGGCGTCTTTTTAAAACGCGGACTCAAAAATTATTAATAAGATAGAAAATTTTAATATATTTAAATGATACAGACCTTATAATTCATATAGTAAAATTATAAGGTCTGTATCCTTTAAATATATTAAAAATTTCTATTTTATTTAAAAAATTAAATATAATTATTAAAATTAAATTAAAATAATTTTTATAATGACAAAATTTAATATAAAATTTTAATTTTATCATTATTTTAAATATTTTAATATATTTTATTATTATTATTTTTTACGGATCCAGAATCGAATCCGGATATCATTATAATATCTAGGCAGATATCCGAGATCCGAATATCCAGAGACCACATATCCTGATCCGGATAATGAAAACTCGGATCCAGCAGATCCAGATCCGCATATCCTAAAATTTCCGGATCCGTCAGACCCCTAACTATTTCAATAAACTTACTGTTTAGTCAAACATTTTTTGGACCTTCCTAAGAAGATGGAAACTCTTCAAAAAAATAAAAGCATGTTCAAATATAATAATTGTAAGCAAAGAGTGATCAATACAGATACCAAACTAAAAGGGTCCAAGCGGATAACACATGATTTATTACATACACTAATCTGAGTAAGAAAAAGAGGAAATAAGGAAACAACAAAGAATCTTAAAACTTTCGGGTTTGGTTTAAACATTACAATGGAATCATCAAGCCTTGAAGAGAAGCTCGACGGCTTCAAAGAAGAGAGGCGCAATCTCAGGAGTGGGAGTTTTCACTGCGCATTTGAGACCGGGTTGGCCTACCATCGCAGTGAGTTCGATCAAGAACGGTACATCTCTCGGAACCTTTGCTGATAAATAGATCACGTCTTGGTTCCCGTTCTTGCGCTTTGCTATGAAGAACATGTTGAATGCTGTCAGCAAATCAATAGTTGATTCGACGCTCGCGATGGTGATCTCGGGGAATTCTTTCTGGACTTCATTTGAGTCTGGTAACGACCTCCATGTCTGAAAAAAAAATAACAAAAAAACAGAATGTCCATTCATTGAACAGTTAACGAAACCCAGAGAACTGGTTTATAAGTATCTGAATAAACCAAACCAATCTGATCTTTATCCAAACAAACAAAAAAAACAGAATTACTTTTTAGTTTCTTTAAATGGTTTTACTTTTTAGATACCCAAGGAACCTGAAACCAAATCCGAACCGAAATGGAATGCAACAAACAAATTTTGAATTCTTTCAAAAATAAAAGAGATATCCATTCAAAGCCCGAAACCGTATAAACCTATAGCAGATTTAGTTTTACATCGGTCACCATTTTCTTAGACATGAATTGATACGAACAAGCTAGTTTTTAAGATGTTTAGGGTATAATGTTTAGTTACCTCGAGGAAGGTTCCACGTTCCATTCTACCGTCTTCACCGAAAAGAGCATGAAGTATAATCTTATCGGAGAAGTACCAAACAGGCTGCTGGTTGTTTTTGACAGCAACTTGTAAGAGCGAGCTTGGGGGCCCAGTAGACAGGTTCTGGAACAAGACCATAGCTAGCACTGTCCTGGCAGATGTTCCGGGTTGCAAAGGCGGAATCTGAAACAGTACAAACACGAATATCAATTTTAAATATTCGGACCTTAAGTTTCAGACATAAGAGTAGCTTCAGTTACCTGAAGAGGTCCGGCAGCTGCAAGACCGAATGTGTTCTTGTTGAATTGAATCATGAAACCATCAAGTACCCCCTGCGAGTTATTCTCGAAGAGCATATTGTAGAATACTTGTCCATCCCTTCGGGTTAATTGAGCGCTTATCTGCAGACCTTGACCGGTTGACGCTGGCACGACAATGGGTAACGGAGGACTGCAATCAAGTTCGTAAGATTCAATGAGCTTCATTTACAAATTAGACAACCGAAATAGACCAACTGGAATAAACTAAATTTCACTATCAAGTCATAACTCACCCAGACAGAGTTGTGGGTTCATCAACTGGGACAATAGCGGCATTATCCAATCCCATCAAATCACCTAGCAGATCGGGCACAGGAGCTGGGACTGCCGGTGCAGGAGCTGGTTGTCTTCCTGCAGGGTGTGCGACATTACCCATGGTAGCTGGAGGGGAGGCTGCACTATCAACCGGATTACCAGATGAGTATCCTGCTTCACTTCCTTCCGCAAAGTCCTCGTCCTCTGTTTTCTGAACTGTCGTTTTCAAGCGGGTCACAAAAGCCTCTGGCGGTTTGTGGTACACAGAGGACAAGGTGGAAATATTTGCAAGCAGCTCATCAAGGAGTGATGGGTCGAGTTGGTTTGAGTCATCAGTAATCACGGGCTTTTCAGCTAAAACAACATCCTTAGCCGCCTAATGAAGAGCAATGATGATTTCAGCAAAATACATCTCAGGATGACAGAAAGAGAGCTTAACCTTAAAGATACTTGTTGCTTGAATAAATGATTCTGAATATATTCATTCTGGACTAGCTGAGTACTAGAAAGCTATAAAATATCAATGTAACACACACCTCAGGATCAGTAGATAGAAGACGCCAATATATGTACGCACGATCTCTGAGATCAGGATTATCCGTCTCCACAGTAGCGTTATTCAAGACAACCTGAAAACATCAAACATACCGGAAATGTATGCCTGTCATCACATACACACATATGAATTGATCGTGAAAAAACAGCAGTATGCATGATCAAGGAAAAACCTGAATCATTTGTTGAGGGCCTTCAGTTGGCTTCTTCAGAAATAGCTTAACAGTAGCAGTTAGAAGCTGCAGTTGCACCTGTGCTGGTTCCTCAGGAAAATTCTCAAGGAAACTTTCAAGAAGCTCATCGGCATTGTCAATTCTTTCAGCATATTCACCAATGATCCATATCATAGATGCCTTTCACGATGCAAACAGATGCACAATTATATGTTCAGTGATTTAAGATTAAATTCAGATGGAAAACTTCAATTTTGAAATACTTCATTACCTTGGCTTCTGGTTCATCCAGAGTGTCTAAACTCTCACAGAGTGTGGCAATTATGGACTCATACCTGTATATTATTTCGAGTATCATAACCAAATAAAATAGAACTTATAGATTTTCAACAAGCCATTACATCAGTGACAGAGAAATGTCAACTTACGTGTTTGGATATCTTCTGAAGATATCTTTGATGACAATAATGGCCTCCTGAACAACATAATTTACTTTGATCTTGATCAACTCAAGCAAAACGCTGATGCAACGTTCGGCTGCTCTCTCTAGTTTGATAGCACATCGGCCTATCGCACGAACAGCCTTTCTAACAAAATCAACGTCTACTTCCGTGGCATACTCTTTGAACTCCAAAAGAACCTACAGTAGCATTTTCCAAAAGACATAATGATATGCACCAACAATAATCGGGAAATACAGCAGATGGTGAAGTTCAGTGAGGATACCTGGTCTATGTTTCTGTCAGACGCAAGTTTTATCATAATCTCCAACTTCTCCATCTTAACATAAATTGGGTCGTTATACTTGCAGAAGAAAACCTAAAAGCAAAAAAATAAATCATTTTCAACATAATTAATAAATGCAAGGATACATCAGGTGCTCATTCTGAGGCAACGGTCAAGCTACCTTAATTTCATGGGCAAGGATAGTGGGTCGCTTCTGGACAATAAGATTAATGTTACGAAGTGCAACATATTGTATCTCAGGTTCGGCTGAGAGCAATGTAACAAGGGGTGGAGCCATCTTCTTGCAAAGATTTCGAATTACGTCTGTACTAGTAATAAGTTCCATTTGTTGAAGGATCATCTGAAGAGGCAATTGCCAAAAATAGATAAGAAATAGGAATGCATTAGAAAATATGCAAAGGCGTAGTCGTGTTTACAAGCAAGTTTGGCGAACTACCAGATAGCAGTAGAGAGGAAAACATTACTATGAAAGTCACCCACCTTAACAGCTGAAAGCACAACAGCGCAGTTTGCATGTTGCAACCTTGGCGTGACTCTCTCAACAATATTTTCAGCTTCACGGGGATCAGATGCTTTATACCTCGATAAAGCATCTAATATAAAAACTTGACCCCACCTGCGATGATCATATTCAGTACTAAAAGTGGAGCTAGCAAAAGCTTGTTCAGTCTACTCATTTTATGGATCTCTTCTCCAAAGTTCAAAACACTGGGTCACTATCTGCAGATAAAACCTTTAATAACGAAAAAATAATTCTCAAACAGCTGCCTGGAGATAGACACAATGACAACGCCTAAACAAACTGAGGCCACACCACATCAAGCAAGCCATTTCATAATGAGGGTGGCCACATATATTTAGGTCAATACTCGGTATGCTCTTAAGGCTTAAATGAGTGGCCATAGATATTCAGTATCAAACAAAATGCAGTGAAACTACTGAAATGGAGACGAGGAGAGGACTTACTCAGTGCATTCATTTAGAGCGGTAAGGAGCTTTGTAAGGGTGGTACTATTGATCTCAAATATGGGGCTAGTACTATTCTCTTGAATCTCTGCAAGGGCTGCTACAGCATTGGCAACAACCATCGGATTGTTATCTGATATCAGATCCTTCAAAGCTTCAAGGAACCCCCTATCCTCAACCAATTCAGCATTTATGTCAAAAAGCTTAGCAACGCAAATAGCTGCTGTCTTCCGGACATATGGATCATCATCCTAGAGAAAATATTATGCAAAGGATAGTGAAAATCTTGACTAGTCAGGATGAAACAGATTCTTAAGGAGAATAGAGATGTTTGATATCAAGTTCCAATGAAGAGGTAGCGTTTAAGAATCAAAACTAAACCTTTAAGCACTTTTGAAGAGGGTCACATAGATATTCTGTGATTTTATCAACACGAATGCAGCCCATTGTCCTCACAGCTAGAGCGCGGATCAGTGGATTTGGATCCTGTGAATCCTGCAGAATACAAACCAACAATTAAAATGATTACATGACCAATTCTTTTTTTCTCTCTCTCGTATTCCCCCAGTTTCAGAACAAAACAAAAGAATGGAAAAACTATATGCCAGTAGCTTGAGTTTTACCTTTACGAAGGTATTTACTGCGAGAATAGCAAGATCTGGCTGGCTTTTCGCATAATTTATGAGATAGAGGTAAACAAGCTTCTTCAGCTCCAGATTCTCCGTTTGCATGCAATTGACTACATCAGTGAAAAGTGATGAAACATCCTTTCCAACGGTCATTGCCGCAATAACCTTCTTAACTGCATCTTTTCTCTTATCCTACGAAACAGAAAGTACACAAAAAGGGTTAACAAAACAGAAGCCAAAATAGAAAAGCATCCTTTCTTCTCAAATCATTGACATATGCATCTTACTGAACAGTAAATTACACAGAAAATCCATGAATGCAACAAACTGAAAACGGATTAGACAGAACAGAATTGAACACAAACAACGTCAAAAGACAACTCGTAATATCAAAACAGCAGTTCACTTAATAATCTCTGATCCTCTAACATATGCGTTGATCCAGATTGAACAGTTCTTGATCCACCAACCTAAGCTCGGTTAAAGTTACTACGAGATTGCACACACACCCGCATTAGCCATTCTCAAAACCTATCAAGTTCTCATCCAATTGTAGCTATATCCCAACCAATTACTGAACATATTCACCATAACTTACGGAATCATCCCTCTTTCCACGAAATTACGAAACCAATTCCACTAAACAGCAACAAACTTTTCCCGATTAGAATTCAAATCCACAATTACACAGATCTAACTAAAAACGAAGAAGAATAACTAAATTGAAAAATGAAAAGGATCAAAAACCGAGAAATTGCAAATGTAAGAATGGCGGATCACAGATCCACACGTAAGACTATAAAAGCATAGATATAGAGACAAGAGTGAGATATTAAAAACCTTATACTGCGAATTAAGCTCTTCCTTGAGCTCAGGGATCTCTCCCTTCTTCGTCGTCGAGAAGTATTTTGAATCGTGACCGCTCATCGCTCCTTTCTTCGACGCGACGCTCTTTCTTCTCCGAGATTATGTGAGAGAGAGAGAGAGAGAACGATGACGGAGAAATGCTGGGAAGCTGAAGACTCCGGTGGCGGCTTTTCTCGACTATCGGGCCGATTGTTTAATGGGCTCCCTGATAAACTCAGCCCAATTTTGAAATTGTCAAGGGTCGTTTTTGAAAATTAATGAAATTAATGGTTCGCTAAAAAAAGTGAGACGATTTTCCAATTGACCCCGGAACTTTATACGGATTAGGAAGACCTCCTGATTTTTTTTTTTGTGGTCAACGCTAGATCTGAGGTTCTTTTAAGAGTTAATTAAATATAAATCGGAATAGCGAAATTTGACATGTTATAGTTTTTTTTTTTTTTTTTTTGAATATTTCATTGCATTAATTTAAATGAAGCAAAAGTGCTTACCATAGTTTTACACTAAGCCAACTTTAGTTACACACATTAAAATAAAAAGAACCCAATCAAACCAAGAAATTAAAAGATGTTGTAACCCTAGGATATTAGCCCATTATGAATTTTGCCCAATTTGTTGCAACTTGACCGAGCCCAAAAGAAGAATGATGTCGAGGCCCACACAATTTGCCCATGGGGAAGATAACCAGAAACCCTAACCAGATAAATGTAGAGTTTCAAATCGCCGACAATAAGAAACTTGGAGAGAAACTTAGTTACTGATGGTGTTACTGAATCGACAACCAGAATTGCATGCACTCACTTGCCACCACTGGATTCTGACAACGAAAAGAAGAGATTTTGTTCTTGATAATTCTGGCAAGCTGCTTGAGAAGAGAGTCAGGAGGACGATGTATGTTCCGATGGAGCCTGTTGTTTCGCTCCCTCCAAATTTCCGAGATCGAAGCTTGCCAGGATAGACGAGCAAGGTATTTGCGATGAGGATTACCAGGGATGGAAAGAAGAGAATCAACAACCGAAACCCAAGAGAGATTTGTGGGAACAATCCCGAGTTTGCTAGAGAGATATCCCCAAATCGTTGAAGAGAAGCTGCATTCAAAATAGAGATGGTCTCGGGACTCTGAAACCTGGTTGCAGAGTAGACATAAGTGATCAACTTGAAGTCCCTAGGAAAGAAGTCGATCACGAGTAGGGCAACGATTGAGAAGAAAGAGCCAAGCCAGTGTTTTGTGTTTTGGAATTCCTCTTTTAATCCAGATAATAGGATGCCAAGAAACTTGAGGATGGGGATCCCTAATTCTGTCGTAGATGGTGCTTGAGCAGAAAGTCCTCTTCACATTTCCATCAATAATCCACTGCCATTCATCCTCTGCCTCTGAAAGAGACACGGTGGTTAGATAGAGTAGGACCTGCTCAAAACGAGGGGAGCGAGCAGATGGGAGTCGCCATCCACCTCTACGCCATAAGGAAGCAACTGTTGCATTGGAGTTGATGCCGGTTAATCGTGGTCCATGATCACCTATGAAATTGATCAACGGTCCAAAAGAAGTCCATGGATCTGTCCAGAATCTGCAATTCAAACCATTATCAGGTATGATTCTCACCCATTGTAATACCACCTCTCTCAATCGGAGAAGTTGCTTAAAGATCCAAGTGTGCTTTTGTTTCTCTTTGATTTTCCAGAAGCTCTCATCTTTTATTACATTCTGGTGGATCCACGCTAACCATATTGATTCAGTCCTAAAGAGAAGAAGCCACAGTAGTTTGATTGTGCAAGTCCGATTCCATATATCAAGATTCTTCAGCCCAAGTCCACCTTCTGTCTTAGGAGTAGTGACAGTCTCCCAAGAAACTTTTGCCGAGTATCTACCCTCAAGGGATCCCTTATAGTTTACGTCTAGAATTAAGAGATACCTGAAGATTTTGATACTAAAATTCATTTTACTTTCTCTTGTAAACCATAGAACTTTCGATAAACTTTTTTACTTTATTAGTTTACGTCTAGAATTAAGAGATACCTGAAGATTTTGATACTAAAATTCATTTTACTTTCTCTTGTAAACCATAGAACTTTCGATAAACTTTTTTGCAGCGTCTTAAAATATATTCTCTCCGTTTTATATTATATAATACATTTTAGTTAAAAACATGAAAATTAAGAAACTTATTTTTCTTCAAAAGATATCATTTAATCTATAAAAATTTTATAAATTATTTTCTATCGCGGAGGAAGATATGTGATCTCTAGCCGCAATCTCTCTTCATCCGCCGCTACTAGAAACCATAGTACTCGGGTGCTAGCGACGAGGCTTTTATGCCTGTTTGTTTGTCCCACGGTCACTCGATTCACTCATCTGAAGATTTACTGTAGTAAGACTCCAGAGATTCTTTCTTTTAATAAACTCAATGCTACTGATTTTGTACAGAAATCGACAAGGGATATGAGTAGAAATCTAGGAAAATGTATTGATATTTAGAAAGGGGCTCATAAACAAAAGTTTTTAATGATTGGGAAAAAAAATTGTAGTAAAATTATTTATTCAATCTAATTTCAATTTTTTGTTCATAAAAATGATAAAAACAAATTTTAATCATGTATTATTATGGAAAAATAAAATCGGTGGTGCTACTTTTACAGCAAAAAAAACTTTAAAATGTGGTTTTTAAAAAAATTGTTGTATGGTAACTATTATTTTAATGAATTTATATTATGTATTGGGTAAAAATAAATTTTGGATTATCACTAATTAGAAATATACATAATCTAGCCTCCTCTTGTGGATTTAAATACTTGTATATTCATAGGGAAGCTAATCGACTAGAGACAGGCTAGAGAATATAGAGGTGTCAAATCGGGCTTTGGCCCGGTCCGACTCTGAAAAACAGCGGGTTCGGGTCTAAAAATATAAATCCAAAAAAAATTGGGTTTTTTGGGCTAAGTCCATTCGGGCTAGTGTGTTTTTCGGGCTTAGTCCGACCGGACTCAGACTAGTCCGAAAAATCCGAAACTTTACATTTTAGTTAGTTAGAGATTTTATTTAAATATTTATCTTTTTAAAAATAATAATTTGACATATTTTCTATACATTTCGTTATCCAAATACCATTATCATTCATCCATATTTATTTTATATTTTTTAAATCATTATCTATAGACTTTCAATTACATTTCTATATGATTTATACATGTCGAAACTTAATATTATTTTACTCTTTTTTATCTGTAACTCTTGATGGTGATGATGATTTAGAAGACGATGAAAGAGATTATAATCTAAACTTTACTACCTAGATATGAAGTTTTTTTATTTTATGTTTTAAATGGTAATACAATTTATTTGAATTTTTTTTGTTTTTTTTTGTCAAACTTTTGCATTTAAATTTAATTGGATTTAATATAATACATTTCAATTTAGATTTATTTTGATAAATATTTTGTTTTAATTATTTTTCATTTGACAATTGTGAATTTTTGTGTTTGTAAAGAAAAATTTGAAAAAGCCTGAAAAGCCCTAGAACCATGTCCGGGCCGGACCGGCCTTTGGAATATAAGCCTGATTTTTTTTGGGTCGGGCTCAAATATATGCTGGATTTACGGGTTTCAGGCCGGACCGGGTCGGGCAAGCCCGATTGACATCCCTAAGAGAATAAGCATCAAATATGTATGTTGGAGTATAGCCATGCACGGTTCTAAGGGTGTGTTGGGGGTGCAAATGCACATGGTTCACATTTTTTTTTAAGAGCCAATTTTGTTTAGGGTCCAATTTTTTTTGTTTGTATGGCCAAAATTTTTTTTGAACGGGGCCCATATTTTTAATGACTCGGTCCTGAGTATAGCATGTATCATATTACATGTACAAGTACAATATTTAAATATATAAAGAGATATTTGCGCCGGTCGTCAGTTTATTCTAGAACCATTTGCGTTTTGGCACTTTAGAAATTGAGCAAAAAATTTATAAACTTTTTTGCAGCGTTTTAAAATATATTCTCTCTATTTTATATTATATAATACATTTTAGTTAAAAACATGAAAATTAAGAAACTTATTTTTCTTCAAAAGATATCATTTAATCTATAAAAATCTTATAAATTATTTTCTATCGCGGAGGAAGATATGTGATCTCTAGCCGCAATCTCTTAAAAATAAAATCCGTGGTGCTACTTTTACAACAACAAAAAAAACTTAAAAATGAGATTTTTCAAAGAATTGTTGTATGGTAACTATTATTTTAATGAATTTATATTATGTATTGGGTAAAAATAAATTTTGGATTATCACTAATTAGAAATATATATAATCTAGCCTCCTCTTGTGGATTTAAATACTTGTATATTCATAGAGAAGCTAACCAACTAGATTAGTACGATAGGCTAGAGAATAAGCATCAAATATGTATGTTGGAGTATAGCATGTATCATATATTATATGTACAAGTAGAATAATAAAATATATAAAGAGATATTTGCACCGGTTGTCAGTTTATTTTATAACCATTTGCGTTTCGTTGTCAAAATTACGATTTTACCCTTTTGATAATTTATTTCTGCATTTCTCACACGTGACAATTCTTATCGTCGACGAGCCTTCCTCAAACAAAACCACCACCATTTGAATCTATTCAGATGTCGTCTCCTCCACGTTTTGAATCTCCTCCGTGAAACAAAGTCCCAACACATATTCTCCCTACCACAGGATCCAACTCATCCTCTCCGTCAGCTTCTCTCTTACGATTTTCTTCGTCTCCTTTAACGTCGCTCTCTATCTCCAATCTCGGCGTGATTAACAACACATACACTATCCTCTCTGTCGATTACTACTCATTCGAGGCCTACGTCGTCTCCGCCATCTCTCGCGCCATCGCCGGCAATATCTCCATCACGGTTGTCGGCATTGGATGCAATCTAGAAGATCCACAAATGGCTTTAATCGATGAGATTTCACCGCAAGATCCGACTCATCCTCTCCAACAGCTTCTCTCCGACAATTTTCTCTATTTCCGTCGTTGATCCCTTCTCGATGACGGCCTAACCTTTGTGCTTACCGTAATCGAAGTCAAGTAGTTGGCAAGTATGGATAAGGAAGCTTTAGTTATATATGATGTTGTAATTGATGACATGAAATCGATGCCGAAGGAGATGGTGGTTAGATGGAGCGCTCCGGTGGTGATGATGTTTTACTTAGCTTTTGTTTCCGGCGCATTTTGTCTTTATTTTTGGCGATGTCGCCGTTATTTTCTATGCGACATGGTTGTCGAATCCCTCGCCGTTTGGGTTTGAATAAGATGAAGTAATGGTGTCAATGGCAAAATCGTCACAAATTGACATATACCATAATCAAAATGTTATATTTGCATATATTTTTTATAAAGTGATAACATACTAACCAAACTTAAAATAAATGACAACCTCTCAAAAGTTCCCATATATTAAAGATAAGTTGGTGACAAATGAGATATTATCGATTTTTTTGTTTTTTTTTTATAAAGGCGAGATATTATCGATTGAGAGAGCTTTTGACTAGTCGTGCATAAATTATAATGTCACCAGCACTTTCCTTTTTGTTTTTTTTTGTCGGCATCACCAGCACTTTCCTTATAAATTCTATTGTAATATTAAAAATTCAAAGTCATGCATACACTACTAGTCAGCTGAAAAAAATTCCAAAGCGTAGACTTGACAGCTGGACTTTGTAATGCGAATGAATGTAGACGATACTGGAATTATTTAACATATACTTTAGCGGTTTGATAGGAAATTCTGTACGGCAGCGATATAAAAAAGCGTTTTAATAGTTACCAATTACAACAAACCAACTTAACTTCACATATTTATTCATTTTTGGTTTATATATTAGATTATAAAAATTAAATAAAAAGTTAGAATCATATGTCCTCGGATATTCAACATTTTTTAAAAAAATAAAACGGATCACAACATTATTAGGGTTTAGAGATTAAATGACGGAAATGGCTTCAAAAATAAAACGGCTTGAATTTGGTGGCACATGAGTTGGCTGCGACCCTTCTGGCCACGGCGATCTATGGTAGAGATGGATTATGGATATTACTTTTGGGAAATAGTTATCAGCTATTTATTTTTTGTTAGTGGAAAAGTTCTATTACCTCTTGGCCTCATAGTCTTTCTCGACTAGAGGTTAACTATATTCATCTCAAAGAAATACTCCTAGAAGTCAATTCCAAGTAGAATTCGAACTAAGAGATCAAACTACACCTTTTTTTTAATTGGATTAAAGTAAGAGAATGTCACTAGACTACCACACACTTAGTAAATATCTGCCATTCTGCTTTGCTTTGTGTATATTTTTTTTAGTAGAGTCATTCGCTAAAAGACCGGTAATACAAATCAATATACCCAAATTTGATGTGCTTTAATTTTTGACTTTTTTTCTTATTCCAGAAAAACAAATTGAAATATTCAAAACTCGGAATATTGATCAGATGATATTTACACAGGATATACCATAGTGTTATAGTGTAATTATACAGCAAATATAGATACTGCCGACACGAAAAACTTAAAACTAAAGACCACCATCAATTGGTTCAACACTGTACCAAACCAAACCAGAACCCGAATCCATCCGCGCGAGTTTTTCGGCCGGTAAGAACTGATCCCGACAAATCGGACAAGTCATCTTGTGACAATCGACGATCCAACGGTCCAAACAACGATGGTGGAACACGTGTCGGCAGTTCGGAAGCTGCCTGATCTTATCATCGGGTTCATAATCGGAGAGACACACCGTGCAGCAGTCTTCAAGATCGGTCTGAATATCCGAGAAACGAACCACCGGGGAAACCTTATCTGCGAGACTCGCCGCCGTGGAGCTGACGGGTTTGGTCGGGTCGGGTCGAGAAACCTCGTGGTCTAGAAATCGGGGTAAACCGATGTAAGGACAAAGAGCATCGAAGATGTCTCTGAAGAAACCGATGACGTAAAGCGTCTTAAGTACGTATCCCGGAATCTGAAGCTCCTTAAAATCCGTCGGAAGACCCATCACAGAGAGAAAGAGAGAGAGAGAGAGAGATAAGCTTGAGATGTGGAATTACACAGACAAGTATGATTGTATTTTATATATACTGAAATCTTACTTGTGTATAAAGGCAAAACTAAAAACATAAATTGTGTAATAATTGAAACCGGCGGCTAAAGATAAGAATTGCAAAATTGATCAACAATGGTGGATTAGTGTGGGGTCTAGTGTATTATATAATTATTATTTTTTTTTGGGTAAAGGATATTCATTATTATTGTCTAGGATTTGAGACCGCATATCCCTTGATTTAATTAAAATCTTGAAAATGGACTCGTCACTAGATATGTGCAGCTAATAGAGGAACATGCTTGGAATCTTCTAACCAAAAACGTTGATAATTCTCCCTTGGAAAATAGTAAATCGTTGGTATAATATAAATTTATTAATATCAAATGAAACAGCAAATGGGGATGTAGCTCAGATGGTAGAGCGCTCGCTTAGCATGCGAGAGGTACGGGGATCAATACCCCGCATCTCCACATTAATTCGAAGTTTATCTTTTTATTTGTCATTTTATGTTTGTCGATCCACTTATTTATTCCGCTAAGATAAAATGGGCCTTTGGTTACGAAACCCATTGATTTGGACGCTCTTGTATTTATTCACACGCAACGCAACGCAACGGCGATGAGTCATCATTACTTGGTTCCTTATTCTGTTCGGTGACAGAACCTTCAACCTTGATATTACCGAATTGGAAAGACAACTACCAATGATTTAAAATGATTTTTCATTATTCAACACTAAATACCACACTAAAAAATATCAATTCGGACTACCATATCTATTTAACTCGTTTTGTAATAAACTAAAATATTATTCGGGTTAATCCGAAAAACATATAATCTTAAAAACATTATTCTAATATGCATCACTCAATCACTATGGTTTTTGAGGTCAATCAACAAACTCTTACAAAATTATTTTTTTCGTGTTTAACTCTTCATAAAATTAAAAAATATAATAATGAGATTCAAATAAAATATAATAATCATGAAGAGTTATTACTAATTTTGTAAGAGTTTTACTAACTCTTCAAACTATGGTTTTTGTTGTCAATCAAAAATATATATTCAAATAAAATATAATAATCATGGTAAAATATGTTGCAAAATCTCGAATATTTTTTTTTGAATGTGTATGAATTGATAATTATTTAATAATATCATAATAATTAAGAAATTAATTAGTAAATAATTTATTTTAAAATAAATATTTTTTATATTCTCATCAATAATTTTAAAATAATTATAATAATCTATAAAATAAAATTCATTTTTTTAAATGACTTCTTAAATAATAACATAGAGATATGATATCACGTACACCAACTAGAAGATACAAACATATGGAAGATATGAAAGATTATCAGATACAAACATATGGAAGATATGAAAGATTATCAGACGACTTTTTCTATTATGATATGGATAAGAGTTTAGGATAATTTCCATTATTCTATATTTTTAAAAAATTTCAACAAAGTTTCTAAGATTTTCTTCATATACAAAACAAATATTTTAAAGGAAGATGAAAAATCAAAACAAAATTAAGATAAAATATTAAAAAAAATTGTATCTAATGTTCCCTATAAACTTTATTTTTCTTATAAAAGATTTCATTAAAAAAATTGCTTGAGACCTTTATTAATATAGGCACGGCTAATATATTATATATATCATATTAATATATGATATGAATAACACAATAGCCAAGGGTTATCCGAGCTGGCTTAAGGAAGTTTTTGTTGGTCATAATGGAATTGCAGTGGTGTAAGTAATGTTCCATAATTCTTTTTTTTGTTGATTTTCTTGGATCCTATCTTGTCGTATACTTTGGAATGTTGTAACACTTCAGTGATTAATATAATAGTTATTCAGACGAAAAAAAAAAAAAGAATAACACAATAGAAAGAGCAATTTTAAAACTTAACAGAATACTTGTCACCTAGACCTGCTTTACATATCATCGCTAGCTCTTCCTTATCTTGAAACAACTATTTAATATTGGTATGTGTAAGATCTATTCCGGTGTACCACCATCCACTAGTTTTTGCAAATCCAGTGTGACTCATAGATTTGGTCCAAGAATACATATCAAACTTGGGTTTAATATTAAGACCATCATAATTTTTTATATATTAAATGTGGGTTTATGGACTTCCAATTCAAAATCAATTGGCAATAAGTGGATTGGTCCATATCCTTTATATATTAGTGTTGGTCCATTTATATTTCCGATGTGGGATCCTAACACGGCTCCTCGAGATGATGGTTCTTATCGGTCCATCTCGAACTGAATTCCACTTTAGGACCGGTAATAAACCCTTCTTGGACCACTTTACTTGGGCCAACAAACGAGGATCTGATACCATGTTAAATATGTGAAGTTAAGTTGGTTTGTAATTGGTAACACAAAAGTATTTAAGAAAAATTATTATTATACTCTCATGAGAATAATGTTACAAGTTATAATTTTTTATATAGAGATAAAATTAGATCTAAGATAAACATAAATCTACCCTATAAAGAGAGAAGGGGGCTCTCCAGGGCTGACACATGTCCCCCCCTTTATTGGTCATTTTTAATTTTTTTTTTCTTTAAATTAATTGCATATTAAAAATTAATTGGCAATTAATAAATTGATATATGCCTCTTATATATTATTTAACGTTATGAGATATTATTCCTAACATGCATTTTCAATATGTTGGCTCGTCTTATTATTGAATCAATTTCAAGTTGGATCGAGAAAATCAATGATAATGCAGAGCATCATGAAACCGAAGAAAATCATGAGATTCCTATCAACTACATCTATAATGGAAAGATATGGAATCAGAATAAAATTCCACAGCAACGTTCCATCAGTCACAATGTGGTTAACGGAGCAGCCGATGAAAACGTTGTCGATCAATTCCGTGACTTGAACGGCGAGGATTGGCCGCGGACGTGGTTGGATTTTGCGTCGGCGAAAAAGAAATTCGCGCCGACGTCATCGCAGAGCCGGCGAGAGGAGGGAAGTGAGAGAGGGTGACAGAGAGAGAGGGTGTTTGAGGTGAGAGAGAAGCGCGTGTGTGGGGAGGTGACCAGGACGCGTGAAGAGGCATTCTTTTCTGGATTTTTTCCAGTTTTTTTATAATTTTTATTTCAAGTCAAAGAGAGAGAGGCGATCATGTCGGATCCGAGAGAGGCGCGGCTTCAGGCCCGTTGGACCCGGCCGGAGAGATTTCGAGATCTAACTTTGCTGGCGTGCATTTCTCGGCGTCGCACGGTAGCGTATACTCGAAGAAGAACCAGAAAAGGAAGAAGCGCTTTTCCTGGCACCCGATTTTTGGGGTGAGGAAGCAACGTCCCTGGGTTATTCCGGTGTCGAAATCCGTCGTGGTTCTAAGAGGGAAAACACTGTGAGACCCGACGGCGCCAGCGGCGTTATCGTCGAAGCTGCGTTAGCGGCTGCCGAAGTGAAGGCAAGTGGCGGAAGCGAGAACAATTTACAGTGGGCATTGGGGAAAGCATGAGAAGACAAAGTGCAATTAGCGTCTCGCTGGGATCTACGACATTTTCAATGGACCCGACGCTCCAAAATTTCTGATGGCTAATCTTTACCGTGTTGTTCATAGTGAGTTACAAGAAAACTCGCGCGTGCTCTCATAATATAAATAAATGTAAATTTTCTAAACTAAGATATTAGTAAATATTCATAATCTTGTAGATATTTCTTGATTTTCATGATTTCCATAATCTCGGTATGGTCGATCTTACCGATCTCCCAATCTATATATATAAAGAAACATTTTCTCTCTTCTCATGCTGCCACCTCAGCATCCACCTATACACATTAAAAAAATATATATATAATAATTCTACTCCAAAAAAAAAAACAAAATATCCAACGCTACTCAGTTTCGTGTTCTCTCCCCTGGAAACGACAATGTCTCCGCTCAATTGTCTGATCGTCTCACCAACGTCCCTACTCTCCAGCTCTTCAATCTCTCCGGTAACGCCTTCACCGGAAAATCCCTCAAAATCTCTCACAGCTAAACATATTAACACCTCCAACGGTTCTCCATCTTCTCTCAAATCAGCAACGTCGCTACTCAAATCAGCCATTCAAGATCATTTCTTCAATCCCATCTACTACTTCAGACCCACCAAATATCTCTCCGTCTACTTCACCAGCAGCAATAGCAGTCCTGCCCAGAACTTCAGCTCAAACAAATCCTTCACCAGAAACAGTATCAACAGTCTCATTGACAAGAATTCCAATAGATAAACAGCAAAATAAGTAGAAAATGCAGGGAGCAATGTGGATCAAACCAAGCGCTACAGAAAATATCTAAATCTTCTCTAGCGGTAGACTTACATTAAGATACATAGATTCAAATGAAAACAATCCACTCTTTCTTTAAAATACGGAAATCAATTATAATGGATCAGCAACCAAAAACGCAGGAATAGATCAGGATTACCTTTCTCCATGAAATTAAAAAAAAAAACAAAAAAAAAAATCCCTAATCTTCGCCTCAAATTTTACCACCTCAACATCCTAAAAATTTAATACATATATTAATTATAAATTTGGTTTTAACATTATGAAAAAAATTTGAAAATGCATTATTCATATTCTAAATTAAACCAGAAAATAATAAACTTATATGAATATAGTTCTTTGAAATAATAACAGGTTTAATAAATTTGGTTATCATAATATATTTTTAACTTTTATAAATATTTAATTACGTTAAGTTGTATCGCAAATATTATTAAAAAAACTAAAATATCAAACAAGTCCTAACAATTAAAAAAAATAAGTTAAATATGTAACTAAATTCATAAAGCAAAATATAAGTTGGCAAGTTTTACATCTAATAAAGAGACAAATAAATAAAATTTATGTACACTTAACATAATAATTGCAATTATACATAACTATGAAAAAGAGAATAAGAGCCAAAAAAATTAAGAAACATATTAAAAATATTTACACAAAAATATAAATTAAGTTTGAAAATTTAAGATCGTTGTATTTTGTGATATTATTTTTAACAAAAGAAATAAAAATAAATGTAACTACAACATGAGAAGAAAATAAAAGCTTTGTATATGCAAAATATATATCATGTGATGTAAATATATTTCAATTCTCATAATAATTACCATCCATTAATATAATAGCTTTCACTAGAATTTGAAAAGACATTTACTTAATAGAAGATATATTATATTGAATTAATCCAAAGAAATTTAAATTTAATAATTTACTTTTATCAATTTATTTATATAGTTTAGAAAAACTATATAATTTAGTGTTTATAAATTATGGATTAGATTTATTCTAAATAAAATCAAACAAATGTTGTGACTTCAAACTATCAGTTATATATGGAAATCTTTTTCAACAAAAATAAAAGAAAAATAGATTTAAGAATCACAAACATATTGCACATATAAATAGGGTTAAAATCATACATGAAACACTCCAAAATTAATAACTTCACATGAAACAAAATTAAAAAAAAATATATTATGCAACTTTAAAATGTAAATGTCTTCCCTTTAAAATGTAAATATCTTCCTTTTAAAAAAATCAACTAATTGCATAAAATTGATCACCAAAGAAAAAAAGAGGTCAAAATGTGTAACATCCAATAAATAAACTCATAAATTAAAAAAAACAAAGACAAATACACAGATCTTAAGCTGAGAGAGATAATTAAATTAACTATGAGACCAAATAAAATAAAATACCATTAGATTAAAAAAATTGTTTACCACGTCCTCGCGGATCACACCTTTTGTGATTGAAATTGAAAGTGAAATCTCACCGGCGATGGGGAAAGATTTCGGAGAAAACGAGGGTTTTAGAGCAGTGGGTAATATTTTTTTACAGGATAATCATACAGTATGATTATCCTGTAAAAAACTCTCTCTCTCTCTAAATATCTGAATCGACGCTCGACCCCATATTTCTTATATTTTTCCAAATCGGCCCATATTATCTAAAATGTTCCCATTAACCTATACATCTACGATGATTTTGATAGTAAATTAGTGATAGATATTAAATCGTTTTTCAAATAAAATTAGATTCATTTTGTAGTCACCAACACTGGATCATCGAAAATGAATAATAGTAAATTCTGAACATTTTATTAGTATTCGGTTTTAGGTAAAAATAGATAAAAATACAGTGACTTATTTCGAAGTATTTTTTTTTTTAAAGTTCGGAGAATTCTAAATTCACAAAACTAATTTTCCTTTTATTAGTATTCGAAGTAACTTTCGGACTATACAAAACTAACCCTATTTCGAAGTATTTATTTTATTAGTATTCAGTTGGGTTAAAAAATATACAATTCCCTACACTTTAAAATGACAAAAACTTAACTTTTAAAAACCAACTAATTGAATAAATAGTCAACCAAAAAATAAAAAAAAAATCAAATTGTGGATCAGTCAATAAACAAATACATAAATAAACATAAAATTAAGAAAGGAAAAAAAACTTAAGAATAATTAATCCACATTTCTTAAGCTAATAGCGACAAATCCATTAACAATCATACTAGTAAAATTAAAATAATATTATACCAAATTTTTTTAAAACAAAATTGTGTTCACGTCCGCGCGTAGCGCGGATCTCATACTAGTATTTCTATATATAAACCAAACCTTGATCAAATATTTCATAACCTTCTCGACGAGTAGATTGTACGTAGTAGTTTCATGTTTCTTTCTGGAAAATATCTCAGTGTAGTGTATGCTTCATGAGTTTAATTTCTTGATCTGTATGAATTATACCAGTTTCTCCCCTTTGGATGAACTCCGCGTCTGAAAAAAAGTGTAATCCATGAGCCAGTCAAGATTTAATAAGGTCATTTCGGTTAGATTGGGAACCATAAGGTAATTTTAACACGTACGAAATTAATATAATACGTAATGACCAAGTCGGAATCATATCCCTTATATATTAATTGATAATCATTGTTAAAAGAGTATTATCAATATAAGGTAATGAATGGTAGCAAAATTAATTTTCTGAATTGGTTAACGAAAATTGGTTATCACTATTCATATTGAAAGTATTTTTCTATCCTAACTATAATAATTGGTTAACGAAAATTAAAAATTAAGTTTACCTAGACTATGGACCCACCTGGACCATTGCTAATATATTATACAAGATTTTTGTATGATACAATTGACATTATTGTTATGAACTTATATATGTATATGGTGAGATATATATGTAAGTATGTATTATAATATATATTATATGTTTTATCGAGAGAGAGGAGGAGAATGTGTGTGTGGAAAAGAACAGAAGAGAGAGAGAATCTTATTTCCTTCGTCGTACCCATGCATATTTATAGTAGTGAAAAGTAACAATAAAATAATACTACATGTTTACCGACTTACAAAGTCGGTTAGGTGAATCGATAGAGTAAAAGATAAGGAGGATGGTAATTATCCTTTAACACTCCCCTTAATTACCTATCACTGCTAATATGTTACGTACTGCCTCGTTAAAAACCTTATCATGGAAAAACCCAATGGGATAAAAACCACGACAAGGGAAAAAGAGTACAGTGACGTAATCTCCCCCTGGAATGATGGATATAACATTTTCTTCATAAATCTCGTAGATGACGCATTCCGATACTTTGAATGTGTTTTCGGAATGTTGTTGTGGGAAGCGCTTTCGTGAAAAGATCTGCTGCATTGTCACTTGAACGAATGTACTGGATATCGACTTCTTGATTCTTCTCGAGTTCTCGAGTGTAGGAGAAAAATCTTGGAGGAATATGCTTCGTTCTATCATTTTTGATATATCCTTCTTTGAGTTGAGCGACACATGCAGCATTATCTTCGAACAATATCGTTGGCTCCTTATTGGTGACTATTCCGCTTGCTTCTTTAATGCGATGAGTCATAGATCTGAGCCATACACATTCTCTACATGCCTCATGGAGTGCAATAGTTTCTGCATAATTTGATGAAGTGGCGACTAGAGTCTGCTTTTGAGAACGCCANATCATTTAATAATGCATATTATAGGAACTTTGTTAAATAAATTATATCTAAGAAAATCAATTTGTTTTTAAAAAAGAAGTACATAATTTATAATAATAAAAATGAAACGTTCAGTAATTTAGATATTTGGATAATATGATTTATTTGGTCTTTAAATATACATAAGATATGAAAGTTCCAAACAAACATGATTATTTGTAAATAATATAGAAGTGATTGACCGTAGATATTGAAGTGATTGACTATCACTTACATTTTTATTTTAATGGAGGTGGAAATTTCATAAACAATTAGTTAAATTTCAAATAAAATATTAGGTTTACAATCTACAAGCAATTGTTTGTTTTAATAAAAATGAATAAAAAAGTTCTCATAAATAAATTAAACTATTATAATACTTAAAAAAAAAAATTCGCTGGTCACACACTTTTTTCTTATATAAAATTGAATTTCACCGGGCTTACCCCTTATCAATAGTCTTATGTGTTGGCTAAATTTTCATTATTGTTGTAATTAAATTCATTATTTGATCAAAATACATAATCTAACACATTGTCTTCAATAAGCAAATTCTAAAACGGTTATATCTTAATTTTTGTGACATGCAATCCATTAATAGATTTAAAATCAATAAAGTTGATCAATTGTTAATTCTATTATTGGTGTAATGGGTTTACCCCTTATCAATAGCCTTATGTGTTGGCTAAATTTTCATATTTCTCTCCAGTTATATATGGAAATCGTTTTCAAAAAAATAAAAGAAAAATAGAATTAGGTATCACAAACATATTGCACAATAGAGTTAAAAACATACATGAAACACTCCAAAATAATTATTTCACACGAAACAGAAAAAAAAAAAAATATTATGCAACTTTAAAATGTAAATATATTCTTTTTAAAAAAACCCAACTAATTTCATAAAATTGATCACCAAATAAAAAAAGAGGTAAAAATGTGTACCATCCAATAAATAAACACATAGATGATCATAAATTAAATAAAAAACAAAAAAACCCTCATAATTAAATTAACAGATCTTAAGCTGATCTTAAGCTGATAGAGATAATTAAATTAACTACGAGACCAAATAAAATAAAATACCATTAGATTAAAAAATTGTTTACCACATCCGTGCGGATCACATTCTTTGTGATTGAAATTAAAAAAACCCAACTAATTTCATAAAATTGATCACCAAATAAAAAAAGAGGTAAAAATGTGTACCATCCAATAAATAAACACATAGATGATCATAAATTAAATAAAAAACAAAAAAACCCTCATAATTAAATTAACAGATCTTAAACCCAGATCTTAAGCTGATAGAGATAATTAAATTAACTACGAGACCAAATAAAATAAAATACCATTAGATTAAAAAATTGTTTACCACGTCCGTGCGGATCACATTCTTTGTGATTGAAATTGAAAGTGAAATCTCACCAGCGATCAGGGGAGATATCGGAGAAGACGAGGGTTTTAGAGGAGTGGGTAATGTTTTTTTTTACAAGATAATCTCTCTCTCTCTCTCTCTCTCTCTCTCTCTCTCTCTCTCTCTCTCTAAATGTTTATATCGACGCTCGACCCCATATTTCTTATACTTTTCCAAATCGGCCCATATTATCTCAAATGTTCTCATTAACCCATATATTTACGATTACTTTGATAGTAAATTAGTGATATAAATTAAATATTTTTTCAAATAAAATTAGATTCATTTTGTATTCACCAACATTGGATCATCGAAGATGAATAATAGTAAATTCTGAACATTTTATTAGTATTCGATTTATGTAAAAATAGATAAAAATACAGAAACCTATTTTGAAATATATTTTTTAATAAGTTCGGAGAATTCTAAATTCACAAAACTAACTTTCATTTTATTAATTTCGAAGTAACTTTCAGAGTATACAAAACTAACCCAATTTCGAATAAAGTGTCTTAATTTCGGGGAGCATTTCAACTTCCAGGTGTGTGCTTGTAATTTCGTCACATCCGGACCAAAGAAGTTTGAGGTACCGATATTTAGTTCTGATTGTTCAATTTGATAACCCGACTTCACCGTATACCTTTCCGATGTTGTGTAATGCCATCCATTGGTGTCTGGTTTGTATGTGCTACTTATATGTAGACCCCGAATGATCGTCATGTCTGTTGGATTAATAATCGCGTTCAATAACGTTGTGCTCCACGTCTGGGTTACAGGGTCAATCAGGTGATTGACCATTAAATTCGGGTAATAATTGTAACTTTTACATGTTGCTGACCTCGGCTGAGAAGATGGTATCCACGGGTCGTTCCATACTGAAATAGAACAGCCTGATCCAACTCTTTTAATTAGCCCTTTGTTGACGAGAGATCTAGCTGAGATAATACTCCTCCATCCATATGATGGAGAATAAGATCGAATGGGTTCTAAAGGATCTGTGTTCCGAAAATATCGACCCTTAAAAACCCGTGCAAACAAAGAATCCAGTTTATCCATTAACCTCCATAATTGTTTGGCCAATAGTGCTGTGTTAAAGTCCTCGACTGCCCGAAAACCCAAACCTCCTTCCGATTTACTTCGACATAGTTTCTTCCATGCTATCTAATGCATTCCTTTTGAATCTCCGTTTGAGCTCCACCAGAACAGTGCCGCCGCACTAGTTAATTTTGCGGTTATGGACTTGGGTAACCTAAAACACGACATAACGAAGGTTGGCATTGCTGATACCACGGATATGATTAAAACCTCATTTCCCCCTTTTGATAGAAACCTTGATGTCCATCCGTTAATTCGATTTTGCTGCCGCTCTGTTACAAAGTTAAAGATATTACTCTTGGCACCTCCGAGACTATCCGGAAGGCCTAGATACGAGCCCATGCCGCCGATGGTAGCAATTCCTAATGTTTGCTGAATCTCAGTTTGTACCATCACATCAACCGTGTGACCGAATTGTAAAGAAGATTTACCGAAATTGATTTGCTGCCCCGACACTGACCCGTATTGTTATAGGATACGTAAAATAGTTTCGCATTCCTGATTGGTAGCCTTACAGAAGAAAAGATTGTCATCAGCGAAGAGTAGATGTGATACCGATGGGCTTGCTCTCGCAACTTTTAACCCCGTTAGCAATTGTTCTCTTTTTGCCTTTCAGATGTTTGCTATTAAGACATCCGTACAAAGTATGAATTGATAAGGTGACAATGGGTCCCCTTGACGAAGCCCTATTTTTGGGATTATCCGACCCTTGGGTTGTCCATTGATAAGCACTTTGTATTCCACTGATGTAATGCACCACATTATCCAAGAAGTCCATTTTTCTGAAAAACCAAACTTCCTCAGAAGATGTTCAATAAAAGACCATTCCACCAGATCGTATGCTTTGCTCATATCCGTTTTAATCGCCATGGATTTACTTTTACATGACTTGTTAGTCCGGAGACCGTGAAACATTTCTTGAGCAATCATAATATTATATGAAATTAATCTTCCTGCCACAAAGGCTGATTGAGTCTCTGAAATGAGGTGCGGGAGTAGACGCTTTAACCTCTGACATAAAACCTTCGAAATAATATTATATCCTACATTACAAAGACTTATAGGTCTTAAGTCCGTCATCCGGCTTGGTCTTTCCGTCTTCGGGATTAGACAAATATTTGTCATATTCAGCTGGTGGTCAAAAACACCCGTCTCTGAGAAACCGTTCACCAACTCTACTAAATCTGCCTTTACTATATGCCAAGAACGTTGGAAAAAGAGTGGTGTCATTCCGTCCGGGCCAGGGGTTTTTTCGGGGTGCATCATAAAGAGTGCTGACCGTACTTCCTCTTCGGTAGCCATTGTCGTGAGTTTGTCATTATTCAACTCTGAGACTATAGGCTTAATTTCGTCCAGAGCCTCCTCAAAGTCGGTCGGGGACGCAGTGGAAAATAAATCATCGAAATAGTTTACCGCCACTTGTTCCACCTCTTTTTCTGATGTGACCCACAAGCCTGATTGATAGATCCTTGATCCGATCCTCCCAAAATGCACACTCTTGTCGGTAATGAAAGCGGAATTGATGCGGAATTGAAACGGGGATAATCCTTGAACGAGCAAGGCGGGGGAAGTGAACGGTTGCGTCGAGAACTATGAACTGAACTCGGTAAACCCGAACCAAAGGCTAACCACCTAAGGAACGAAAGTGACTCTTCGGCTAACCACCTCGGAATCGGATCGGACTTAAAGCTAACCACCTTAAGAACGAAAAGTGACCAATGAGCTAACCACTCAAGGATCGAAATGATTTTCTTGGCTAACCACCAAAAGAATCGAAAAGTTCACAAAGGAACAAAGGAGAAAAATCTCAAAGAGTTTATAATTTTGGATGATTTGAAATGAAGAAATACAAAGAGTATTTATAGGAAAAGAATGTGAAGGGGTGAAGAAGAAAGCACAAAATACAATGCATGGGGAATTACAAGTCAAACAATTAAGAAGACTAAGACCAAAGACTTTGACTTTGAAGTTTGAATGACTCTTGGGTTGCTTTGACTAGTCTCCCTCGAAAATGCTCCCTCGGATTCGCTCCCTCGGAAATAATCCCTCGGAA
>PKML01053063.1:716935-778323 GCA_002933935.1 Eutrema yunnanense | reverse complement strand
TTTTTCTCATCTGATGTCGTTTTTAACGCATCGATGGTATCAAGGAGGTTTTTTCCTCTCAAATGCATTTTTACTGCTACTGCCCATGTCATATAATTATTTCCAGAAATGTCAAGGGCATTAATCTCGAGCTTTGCCAAGTTTGACATGATTACTGTAATTATAAATTAATATTTAGTAATCATAAATTTAAATAGCGCAATTAAAAGAAATATAACCTTATAGAAATATAAAATATTAACAGCATATAAAATATGTGGCGGCTTAGCCGTCCAATATAATATTGGCAATAAATAAAGATGCGATAAATAATAATTGCGAAATAATAAATTAATAATGGGGCGGCAGAGCCGCGCTCCTATAATAATAACTGTAAAATTTTCGTCTTCTAGACGAAATTAAGAATGTCTTCAGGACATTCATTTTATGGAGGCAGAGCCTGCCATATGATCTGAGGAGACATAGTCTACCATATGATCATGATCGTGAAGGCAGAGCCTATTATAACGATCGGTTCGGGGAAGGCAGCGCCTATCATCCCGAAATAATATATAAACGTAAATAGCGGTTCGGGGAAGGCAACGCCTATCATCCCGAAATAATATAAATAGATTGAACATAAAATAAACCTAACCTTTTTTGGTATATGAACGGATCGGAAGACGATCGTGCTGATAACGTGTTATGAACTTATATATGTATATGGTGAGATATATATGTAAGTATGTATTATAATATATATTATATGTTTTATCGAGAGAGAGGAGGAGAATGTGTGTGTGGAAAAGAACAGAAGAGAGAGAGAATCTTATTTCCTTCGTCGTACCCATGCATATTTATAGTAGTGAAAAGTAACAATAAAATAATACTACATGTTTACCGACTTACAAAGTCGGTTAGGTGAATCGATAGAGTAAAAGATAAGGAGGATGGTAATTATCCTTTAACAATTATGAGATTTTTAAGAATAGTAAACTTGTCAACAAAAAGTATCACGAGTTTTTAACTTTGTTAACGGTTGGTATATAGACATTTCATGCCCAAAATCCTATTAACATGACAAATGAGTTGTTAATTTGACATACCCCATTGTAACTTCATGATATAATTTGTGGTATGTTAACGATGTTATACGTTAACTTAACTCGTTAACGATGTTATATGTTCAATACAATATGTGGTATGTGTCACCACCCTACAAACTTGGGGACTTCATTATGGAGAGTAAAATATTTAAACAAAGCCATAAGCATGTCATAAATCCTATTAAAATGATAATTTAGTAATTAATTACAAAACAGTAATTGTTAATTTTGCTAACGATGGTAAACGATTTATTAGTATATTGTACAAGACTATAATTTGTTTGTATGATATAATTGACACTACGAAATTTTAAGAATAGTAAACGTCTCAAGAACAATTATCTCGAGTATTAATTAAGTTAACCATTAGTATACGTAACTTATCAAAGTTTTTATAAAGAAAGTCGGGTTTACAAAGAATTTACTTTTTACGATAAATAAGACACAAAAATTATCAAATGTTTAATGGCTTGATTGGAATGAGTTTTAGATAGGGGCGGTCCAATAAAATTAGGGGTCCGGTTCCAAATTTTTTTTGGCCCACCAAACAAAAAAAGAATGGGCCCTTAAAAAAAAAATTAGCCAAAAAAAAAAAAACATGTGGGCCCCGGGCATTTGCTCCTGTTGCACCGGTCCAGCGCCGCCCTTGGTTTTAGAGGCTGCACACAACCATATTTATTTTTACAGCTAATTTTTGTTTCCAATCATGATTTCTACAGATTTTTAAACCTACAACCATTTGTATCTTTTTTTGTCTGTAGAGAGCTATATTTCCACAGCACATATTTCCTCTCTTTCACTTTCTAAAAAGCCACATCCAAAATCCTACAGCTAAAAAACCTATAACCAAAAAACCACATCATAAAACCGAAAGCTACAGCTATTACCAATCAGACCCTAAATTTAATTAGTAGACCACATTTAACTACTGGACAGCGCAACATCTCTATAATTTTATAAATAAATCGATAATTATTATTGAATTATCACGATTAGCCGGATAACTAAATCATTATCGCAAACTTTTTCAAACATACATTTTTTACAGCCGTCAAATAGATGAAACAGATGCACCAAACCGCATAGTATAAATACACTTCATTATATAGTTAACTTTGTTATTTTGCAGTTAACAATAATAAAGAAAAATAGGTTATCGTTTTCAGTTAGCATTGTTATCGTTTTTCTCAGGTGACTCTTTTGACAGACAATTCAGTTAACAATATAAAGAAAAATGTGCATTAAGACACTCAAACCGTAGATGTGAGCGTTAAGTATGAGGACTTAACAATTTATGCTACAAACAGTTTTGAAATGTGGCCCGAATTGTTTTGTTATAATATGTGGCTTCAAAGCAATGCTTCACATGCCTTAAAGGAGTGACGGCCCTGTCCAGAGGCAACATTATCCTAACCACTTCACTAGTTAAGTCCTCATACTTAACCCTCATTCAAACACACTTGCTTTGACTTCTCCCAGCGCTAGAGTTGCTTCACAGCGATTACAATGCCGTTGTTCAACATTGCTTGTAGCAAACACATATATCCTCTGTCATCTCTTATTTTGTATTCATTATATATACCACTTGTTTGTCTTTTGGAGGCTACCTTATATATCAGACTGAAACCACCTTCACCAATCTTGTTTGCAACACTGAATCTGTTAGTGGCAGCTTTGATTTGTCTCAACATAAATGCTTCGCTGCTGAAGTCCAGGCTCTACAAATCTGGGAGATATAAGAAACATTAGAAGTCGTGGAGCTGTAGATAAGAGAAACATTAGGAGTTGTAAATAAGAGTATTCATTATGTGAGAGTTACCTTGCAAATTACCTTCCACAGTCCATAGCCAAAACGTACCTTCTTTTTCTTTTGTTTCGAATTGCATAAATTTGATGACTATAGATTTCAAAAGGTGAGTTATCAAATGAAAAAAATGCATGCTAATAACCAAAATGCCACAAACATTGCAGCTGTTGTAACTTGTATATAAGTGCTCCCAAATTTAGATTTATGTAATTTGTCGGTTAGTTTATTTTGGTAAATAAACCACAAGTAGAACTTAAAAGTGTAATACTAAATTAATAAGAACAAAGAGAACAACACTACACTACAGGAAAATCGAGTATTGTTAGCAGCCGAAAAACGCTATGTATCTCTATCGTAGCGTTGTTAGAAACGCTCTATCATCGACCGCGACAATAGGTCCGAGACCTAACATAGCGGTTTTTCGTTATGTTACAATAATATTTTTTACAATAGCATTTTAATTAATGCAATTATAATTTCTATAATAGCATTTATTTTTTGTTATTATTAATTTTATTTACGTCATAATTGAAACTTATATTGTAGCATTTTTACATTTGCAATAATTTGATTTGTTATCTTTTGTTCGTGTTGAGGATATGAACAGTATTATTTGATATATTGAAAAACAATTATTTTGGATCAATAACATATCACTACAAGAATATTAGCCTTCCGCAATGCACAAAAACCGCTATTTAGCGATACCATAAAATTGTATAAAGAGCTATATCATCGCACACGATAATACAAAAGACCAATATTACAAAATAAAACTACATGATTAAAAGATAAGTTCATACAACACTTGTATTTAAACTTTATGAATTCTCCCTTCACTCTTGGACCTCCAATTTTTGAAACTTCCTTCTTTTGATATCATCACAAAACTGAATGAACTTCTCAACATAAGATCGGACCATATTCCTTCACATATCCATCATGTCCATAAATTGCATCGTCTGCATCACGAGGATCTTCAAATTGCATCAATAACAGAATTTTTGTAATTAATATATAGAGAATATTCCATTAAAAATCCCCTAAGGCCATTAACCAACGAGAATCCATAAGTACCTCACAAAGGCATAACCAGGAGGCCTCGGTGGAATCTTCAAATCGATGTCCCCAATGGGTCCGTGAAAATGCAAGAAGCACAACACCAACAGTTCGTATTGCACGAAGATACATAAGCCACACTCAAAATTGCAACCCAAAATCTAAAAAGTAAAAAGCAAATCGGCAAAATACATAAGTCACACTCAAAATTTCCAGATCTTATTATCAAAACGAATAATCAAAATGAACAAAAGTACAAATAATTTACATGACCGTGAGGGAAGGAACGAGAAAGTGTCTCCATCTCGCTAAAGAGAAAGTTGCAACTTGGCATAGATAGAAAAACATTTAGTCAAAATATAAGCAAAAAGTAAGCGAAAAAAAGTGACAAAATAAAATTATAGAATATGACCTATTAAATTAAAATATACTAGGATTTAACCCGCACTAATTATAGCGCGAGTTAAGTTTTTAAAGAAATTATTTTAAAATTTAAGAAAATTATTTTTATCTGAATTTACAATATAACTAACTAATGATTATAGATAAAACTGTCAATTTATAATAATTTGTCTATTTAACCCGTTTTGCAGTGAACTAAAATATTATTCGACCTAATCCGGCAAAACTTATAATCTTGAAAACATAAATCTAATATGCACCGTTAAATGACTCTAGTTTTTGTGGTTAGTCTACGAACTCTTAAAAAAATAGTTTTTTGTGTCTAACTTTTTATAAAATTAGTAAAATATTTTTCAACTTTTGTTTTATTATATATTCAAATAAAATATAATAAATTATAGTGAAAAATATAGCAAGATTTTGAATAGATTTTTTTTTGAATATATATGAATTGATTATTATTTTAAAATATATAGTATTACAAATAATTAAGAAATTAAATAATAAATAACATGTTTAATGCAAAATATATACTTTCCATATTCTAATCAATAATCTTAAAAGACTATTATATCATTTCCTATTTTAATTATTCTTTATTATTTGTAATGACATTTCATGTAATAACTTACAAAACAAAGTTCATTTTTTATAATGTTTTCTTAAATAATATTATAGAGATGTTTTCACAACTATATAATAATATATATATACTAATATCAATTAGATTAAACTGATATGTCTTTATCACCCATCTTCTCTATAGATCTCTCTAAAGATGGAAAAATGAGAAAATGGATTAAAATCAATGAAGAATCGGTGAGGAAACAATTCTTGTTTTATAACATTTATTTTCTGAATTCTTGTTTATAAATTTGGACCTTTGGTGAGCTTACAAACAAAAGAAGACAATTATTTATAGAAAAAAATACAGAAAAGGGGGAAAAAGTTAATCGAGGGAATGAAGGGAAGATGTACTCATCAGAATAGTTGGGGCAACGAAGGAAACTTTAACCAATTTTGTTGAATTCGTCCACTGAAAAAAAAATTAATATTCTGAAGGCATGTGACTTAGTGATCGTTGCAAGGTAAAATTACATAACCAACGAGGGAATAGTTGGAACTCAATAAATGAAATATGAAAATACAAGATAAATTTTTTAAAAATTACTAGGCAAAACTATATATAGGAGTAAAAAGCCTAACTAAAAGCCTCTGAATCTCTGATTGTTTTCTCTTTTAAATTCCTTTTTATTACAAAATTAGAAATTACTTAACTTCAGTAACTTCACCTGCTCTACATACACCAACATTGATCCATAATGTATTATTCCTCTTTGTCTGTAATACTCTGCAACAGTTCCTTCTCGGTGACTGCCCAAAAAAACACAATAACCTCATTAACATAATTATTAAAATATATAGAAAACATTAGTATGTTAAAGAAGATAATTAATCATTCACTTACCCTATCCCATAGATGAGGGTCCGGTTTTTTGTAGACGACTATTGTGTTGATCTCCTCCGGGTTAGCCATCTCCCACCGGCAAGCCGGATGTGGAACCCGATGCCTCATGTATTCACTAACCGTAGTGTTCAATTGCGTGTCGAATTTCGCATTCGACATATGAAAAACGAAAGGTTTTTGGCACGGATTGCGGCTCACCGGCCTTGTATTGAATGCGTACGCGGTGTAATCCGCTTTTTTGTACCAATTCAAGAAAGTTCTAGAAGGCATTTCCATTTCCCGAGGAGAGAATGATCCGCGGAACACCTGGACCGCGTATCCCCATGAGACCGAAATCGTCCAGCTTTTGTACTTGTCATAGCATATTGATTGCTGGAGAAGCCCAGCCGAGTCAAGCTTCATCGGTGTGGTTAGTTTCTTGATGGCGCGAACGCGGGTCATGTTTGGGAAGATCGGTTCCACCACGTCGAGATGGTGCATTGATACGAACGGTGTTACCGGATGGGCAGCTAGGAGGCCGAAAAGGTTCCCATGAACGTCGTACTGCAAAAAGAAAACATAAATCGAATTAACAAATTTATAGAAATTGTTTCAAAAATTCATTTAAAAAAATAAAAGAGGGGGTAATGGAGGAGCGTAGCCTTCACGCGCCACGTTGCGCGTAAAGGAAAAAAGAGAGTTACAAGTCTTCTAAGACTTTTAATGATGAAACTGACAAACGGGTCTTATTCCGACATCTAGGAATCTAACTATGGACAAAGACTGGCGCTGGTCAAGCGCCACGTGTTCGAGTTATTCTGCTTAAATTGATCTTTTAAATCGTTCCAAATAAACTAATGAAAATCAACCAAAGCTTGTTGAAACGATGCTTGTTGTTAACGTTTCATTCCCAATGGTTTAAAATTTTGGTCGGCTGTTTTAAAATGGTTTTTAGTAGTAGCAAATTAGTGATCAGACACAAACTCGGATCTCCATAACTTAACTAATCAATGTCAATAAACTTGAATGCAATAATAATTCACACAACTACCAAAACTTGAATTAAAAAAAAAAACGAATTTGAAATCATCAAACAAACTAGATTTGAGCAGAGAGTTATATCTCCAGACTTAACTCTGTTAAACTCTTACCTCTCAAGACTTATAAAGCTTCCTTTTTCTTCCCCAAGCCCTAAAGCTTTAGATTTCATTAACAAAACCTTAAAAGAGTATTCACAAATTTGATTGGCCCCAATCTGACTTTGAATTAACATATCAAACAAAACTCTCAACTACCAATCCCACAAAATCGAAAATCTCACCTAATTCGAGTTGAAATCACTAAACCATAAATGCTCATTACACAAAAATCATCAAAGTAGCCAACTTTAACCAAGCAAAAAAGATCATCAATTGTGCCTATTTCGTTAGTATTTTCATCTTTCTAAGCCAAACCCACTTAGAAAGTTAGAAATTAGAATCAAACCAATCTATAAGCATAATAAACAAAAATCAAACGAAAATTTTCTTACTTGATGAAAACCTTGCTCTTTAGTCAATGGAACTCCAAGCTCCGCCATACAAGCTTGCATACGATCATCGGAACCGTACAACGCCGGATACCTCTGTATACACCGATCCTGAATCTTGCTCAAAGCCACGGCCAATGGATAGCTAATCGCGAAACCTCCTCCACCGTAAGCCATTCCGTAAGAGAAGAAAATGTTCTGCAAATGAGATTCCGACAAGCTCCCAATGTAATACATCTGCTCGTGGTCGTATTTCCTCAAAACCCTAATAAGATTGTCCGTGACGAACACCGTGTCGTCATCACCCATCACGAACCACCTCACGTTCTTCCTCGAATCGAAATCAAGACTCATCAGCGTCTCCGAAACGATCCGCGAGATCCGAATCGCTGATCTGTGTCCTTGCTTGTTCGTGTAAGGAAACGACGCCGTGTCGCCGGAGATTTTCACCGGCGGGAGGTTTTGATCTCCGGCGTCGGATTCGATATTTACCTCTTTATCTAACCACACGTAGCCTCTCATCTTCTTCGGCTTATACCAAATCTTGATATACTCTTTCCTATGTTTCCACAGCTTCGACGACGCCGCAATCCCGAAAACCACATTGGTTAGATCTGTCGCTTCGTGCTCAGCCGCAACCGCCTCAACCGCAACCGCAATCGTTTTTTTCTCCGGTCTCTGTTGGAGAATCGTTGGATCTTCTTCGCAAGGGCGTGAAGTGGAGACGATTTTGAGAGTGTAGATGATGTAAGTGACGGAGATGAAGAGGATGAGCCAGATCATTAGTCTTGGAGCATGTCGGGTCATGGATACACCCGAAGAGCTCCGATCCCATTTGGGTTTCTCCGACGAGTCTTTTTGGTTTCCTTTCATTCAATAGTTTTTGTATTTCTCAGTTGAGAAAGAAAAATCCGAATTTGTGAAGAAAAACAATCGTGGTTTCTAAAACTGGGGTTTGTCTGAAATCCAAGAAAAATAAACTCTTGAGGAAGGACAGACAGACAAAAATGGATTTTTTTTTTCTACAATTTAAAAATCAACGAGAATTAGATTGAAAGATACCCAGAGAAAAAGAGGAAAAATTTATGAGTTTTTTTCTTTTCCTGATGGAGAACAGATAAGGTGAAAGAGTATTTGCGTACTCTCTCACTAGAAAAGAAAAGAACCGATAAAAGAAGGTAAAAGTAATTTGGAAAATGAGTCATAATTTTTATTTTGGGTTAATTGAGTGTATATGGTAGGTTGACCAAAATATTAGGGAAGTGTTATTAATTTTTTGTAAATTAAGTAAATAAGAAAGAAAAAAAATGATTAAATCCAAAATATCTTTTGTACTTTTTAATATTTATAAAAATGTCATTGGACTGAATCCGGCGATACTGTTCATCAAAAGGTCGATGGTACTATTCATCAAAACTCGACGATCACTGTTCATTACCAGAAAACACATATTGTTAGCATCGTTAACATTATTATGTTAAACCAGTTATCATTGTTAGCATCGTTAACATATAGTTAGCATCGTTAACATTGTCGTGTTAAACCAGTTATCATTGTTAGCATCGTTAACATATAATTAATATCGTTAAAATTGTCATGTTAAAACCAGTTATCATTATAAACATCGTTAACATATAGTTAGTATCGTTAACATTGTCATGTTAAACCAATTATCATATTCATTTTTATGAAATTGTCATGTTAATCCAGTTATCATATTATAAATTATCACGTTAATTCAGTTAACATCGTCGGTGTTATCGTCGTCCGCCGGTGTTATCGTCGTTCGCCGGTGTTATCGCCGCCAGTGTTATCGTCCGCCGGTTCTCTTTCTTCTTCTTCACTTTCTTCTGGTTCTTCTTTCTTCTCTTTCTTCTCTTTCTTCTGGTTCTTCTTTCTTCTCCGACGAGAGTAGTTAATCATGAGAGAAATAGTCACATGTAATTAGATAGAAGGTATAAGGATAAGTTGAATATTTTAATGTGAATAGTAGGTGTGATACAGTGTCAAAAAGGAAGTGTTAAGATATTATAAAATCATAGTTCTTGCAATTACTCTTTTATTTTACATTAAATATTTATATATTGGGTCTGTTCGTTTGCATACTGCTGTTGTGATCTGTGATTAAGCGGTGTTCGTTTATCTGACACAACCTCATGCGGCCTAAAGTTGCGTCAAGATACAGCGATTTGCGTCTGAAATTTCTAATCGCTGAAAAAATTAGCATTGTATCTGGAATTGTTACGATCAATCGCAACGACCAATCACACGACTGCCAAACGAACAACAACCAATGCATCTGACCGCAAGTCACAGCCGCATCCGCTAACGGTAAACAAACATGACAATTATTACATAGTTTTAATAGATTTGTTTCGGAGGCCAACCAACTCAAAATAAATATAAAACAAAAAAATCTCATAAAAGTAATTTGGAAGGTATTCTCCTATATTCATGCATTCCACATTTTCAAATAGATCTTCTCCCATATTCTTTCTGTCTCTCCATTCAAGAGAAAATGATCAAATTTTCGTAAAGCAAAATTATACAAATAGATCTTCTCCCATATTCTTTCTGTCTCTCCATTCAAGAGAAAATGATCAAATTTCCGTAAAGCAAAATTATACAAATAGAGAAAAAAATTTTGCTCTAAAAGTAATTTGGAAGGTATATAATAAATAGTTTTGCTTTATTTGTATTTCTTTTTGGGAAAAATGCCATTTTAATCCTCAACTTTCAAATTTCGGCCAATCAAAGCACCAACTATCGTGAGAACGTTTTAAATCACAAATTTATTTTGACTTCGTTTTTAAATCACCAACTTTATTTGACTCGGCCAAATTAGACCCAACGTTAACTTCACTAATGGACTGATTAAACTCTGTCAAATCTTGTTTTTAAACTCTGTTAAAATAAAACGGTGTCGTTTTAAAAATCAAGAGAAAAAAAAAATCCCCAAATCAAACTACTCTCAACCCTAATTTCAAAATCGAATCGTCTTCTTTTTTTTTGACGTAGTCGTCATCTTCTTCCACTCGATTTCTCTCAGAGAAATCGACTCTCTCATCAAAATCACCATTTTCCCTGCTCGACTCTCGTTTTTCTCTATCTCATCCTGTCTTCTTCTTCCTATTCCAATGAATTCGAGTTCTTCATCTTCTGGTGTCGTGAGAAACCGTGGATTTCCTTCGAAGTGTGATTGTGGATTAGATGTAATGATATGGACGTCTAAGACACAAGAGAATCCAGGAAGGCCTTTCTACCGTTGTGTAAGCAAAAGAGATGTAAGCCTTCGTTCAAACAAAAGAGATGTAAGTAGTTATGTTCTTTTTGTTGTTTTGGTATTTATACAGTGAGGTCATGTAGTATCACAATGATCTTCTGCGACTAGTTTTACTGCTTTGATTGGATGCATTTCTTGTGTAACGTTAGTTAAATTAGTTGTGAAGGATTAGCATATGCTGGTGGAAAAAGAGAATCAACAAATTCACAATGTACCTGTGTATTTATTCTGGTTTAATGTTCTTACAAAGATGAGTGAAATTGAAAGAAATAACGACCATAGTATTTGTTTATGCAACAGGGGCATTTGTTTAAGTGGGTTGAGGATGCTGTGTTTGAAGAGATAGAAGATGGTTTACCAAAATTAGGAAGCATTGAAAGTGAGCTTAGCAATGCCAAGTCCGATGCTATGGAGTTAAAGATTTCGATTGAAGGTTTGAAGGAAGATATAATGTGGAGCAAAAAGGAAATTCGGAAGTGGAAAGCGATGAGCACATTGTGTGTTGTGTTTCTTTGCCTCATGGCCATTGTCATTGTTTACATGTTGGTTGGTAAATCAAAGGAAACCAAATTTGTTGTTGGTTACTAGTTTACTAGATTTTCTTAGAGAAAAACATGATTCTGATCTGAGTTGTATGAGTTGTATTCTGATATGTGTTGTATGAAACTACCGAATTTGTTGAGGTGCATGTTCTTATTATCTACAAAACATGATGCAAAATAGCAAGCTTTTGAAAGAGAGAAACATGATTCTAAAATATCAATAAGAAAACAAACCATGTTCACTAATCCGATACAAAATAACATCAAAAGAAAACAATAAACCATGTTCACTAATCAAATAACAACCAAAGAAAACAATAACAAGAAAGAAAATGAGCCAAACCACAATAACAAGAAGGAAAATGAGCCAAAGCCAACGCATATCATCAGCCAAACCACGATCTCCAACCTTGAGATTGTGGAGCTTCACTTTGTGATCCGTGAACTTGTCTTTGTGATGTGTGAGCTTGTCTTTGTGATCCCTGACTTTCAGATCCTTGTGCTTGTGGAACTCTTTGTGCTTGTGAAACTCGTTCTGTTTGTGATCCTTGGGGCTGTGAAACTCCATCTGTTTGCGATCCTTCCTGCTCACATAAAAAAAATATATGAATTCATATACTGATTTCAAAAAGAAGAAAGACTAAAACCTGATATATGTTTGCAATTATTCACATATGATTTCAAAAAGAAGAAAGACTAAAACCTGAAACCTGATATATGTTTGCAATTATTCACATATGATTTCAAAAAGAAGAAATACTTGAACCTGAGATTTCCTTGGTCGGCCCCTTGGTTTTTTTGGGGGAGGCTCAACAGTCTGGTTTTTACAACCTTGCTTGTTGTGTCCATCTTCCAAGCAGTTGGAACATGTAATGACCCGTTGTATCCGTGATAACTTGGTCTTGCCTGAGGAAGATGCAGATTCGTTTCTTCCTTTTTTCCTTGCATAATTGCTTGGCCTGCCAGGGTTGCCTTTTCTCCATGGTGGCGGCAGGACAGGTAACCTTCCCAATCTAGGCCACAACTTCATGCCTTGGACAGGCCTAATACCATCCATGTATGTTTCCACCCATATTCTTTTTGTGTAATAGTCATTCACAAAGTCTTCAACCTTTCGTTTCTTTGCTATGATAACACTTGCAGCATGTACACATGGTATTCCAACCATTTGCCACTTCCTGCAACCACACGTTTGCGTGTTCATATTCACACAATAACCAACGCCATGCAATTCAACCTCATGTAAGTCATTCCTAGCCATATGTCTGATGCAATGCTGCGCCCCTGCTATCATTTTTTCAATCTCATCATGAGTTCGTCTTGTGAATCTTGTCTTCAATCTTTCCGCAATAATAGCTCTTTTTTCATTACGGACCATACATTGTCGCCTAATATCCTCTAACAAGTTCAACAAAGGTTTTTTCCTTGCTTGGCGAATGGTTCGGTTAAATGACTCATTCAGGTTGTTCAGGTTGTCATTGCAGTAAGAACCTGTACGGAAGTAAGCCCTAGACCACGTTTGAGGATTAGTTTTCTGTAGAGTAGCAAAAGCATGAGGATTGTACCTTGCCAATGCTTCCATATGATCTGTAAATTCTCCTATGGTGTAGCTTCGAGCTATCTTCCAAAACAGACTTTGGAGCTCTCTATCATGATTGTCTCTCTTCCAATTGTCCATAATGTGTCTTGCACACTGCCTATGTTCAGCTTGTGGATGAATGTTCTTCACCGCATTGACAAGACCCTGCAAAATAACACTTAAAACATGAGAACTTTAAAAAATGCTAGAAATGAACACCTTTATTTGCTAGATACTAACCTTCTGCTTATCTGATATGATTGCAACCTTTCTTCCATCACCAAGATCCAAACTTCTAGAGAGATGACTAACAAACCATGCCCAATTAATGTCATTCTCTACTTCGACTACTGCCCAAGCAATGGGAACTATTCTATTATCTCCATCTCTCCCGACATCTGCTAAAAGATGGCCTTTTATGTCCCATTTCAGAAATGCACCATCTAACCCTATGATCTGCCTACATGTATTTTTCCAAGACTCTCGTTGTGAAGGAAAGCAAATATAACACCGAAAAAACCTTTGTTTACTCCCAATTGTCGGCCCTGGAGTTGTCTCAATCTCAAATCTGGTTTTGTCATTAGATCTAAAAACCTCAGCTTGATAATCCCATATGCGTGCAAAATGAGCTTCATGACTAGCTTTCCTTTCTTTCATAAGTTTTGACTTTGCCTTCCCACATTTATCGTCGCTTACAACCAAGTTGTATTCTCTCTTGATCTCACTAGCCATCTCTTGTTTTGTAATCTTTGGATTTGCTCTCAATCTTTCCGAGAACAGCCACGCAATTGTTGATCGCTTCAACATCTTAGAGTAACCCGATCTCACACATATATGCTCGTTTATGTACACCTTTATTTGCATCTTATGTCTTCTCTTCTCATAAGAACAGTATACTCTCCACGGACACATAACATCAGTATCACAACACTTTGCACCAATCTTCATAGATTGTGACCTGTACATTTTGATGTCGTATCGAGTTTTCAGTGAGTACCTTAGGACCGCAAGCTTGAAATCTTCTGAAGAGTTGAAAGTTTTCCCCAATGCTAGCAGCTCCTCGGGATCTTCGGCCTCTCTCTGCCTTTGCATTTCCTCTGCTTTGTCATCGTCGTCGTCTTCAGAGTCAGATGACAGTGGATCGGGGATCTTCTCATCATCCCATATATCATCTCCACTGTCTGCATCACTCCCAGCTTCTTCATCTCTCGCTGCCTCTCCAAAATATTCTACTAAATCTTCGCAGCATTCTTCTCGAATCACTACGGCATTTTCATCTTCTTCTTCTACTATCGCAGCGTTCTCATCTTCTTCTTCATCAACAACTTCATTGAAATCATCATCACCAATAACCTCGCAATCATCTCCAGCGACACCCCCTCCGATAATACCACAAATTTCAGAACTCGAATTCATTGGAAGAAGAGGACGAGATGAGATAGAGAAAGACGAGAGTCGAGAGAAATCGTCAAGACGAGATGAGAGATTCGATCTCTCTGAGAGAAATCAAGTGGAATCGTGTTTTTGAGACGATGACTACGACTACTTCAAAAAAAGGAAGATGACGACTACGTCAAAAAAAAAGAAGACGATTCGATTTTGAAATTAGGGTTGAGAGTAGTTTGATTTGGGGATTTTTTTGTTCTTTTGATTTTTAAAACGACACCGTTTTATTTTAACAGAGTTTAAAAACAAGATTTGACAGAGTTTAATCAGTCCGTTAGTGAAGTTAACGTTGGGCCTAATTTGGCCGAGTCAAATAAAGTTGGTGATTTAAAAACGAAGTCAAAATAACTTTGTGATTTAAAACGTTCTCATGATAGTTGGTGCTTTGATTGGCCGAAATTTGAAAGTTGAGGATTAAAATGGCATTTTTCCCATTTCTTTTTCGTATTTTTGTGCTTTTTCTGTTCTGTTTAAAGCTTTTTGTATTGGTGAACGAGAGAAGAGTGTAATGTTTTTTGTTTTGTTTTGTGTGACAAATGTCATGTTTGCAAGTGTCCCTACACCTTCCTTACTAGATCCGCCTCTGTAACCTGCTCTAGTTGAATGCCTTTAAGAAAAATAACTTGCCTAAAAGGCTCTAATGACAATGTTTGTAGGTCGTTCATAGTACGCCTCTAACCAATTTATGTGTTCGCCCAGCCCAATTTATTTGGTCTCAACATTCGTATATGATTTGGTATATAAAATACAATATTTTCTGTTAGAGATTTGTGTTTTTCCAGTTTTTATGTTTGACTTTATATGATTTGGTATGTACAACTGTTCTTAATGATTGCTGCTGTTTTATGTTGAAAGTTGTTAAGGTCATTTATAGTTGGATTTTTAAATTAAGGGCAATTAGGTTGGTATTTTAATTTGTTCAAATAACTTCTTTGCAAATTCATTTAGTAACAGAAATGTCAACGAGTTGATAAAAATAAAATGTATTGTTCACGCGTATTTTTTTTTTTTTTTTTTTTTTATGTAGGTGAATTACAACGAGTTGATGCAAAACATAAAACGAGAGCTTATAAAAATATCTAAAAGTTTTACAACTTTTTTACATGTTTATGGAAACTTTTACAAATTTTCAAAAGCTACTGTAAAGATTTGGAAAATTGTTTTTCCTATAACATATTTTTTTTTGGTCAAGCATTTTTCCCTATAACAAACTCCTTCCAATAGATGTTTTAGAAGAATTTGTTTGTTACAAATTAGGTGATGTTTTCGACTTTCAATGCAAAACTAATTAGTTTTGATCATTTGTATTTAGCATATTATTTTTTTATTAGTTGAATTGTATTTAACTAGATAATAGATGATGTTTTAGTTTAGAAAAAAAAAATTAAATAATTTTTTAATTTGTTTGCAAAAACCTTTAACATTCTAATTTGAAATAAGTATAACATTGTGTTTAGAAACTTTTTCAATCACTACAGAAAATATTGTTGATAATATATATTCTAGTAATATAACAAACGGTTATACAAAAAAATTCAAAAGTTTCTGATTTTTCACAATTTTTTGAAACTTTTATCTCTTAATAATTAATTTTTTAAAATATATAAACTAAATTACAAAATCTAAAGCATATCCCTAACTAATAAACATTTAATCGTAAAATCTAAACCGTAATCTAAAAATCTTAAACCCAAACCACCGTTTAATCTACTGTTAGGGTTAGTCTCTTCTTGCGGCGAACATGTCTCTCATATTCATCTCGAGTAGTGCTTAGCGTCGTCTTCAGTGCTCTATCGCTTAGTTCGCTCTGCTCTGGTCGACTGTTAGTTTCGTAGCTCTGTTAGATAGTATGGTAATCTTCTTCGGGTCATTTTTTGATGAGGTTTAACATCTTTGCTTGGTTTCTGAGATTCTCTTGGGTTATCAGTTGGTTTCAAGTTTTGGTTGTCGCCTCATAGCCTTGGTTTTGTGATGTGGTCTTGCTTGTCTTTCTGCGCTCGAAGAATTGTAGTAGATTCCGGGTTTTTCCTCTTCTTAAACTTGATGGTTCTTTTCGGTAAAATTGAATTTTCAGGTATGATATGAAAGGTTTCTTCTCCCACTTTTTTTCCTTTTGCCACCGTTCGTCGCTTGGGTTTGTGAGGCTTCCCTCTATCTTTTTGAAGTTGATCAAAGCTTTCCGGTACAAGATTCGTCGTTTACCTTTTAGTATCCTTTTTGGTTATAAAATAGTTTAATTGTTCTTCTTATTTTCGTATTTTTTTCATGCTATAATCGTTTCACCTGCATTTAATTGAATCTCCTTTAATAAAAAAAAAAAAAAAACAACCGTTTAATCCTCGTTGAAACTCACCAGTCACCACTGCCGAACACCTAATCTCTTTTTCTTTCTTTCTCTCTCTGTCTCTCCCTTACAGACGTGCCTTTCCCTCACAGATGTTGATAGATACATTAGTCATCAATTGTTCCAGACACGATGCCGGTTTGTGTGGATTCTGGGAAGCAACGTGTTTTCTTTATTATATAAAAATACACAGTTATTTATCTGCGTACGCCTCTCGAGACAAAAAGCATCATAGTTACATGTGCTTCCGACGAATCTTGTGATGTTTTTCAACGTTTTTGTATTATTCTCGGACTGTGTCGAATCTATTTATTCTAAGACGGTATAGAAAACTACGCACCTGGATTAAAAAAATACTAAAACTCGGATCTGGACATTAGAGCCACAATGTTTCAATTAAACCGGATCTCTTATATAGAAAATCAGATTAATCCCATAATTTAACAATACCCGTTATGTAAATGTAAATAATGATGTAAGTGTGCTATTGGAATGCGAAGCACCTAATATGACATAACTAAAATGAATTTAAAAGATGATCACGATTCAACTGTCATCATCATATGTGATTATATATATTTTTGTAAAGCAAATAAAAACATAACACACAAGACGATCTTTTAATCTCTAAACATAAACACACAAGATGATGATAGTGAAATTGGCGATGATCACCATCATCATCTAAATAGTGAAAACAATCCTAAAAAATCTGAAAAATCCCCCAAAAAACCCGAAAAAACCGAAAAAATCCGAAAAAATCTCGAACATAACTTGTTTTCGGGTTTATCGGGTACCCGAACGGGTCTCGGATAAAACCCGACCCAAACCGAAACCCGAATCAAATTTGAAGAGGAACCGTTCGGATTATTTTAAAGAACCGAAACCGAACCGAACCGAACCGTGTTTTTCGGATCGGGTCGGTTCGGGTTTTATGCCCAAGGCTAATCTAGACCTAGACAAAACCGAAAGAATAGAGTGCAACGCGGTTGCAGCGATCCGTGATTTAATTTGCCCGCGTCTCGGAACCATTCTGAGTTCTCCCGAATGATGTCTGTCTCTCCTTCTCTTCAGGGAAACACCAGAACCTCCCTTCGTTAGGTCACCGTTCATTGTTTTACGTGTATACAGAAACTAAATCTGTTTCTTTCTCAGCACGTAATCTCTATGGAAGCTTGGAGATTTGCCCTGATGTAAAGGCCTTTCGATATGTTTGTGTTTATATAGAGGAGTGGTAGAGAGACAGTATCTAGTGTTGCTAGTGGAAGCTGTTTGGTTTCATGAGTTGCGGACAGGTTAAGTAGTTAGGGCACATGCCAACTTGCAATATTGGTTATGAGACAAATACAAAATTTGAAAATTTGTTTTCTAATGATGTTTGATGGTATTGGACCGTTTGTGCGGTCGGATGTTATCGTTTCAATGTTTTCCCGACAGACTACGTACAGGCAACAGACGATGCAGTAACCAAAGATGTATTAAACCAATGTTCTGATTTCGAGCTCATGTATGTAACAAATTAATATCAAAGGTCGACTCTATAACACATTATTTTTTAACATATATATATTTTTTTGCTAACAAATTTTATTTACGTTTGAATATTTAAATAAAAATAAAATATTTCATTTTTATCAAACTTTTTTTTCTAAATCATAATGCATACCAAAGAAAATAAACACTTTATCTCTTAGTACACATTTTATATATATGAAACTGATCAAGTTTGCTGGAGAATTTTTATGGTTTAACAAGGTTCAAATAACACTAACCTGGTTTTGCATATTGGGTCTTTAACACTTCGATTATTTTCTATTAAAAATTCTGGTTTGCAACTTTCTAAGTCTCTCTTGTCTTGATTCTTTATGAGAGGCTAAGTGTGGTTCTTCTTCAGAGATGTATTTCCTCTTGTTATCATGATTAGTATTAGAGAATATTATCCCACATTAATCATATAATGAATCATTAATCATATAATGAAACATTGTCGAGATTAATGGTTAGACGAACCATTGTCTCGAAGGTGTGTGTAAAGAATATATCCCACGTTGGGAGTGGAAATGTATTTGAGCTAATATATAAGAGATTTGTGATAATCCACTCATTGCTAATTAGTTTTAAGTTGATTGGTCAATATCCCTTATATATTACTTACGATTCCTTCTAACTTCCGATTCCCTAATAATTAGGACACAGAAATTTCCTTGAATCTTAGAGAAAATAAAGACGAAGAAGCGGATGATTATGGTATATTTTGTTCCCAATACGAGAGTCTTTCATGTGTGGTTTTCCTTGCAATTTTTCAATTTAATAAATATATTTTAATATTTTTAAGAATATAGGACCACATGTGTTATTTTTTCTTACAAAGGACCATAAAAACATTGACCCGGCCTTTGTGGTTTCGAGTAAACTATAGTGATGATCCTTCATTTGTTTTTGGAAGCAACCAAGCCATCTTTGTCCGCGGAATCGTGGAAACAATGAAGGAATAAAATGTTAGCCAACGTTCCATCATGTTAAACAACGCACTGACCAAGTTTCGTCCATTGTATACATGTATTTGTGACCATTGAAGAAAAAATAATGGAAATTACAGAGAAAGTTGTAAGAACTTCAAGTCTAAATCGAACAGAAGTAAACCGGATCAATAAAATTTGTTTCGAACGTCGGTTAAATTTTTCTCGAGGCAAACAGACAAAAACACCCAAGAAACTGTAGAAATGACCACTCCTAGAACAGTGTGAGCACTGAGCACAAATTAATCATTGGATTAGAGTTGAGTGAATGTGTAAGAAGAGAAAAACATATATTGGGTTACAAGGAAGGAAGATCGTTATACATCATTTCCTTGTGTTACAAGATAGCTTTTCTAACCAATTAAAAAGCTAAAAAAACGAATAATACGAGATGAAGCAGAAACAGAGCTTAAACGCTATAAGAAGCAACCTTAAAATAACTACTAAAATGTGTTCAATCTCAGAGTTATAGTATATGCATACACCTTCTTAAACGGTCGAATTAGGATTGAACTTCACCGATTCTAGCCACACGAGCTCCTTAATCTCTTCTTCAGTGGAAGACGGGTTCTCAAAATCGAAACTGAAATGGTTGGAACAAACAGGCTCATCGTTAAGGTCGTGAAGAGCTGACAAGAAAGGATGACACAGTGCTTCCTCAACTGCAAGAATAAGAGAATGTTCCAGGATTAACAATTACGGTTATGCCAATCCCGGTATGTACCAGTTTTCTAATCATACCCGTGATGCGTTTTTCTGGATCAAACACGAGCATTTTCTCCAGTAGATCGATAGCTGTAGAATTCATACTAGGAAATCTAGCTGAAAAGTTCTGCCTAGGGAACTTGGGTAGTTCTTTAACGTATTTTCTCGCATTCTCGCTTCTGAGAAAAGCTAGGCTCGTTCCATCGGGTGATCCTATCAACTTTTGTTTTGAAACATAGAAGACAAAACAAAATTAAACCCGTAAACACATTGCATACAGATAGAAGTTTCCAGCAATTATGTAGATAAAACATTACATACCTCGGTTATAAGTTTAAGCTGGTGGACATAGTCTTTCCCCGGGAATAGAGGCTCCCTTGTCATGATTTCAGCAAATATGCAACCAACAGACCAGACATCAATTGCAGATGTGTACTCGGAACTATTAAGAAGCAGCTCTGGTGCTCGGTACCATCGGGTTACAACATACTCTGTCATGAACTCTGTTTCAGATGTCGTCCTTGCCAAACCAAAGTCCGCAATCTTAAGGTCGCAGTTTGCATTCAGAAGCAAATTACTCGGCTTAAGGTCACGGTGTAAGACATTTGCTGAATGTATGTATTTGAGTCCGCGTAGAATCTGATACAAGAAGTACTGCAAACAGAGGAAGAGTGAATCACTCATGATTTAAAACAATTGTACTAGCAAATAGCCGAGTAAAAATGAAAAGAGAGAATGTTAAAACCTGGCAATGATCATCATTCAAGGGTTGGCCTGATCGAATAATCTGATGAAGATCAGTATCCATTAACTCATAAACTATGTAAACATCCATGAAATTCTCCTTCTTTGGAGGTCTGATGATATCTTTTATGATCACAACCTGTAGAAATGAAGACCACTTCAGCTTAAAGAATTCTCCGCGAAAAAATAGAGTAGAAACCTTACGTTCTCGTGTTCCAAATGACGAAGCAGCTTAATCTCTCTCAACGTCCGCTTAGCATCGACTTTATTGTCAAAGGCTTTACCTATCTTCTTGATCGCAATCTCTTCGTGTGTCTCAGAATCAACTGCAGCACTAAAACAATACAGGTAATCTCATGAATCGTTTGCTTTTACATTATACAGGACAAAAAATTGTAATGTAAAAGCAAATGATAAAACATGAATCCATACAGGACCATTTTTACTTTCTAAAGCATCTAAAACATAAAACTAAATCGATAAATCAACAAGCAGAAGCATAAACACAAACAGATTATTCTCATTTATCAATAGGTAGTGAAGACGGTTAAGTTTCTTGGCAATGAGTGGATTAATCCAAGTTCCTTATATACTACCCAACTCCCAACTTTCGATGTGAGATATTCTCACATCATTAATCTCGATAATATCCCATCATAGGATTAGTTGTTAGATACCGATTTCATCTTTCGATGGACCGGATTAATTTTGGTTTGGATTGGGTAGCGTGTGTTCGGGCTCTGATACCATGTTAAGTTCCTTATATACTATTCAAAGTCCCTCCAACTTTTGATGTGAGATATTCTCACAAAGACCAAACCAATCTCAATTACTGATAGATCCAATTCAAAAAAGATGATTTTTAAGACAGAACCTTTCTTAAACCCAAACTAATTTAACCTTTCGAAGCAGCCCTGATTCAAAAAAACCTATCAAATTAATTGTAATGTAAAAGCAAATGATAAAACATGAATCCATACAGGACCATTTTTACTTTCTAAAGCATCTAAAACATAAAACTAAATCGATAAATCAACAAGCAGAAGCATAAACACAAACAGATTATTCTCATTTATCAATAGGTAGTGAAGACGGTTAAGTTTCTTGGCAATGAGTGGATTAATCCAAGTTCCTTATATACTACCCAACTCCCAACTTTCGATGTGAGATATTCTCACATCATTAATCTCGATAATATCCCATCATAGGATTAGTTGTTAGATACCGATTTCATCTTTCGATGGGCCGGATTAATTTTGGTTTGGATTGGGTAGCGTGTGTTCGGGCTCTTATACCATGTTAAGTTCCCTATATACTATTCAAAGTCCCTCCCAACTTTTGATGTGAGATATTCTCACAAAGACCAAACCAACCTCAATTACTGATAGATCCAATTCAAAAAGATGATTTTTAAGACAGAACCTTTCTTAAACCCAAACTAATTTAACCTTTCGAAGCAGCCCTGATTCAAAAAACCTATCAAATTAATTGGAATATACTCAGATCATAAAGATGAACAATAAACAGAGAATACCAATACTCTGTATCCAGTTAGGGTTTCAACAACTAAGAATGGAAACAAAAATAGAAATACCCATATTAAGAAACAAACCCAGAAAAACCCTAAAAGGAGAGAAATTACAAAAAATGGTTAAAAATTCGTACCAGACAAAGCCGTATGCTCCTCTACCGATAGGTCGAATAGGAGGAACATACTTGTTCGAGACCTCAAACATGTTTCCATAGACATTGTATTGGAAATATCTTCCTCCATGAACAAGAACTCCTTTGATGTTAGTCGCTGATTCACTAGCCATTTTCGAAATCGAGATTCACAAAACCCAGAATCTATATTTATATATAAAAAAAAACAGAAAATCTTCGCTTCGAATTGAAGATGAGATCGATCGTGTTTGCAGATAATTTTTGTTTTTAACAAGAAAATCCAAAAAAAATAGAGAGAGTTGAAGTTGAAGAAGCTTGAAAAAAAAAACTCAGGAGAGAGAGACTCGTCAAATGAAAACGACTCTTTTTTTTTCAAGTTTGAATTTTTTTGGAATAGGTCAAAGGGATCGTCGAACGCCATTTCGCCACGTGTCCCTCGTAATAAAATCTGCTTAGCTGCAAGCCACCAAATACAGATGAGTAAAAAACTCTCTGGCCCGGCCCATCTATTTAATAACGAGATATTGTATCACCTGTTGTCTATATTACGAGGCCCACGTAGTTATTGAGATAATTAGTTAGGAGTAAATGAAGCTATCACAAATGATAATTTTAAAATTTTCACTTGTTATGAATTCGAAATTAGACTTCTATTTTCGAATTTTCGCATAAATGATAAAGCTGTTTTATAAACGCATGATGATCCATATTATATTAACAGGATCCTTCGAAAAAAAGAAAGAAATATCATCGTTTTGTAACATGATTCCATGATTAAATATATTATATATCAATCATAAATAAATCACTATTTACTCTGTTATTGTAGGTAACTTTTTGTTGTAAATTATAGATTGTTGTTTTGTTTATATAAAGGTTTACAAAAAATAATGTATATACATGTTTAAATAGTGACAATGACTAAGAAAAGCAAATGAACCAGTGGTTGCCACACCTCTGTTGTTATATTTTTGGTGTCGAGTTAATGAGTATTTAGTTATTGGACTTGTTTGTTGTAGATAATGACCAAAAAAAATTAAATATGAATACTTTTTTTTTGCCAGTTTAGACGTCCACGTCACAGTGGCCAATTGAAAATTTAAAATCACAATAGGAGAACTCGAATCATGGTTTCCAATTAACAGGGTCAATCCTCAACCATTTAATCACCATGAATTGATATAGAAAAAAAAATTTCCGAATATTTGGCATAGATATCCAAATCTGATCCGAGGTTGACTGAGAAGAGGGAAGAAGACTAAAAGGAAAAGGGAATGACCGACCAGTCAAGAAAGAATGTAAAATCCTAGAGCAACTGGGTGTCTTCCAGATTTTTTTTTTTTTTTTAGTTTAAATAATATTATATTTATTAATATTTTATTATTTCAACGAATCACGCCGCGACACGTGACGATTTTAGGAAGAGCCGGTATCTTCGCAGAGACACAGAGAGACACAGAGAGACACAGAGAGACAGTGTTTATGGATGGTCGTGACACGTGGCGATTTTTACTTTAAAGACCCTCATTTAATTCACCGATGTGGATGGTCGAGCATCTACATTGGTGATGTCTTAATGTAAAACCAGACACCATCTTTTAAAATAAATTAAAAATAATAAAAAATTGTTTTTTTATTTAATAATGCTGAGACACTTACCATAAGAGCATCTGCAATCTATGAGACACCCACAAGGATGTCTCAAAATAAAAATACTAATTTTTTTTTTTTAGTTATCTAATTAAATTAAAAAAAAAAAATTTAGACCAATCAAATGATGACACATATGCTTGAAGGTGTCTCAACTTTTGTGTGGAGTGTCTCATTTGAAACACTCTTCTTATTCTCTCTCTTCTCTTTTCTTTTTTTTCTTTATTTTATTGGTGAGTGTCTCATTGTGTCTCATTGAGACACCCCAATACAATTGCTCTAATGAGACACCGAGAGACACCCATTAGACACCCTACAACATGATACATGTCACATTGTAAGTGGTTTATATTTTTTTAGTTAAACCAAATACACATTAATTTATAATGTTAAATAGATAGTTTATATGTTGTTATTTTATATTTTTTTATTTTTTTATAAATCACAAAATAAAATTATCTATTTATCAAGTTCCATTAAGTATTTGTTTAAATTATATATATTATTATTTTTAATTAACATTAGTTAAGGTTAATACATAATATTAAATTATATTTTATATAATACAATAATATTAAATACTAGGAAAAAATATGAGATTTGAAAAATTAAAATCATGTATAATTATTATTTTCAAAATTTTTTAATGAGAAATAAAATTTAATATAATATTTTTTTTTTTAAAATAAATATTAATATTATATTGATGAGATACTCATATGTGTGTCTCACCAATGAAGGTAAAATTTTAGATAGAAATTCTCATATTAAGCTAAACAAAAAATATTAATATTATATTGGTGAGACATCCATATTAAACAAAAAATGTCTCACCAATGCGGATGCTCTAAGTGATAAGTCTATAATATTGTACAGTGAGAAGAAAGGAGATCTTATTTCCTAAACTTTCTTATGGATTTTGGGCTGCAAAGCTAATGTTACTCTACAATGAGCCATGAATTGTTTTATCTATATAGATTACAATTTGGAATTTTTTTTTTTTAATAATCAACGAATGATCTGGATTTTTACCACACAATTGTTTTTTAGGGTAAGTGCAACCGTCGAGCAAACCACTCAGCGGATTTTCTAATGGATTTAAAATATGATATAATTTCGAATGGTCAAATGGAAGTAGTTAGATAATTATATGTTTGATAGAAATTGACATAAAGGTTCTCCTCAACAAGAATAATCCACTAACTCACTACCACTTGATTACAATTCGGAATTCCACTGCATTCATTCATTTCGTTGTATATTCGCATGATCTGTGTTATCATTTAAAGTAAATAATATTTTTATATATTTTTTTTAAAACGTTAAAATATAGCTCCGTTGAAAAACGGAATTATATTTTATTTTTCAAACCCTTAACTTAGTAGTGAATTTTTTTTATTGTTTTCTAATACTATAGACTTAGTCTGAGTTGAATTAGGGGTAATAAAACTTATGGATTTTCAATTATTTTGTATGAGGGTTAAATGTTAAGACTTTTGAATACAAAATGTAGATTACATATAAATCATATTTAACTCTATATATATTATTTTTTTAACAAAACCATGCGTGGATAACAAATTTATTAGATATTATATTATGTCATTATAAATAAGAAAGATAACTAAAATAAGAAAATATATAATTATTTTAAAAAATTATTGAAAAAAATATGAAAAGTATTTGGTTTTCATAAAAAATGTTATTTACTATTTAGTTTCTTAATTATTATGATATTAAAATATTATATATTTTTAAATAATAATTAATTCATATATATTCAAAGGAAAAAATATTTGAGATTTTGTAATATTTTTCACTATAATTTATTATATTTTATTTGAATATATACCAAAACAAAAGTTGAAAGTATTTTACTAATTTTATAAAGAATTAAACACGATAAAATTGATTTTTTAAAGAGTTTGTGGATTGACCATAAAAACTAGAGTCATTAAGCGGAGTATATTAGAATTATGTTTTCAAGATTATATGTTTTTACAAGTTAGCCATAATAATATTTTAGTCAACAGCAAAACGAGTTAAATAGACATGTTAATCCAGTTTGATAGTTTTATATAGTTATTAGTTAGGCATATTATAAAATTTAAGTAAAAATTTTTTTAACAAAAAATTACTCCGCAATATATATCTAGTACATGTTAAATCCTAGTATATATTGTTTCCTTGAACACTGCCTCATATATAACCGTACAATATAATCTATCGGCACAAGTCAAATCACTAACACAAACACATTAAGGCTTCGAATGGTGACAGCGGTTTGAGCGGTGCGGAACAAGCGGTTTAGGAGGTGCGGTGCGGTTGGAAGAAACGCATCATGCGGAACAAGTGCGGTTACTGCGGAACAAGCAGTGCAGGACAATATATGAATGGTGGAAAAAACGACATGCGGTGCGGTTCAAATATGTGAATGGTGAAAATATAAAAAGCGGTGCGAGATATATAGTTTTTAAAAATAATTTATAAATAAAATAGATTAATTAATTTGTTAATGATCAAGTCTTTTTCATAAATTAATTACGAACCATAACTAAATAATTATTAAAATTTAATAAATTTGTTTGACATTTTAAAATAATATATTTATTGCTCAAAAAAAAAATACATCCACAAAAACCAAGTAAAATCATATAATATTATCGAGTACGTTGATTTTCCCATGTTCTTTTAGGTGTCTACATTTTTTATTTATATGGGTTCAAGCACTAGTCCAACCTCACGTCCAACCTCACGTTGTTAATGACATTTTTTTTATTTTTTTCAAATAGAATTTTGTTATTTGATAAAGTTAACATATATGATTTATTTCAAAATTTTCTGAGCTTTAAAACATATATATATATATATATATATGTAAAATTATAAAACTAAAAAACTATTAGCGTGTGTCTTAAAGCTAATAACATCAGTTAGACAAAGACAATAATAATAATTCTCAAAGCTATAATCCAAATATTTTTAATTTTTTTTTGAATTAAAATAACTATATAAAATGAAATATTATATGATACATATATACATAAGTCAACTGTAAACCACACCTAATCGTTGACAAAAAAAAAAAAAAAAAAACCACATTTAACCGCACATAACCGCACCTATTTTGATTCTTTTGCAACAGCACGTGCGTTTCATGTTTTCTTTCTGTTTCTGAAACGCACCCAGCTGTTTTTCAGAACCGCAACCGCACCTAACCACACCTACGTTTGAACGGTGAATGGTGACATGTTTTGTAAAACACACAGCGTTTAGAAGAAAAACACCAAATATTCAAGGCCTAAATAAAACTCTCCCGAGACCATAATAATATAAATATATCCCAATAATTCAAACAACCCACATTTCGATAGTTAATTGCAGCGGCAATCTCCGACAACAATCCCAACTACTCTCACCGAATGATTTTATATTTTGGCCAATTATGCTAAAAGTTATATAGTAGTGGCAGATCTAATACACTTTTATTATTGATCTTCTTAAGTCTCCACTACTTGGCTTAAGTCGATGTGGCAGATCTAATACACTTTTATTATTGACATTCAGATTATGTTTCAAAAGATGATTTTTTCAATAAAGCAAATCTCAAAAAATACTATTTTTGTGCCAATTATGTACGTTACCACAACCATCAACATGCGTTACCATCACAATCAACCGTCCCCTGTGCACCAAAATCTTTGAAATGAGTCAACAAATACTCTCCATCTAACTCAAGAGGTGAACCATCAACTACTTTCTGGTTCTTTCTAAACAATGTCGTGCTCCAACGATAAGGATGATCGTTGATATGCTCAAATTAATACCTTAAATAGTACTAAAGCAGTTGCTACAGTAAATCAGGGGTTGAACACAAGAACTCAAGATTTCACACAGTAGATTATATAGATTCAAAACACGCTAAATCCATAGATGTAATTGAAAACAAGTATACAATAAAAGGTGCTGTAAATTCAGTTGGAGGCAGATAGGTTCAGGGTATTTCTCAGGAAATCAATGAATGCAGCTAAATTAACTAACATGATTCAGATTAAGCACGGTTCTTGAACTCAAATCACTAAAATATAGCTAACCAACTCTCGTTGCGAAAACTATCTAAATCTAAATCCTAGGAATTTCAAATCTCTTTGCGAATCCTAAAGTCTAAATCAGCTTTAATATCATGTTTGATATGTTCACAAATCAATTAAACCAAATCTCTTTGCGAATAATCAATTTGCTCACTATAAATTCTATCAGGTAATTAATCGCACTCTCGCGCCTAATCAATTATCCTAAGATCTAAGTTCTAGGTGATCAATCTAGAATTAGCTTTGAGAACAACCTATGGTGAAGAACTAATTCAGATAGTGAATCCTAAACAGATAATCAACCTAGCATTCAAAGAAATCCCTATGAAAAAACCCTAAACCTAACAGGTGATCTACTCAGACATGGAGATTGCAACAATAAACATGACTCAATAAATACTCAAATAAATAAATAAGAAAGAGTAACAAGGGTTCGAAATCTTCTCTCAGACGAACAAAATATCAGACTTGTCTCCCTCAAAAGTTCTCTCTCAAATCCAGAATAAAATAAGCGTAACCAACAAAGTGGCTAAAAATCCTAATTAAATAACCTAAACACGAATTGGGGTCTTCTTGTAAATATCAAAGTCTTCTGGGCAAGTTTTGCAATTCTTCAAAACTTCATGAAAAGTCGCGGCCCATGATTTCTCGACGGGTGTCGATCGATACCAGGGGGTATCGATCGATGCATCGCTCAGATCGGGCACTTAGTCATCAGACTTCAGTTTCGCTCCAGAATGCTCCATAAAACTCCAATATCTTCAATAATACTCCAAATGTGCTAAAACCTGTAAAAAACTCCAAAATACTATAAAGACTATATAAATAGGACTTATATCATGGCTTAAACTGGGTAAAAACCATGATATATCAACTCCCCCAGACTTAGCCTTTTGCTTGCCCTCAAGCAAATAGAAGACTAAACCAGAGAAAGAGGTTTGAAAACGTAGAGACTCACTTATTCACGAACCATTGCAGAGATCCTTTTCCCAAGTACCCAAATGTTACCTAACCAGCTTTCGATATAACCACCATGTACTTCTCCGTAGACATTCGCAGCTTTTCCAGACTCCACACATTATCTCATAGCATTGTTCAGATAAAGCCATATTCGCCAGTTTCATCGTTGCAGCCAATGTTCAAGAACCTTCTAGATTATTTACCATACGATATCATGACAAGGAACTACCCTTTTTCACACTTTTTCTATCAATTTCTCTCCCCTAGACTTATTTCTTATTATGTTCTTTCTTTTATTTTCAGCTTTGCATATACACATTAAGGTATGAGACGCGAGTATTGATGGTGTTTGCCACCAAATCTCCGGTTCTTCCCTCTCTATGTATCAAAGGATGTAGGCGAATAATGGCATCATAGGAACATCCTAGCCTCGCTTCCAATCCTTTGTGTGATCATTCCCTCTTAAGTAGAATAATGGGATCGCTGGAAATTTTCCTAACCCTCTACTCAGAAGAAAATCATTTCAATCTTTTATACTTTTATTTATCAACTTATAACAGGGGAGAGAGATACCATAACTCTAAACACATGGGTTCTTTTATCAGATATGAATGATGAATCAAGCTCTAAAAACACTAACCACATTGATGAAGTGCAAAAATTTGGCTCAGGCTTCAGAAGAACTCTGCTGGAGACATGGATGTTTTCTAGTCAACTGGTCAGTCCTTGGATTTTTCATTAGTCGATCTAGAGCTGGTCCTGTAACACTGTGCACTCAAAAACAAAATCAAATCAATATGTTCAAGCACATGATCATCATCTCCAACAAGTTTTGACTCAATAAAACGTTTTTGACTCGATAAAACAATTGACTCTAAGAAAAACAAAAACAATGTCAGCAGACACCTCCCCCAGACTTGAACAACACTGTCCCCAGTGTTATCTAGCCTAGAGTCAATGAAAGAAAACAAAAGAACATGATAACACGAAGAGAAACAAGAAGTTACCTTGCTGGAACATCGAGTATCGATCGACACACAGCCTGGTATCGATCGATACCAGGCTTAAATCGACTTGATGAACCTTTCATTCGCGATTGATATCGACCGATACCAATGGGTTATCGATCGACACTAGGCGATTTCAAGGTTTGCTCCTTGTTTATCTGACACAAACACAGAACGAACGAAAATAAAAATAAAAACAACTCAAAAACAGACTCACCAGTGGGTTGCCTCCCACCAAGCGCTCTTTTAACGTCATTAGCTTGACTGTAACTCCACTCAGGTTGTGGGTGCATTATCCAGAGGCGTTATGTGTCCGTCTGGAATCTCGGCTTTCGCCCAATAGTGTTTCACCCTTTGTCCATTGACAGTGAACTCTTCGCCTCTGCGATTGATCAGCACTACAGCACCATGTGGTCTGACCTCTTTGATTGTGAAGGGACATGACCAACGAGAACGCAGTTTACCAGGAAACAATTGCAAACGAGAGTTATACAGAAGTACCTGGTCGTTCGGCTCGAAGTGTCTGGAGATGATCTTCTTATCATGATAAGCCTTGGTTCTCTCCTTGTACAGCTTCGAGTTCTCATAAGCGTGTTGCCTGATCTCATACAGCTCGTTCAGCTGAATCAATCTTCTCTCAGCAGCAGGTTTGATGTCGAAGTTCAGCAACTTCGTCGCCCAAGCAGCCTTGTGCTCAATCTCCACTGGAAGCTGACATGCTTTCCCATACAGCAAGTGGAATGGTGTAGTACCCAGCGGTGTCTTGAAAGCAGTCCTATATGCCCATAGCGCATCGTCCAACTTCGTAGACCAATCCTTCCTAGAAGCACTCACTGTCTTCTCCAAAATCTCCTTGATCTGTCTGTTGGAGACCTCGACTTGCCCACTCGTCTGAAGGTGATATGGAGTAGCTACACGATGGTTCACACCATACTTCTTCAACAACCTCTCGAAGACCTTGTTGATAAAGTGAGAGCCACCATCACTTATCACAATTCGAGGTACATTAAAGCGAGGAAAAATGATGGTCTTAAACAGCTTAAGAACCACTGCAGAGTCATTTTTCTCACTAGCTATCGCTTCCACCCATTTGGACACATAGTCCACAGCAACCAGGATGTAGTTTTTCTTGTGTGACAATGGAAAGGGACCCATAAAGTCGATGCCCCAGCAATCGAAGACTTCAACCTCAAGGATGAAATTTTGTGGCATCTCATGTCTCTTACTGATCTTCCCTCTCCTCTGACAAGCATCACACTGTGAGACGAAGGCATGAGCATCCTTAAACATGGTAGGCCACCAGAACCCTGCTTGAAGAGCCTTGGACACTGTCTTGAAAGTGGCAAAATGACCAACATAGTCGGATCCATGGCAATGAAACAAAACACCTGGAACCTCTGATTCAGCAACGCAACTCCAGTAGATACCATCAGAACAATGCTTGTACATGTAAGGTTCGTCCCAAAAGAATCTCCTTATGTCACGCATGAACTTCTTCTTGTTATACTTCTTGAGGTGTCTTGGCTCTGCATCTGCAGCGAGGTAATTGGCAATATCAGCGTACCATGGATTATCAGAATCGGTTGCAGCGACGAGATGGTTTTCAGAAACACCAGGATGATCAACAATTAAAACAGGCTCTGGATCGCCAGGGTATCGACCGATACCAGCAGGGTATCGATCGATACTGAAACCTGCAACTCGTGAAAATTGCTGATTCTCTGCGAGATTCGTCTGGAACCCAGTTTCAATGAAGTAAATGGCTTCCTCAGGTAGTTGATCATCAATAGGGACGTCTGCATCGATCCGCATCCGCGAGAGATGGTCAGCGACCCCGTTCTCTATGCCTCTCTTGTCCTTATCCTCGATGTCGAATCCTTGTAGCAAAAGAACCCAACGACAAAGACGAGGCTTGAGATCCTTGTTATTCATCAGATACTTGAGAGCAGCATGATCAATATGAACAACCACCTTGCTCCCAATCAAGTAGGATCAGAATTTCTCAAAGGAGAAGACAACTGCAAGTAGTTCCTTCTCTGTGGTGCTGTAATTCTTCTGAGCATCATCCAAAGTCCTGCTGGCATAGTAGATGACGTGCAGCTTCTTATCTTTCCTCTGACCCAGAACTGACCCAACAGCAAAATCACTAGCATCGCACATGATCTCAAAAGGCAGAGTCCAATCAGGAGGTTGCACAATAGGAGCACTCACCAAAGCCTTTTTGATCTCCCCAAAGGCTACAAGACAATCAGGTGTGAAATCAAACTTGATTTCCTTGCACAGTAAAGCAGTGAGTGAGCATACTATTTTGAAGAAGTCTTTGATAAATCTCCTGTAAAACCCAGCATGACCAAGGAAACTCCGAATATCCTTCACAGAAGTCGGTGGTTGGAGACTTGTCATGACCTGAATCTTGGCTTTGTCAACTTCGATCCCAGCTTCAGAAACCTTGTGCCCAAGTACGATGCCATCCTGAACCATAAAGTGACACTTTTCCCAATTAAGGACCAAGTGTTTCTCTTCACACCTCTGGAGCACCTTGCACAGATTATTCAAATAGTCTTTGAACGATGGTCCGTAAACTGAGAAGTCATCCATGAACACCTCCATAAAATCTTCAATCATGTCTGTGAAGATAGACATCATGCACCTCTGAAAAGTGTCTGGAGCATTACACAATCCAAATGGCATTCTCCTGTATGCGAATGTGCCATAGGGACATGTGAAAGTGGTCTTCCCTTGGTCATCTGGATGGATAGGAATCTGGAAGAAACTTGAATACCCATCAAGGAAACAATAGTAGGGATGGCTGGCCAATCTCTCCAGCATCTGGTCGATGAATGGCAATGGGAAGTGATCTGTCCGTGTAGCTGCATTCAACTTCCTGTAGTCAATGCACATTCGATGTCCAGTGATAGTCCTTGTAGGAATCATCTCATCCTTCTCATTCTTCACCATGGTTACCCTCCTTTCTTAGGAACAACGTGTACTGGACTGACCCAAGAGTTATCTGAGATAGCATAGATAACTCCTGCATCCAAAAGTTTCATGACCTCTTTCTTAACCACTTCATTCAGGTTCGGATTCAGCCTCCTTTGATGCTCAATTGAAGCCTTTGACTCGTCCTCAAGATGAATCCTATGCATGCACAGGTCCGGTGATATACCTGAAATATCATCAAGAGAATCGCCAAGAGTTTTGCGATACTTGCGCATCCTGTTCAGCAGTAAGGTAACCTCTGCGTTGTTCAAGGAAGCATTAATGATTACTGGGAACGTGGAATTAGGACCAAGAAAACTGATATGCTCAATTTAATACCCTAAGATACTAAAGCAGTTGTTGTAGTAAGTGTAGGGGTCGAACACAAGGACTCACAGAAATCACACAATGAATTGTAAAATCAAGCTAAGCTAAGCAATTCAGGTTAAGCAGAAAACAGAAAGCAGTAAACGAGTTGTAATTCAATCAGGAAAATATAGGCCCAGGGTTTTTCTCAGGAAATCAATGAATGCAGATAAACTAACTAACAGGATTCAGATTTAGCGCAGTTCTAGAACTCAAATCACTAAAGTATAATTGACCAACTGTCGTTGCGAAAACTATCTAAATCTAAATCCTAGGAATTCCAAATTTCTTTGCGAATCCTAAAGTCTAAATCAGCTTTAATAACAGGTTTGATAAGTTCACAAATCAATTAAACCAAATTTCTTTGCGAGTAATCAATTTGCTCACTTAGGTTCTATCAGGTAATTAATCGCACTGTCGTGCCTAATCAATTATCCTAAGATCTAAGTTCCAGATTCGTCAACCTAGAATTAGCTATGAACACAACCTAAGCGAAGAACTATTATTCAGATAGTGAATCCTAAACAGATAATTAACCTAGCATTCAAAGAAATCCTTTATGAGAAAACCCTAAACCTAAGTGGATCTACTCAGACATGGCAATTGAATCAAAAGACATGTTTGAATAAATCATCAATAGAATAAAAAGAAGGGTTGGAGATCTGATCTCGGACGAAGGGAGATTCAGACTTGTCTCTCTAAAACCAAAGTAAAATCAAACACAGAAATAAAGCATAAAAAGGCATAGCCTAAACAATGGCTGAAAACTCCTATTTATAACCTAAAACACGAGTTGGGGTCTTCTTGTAATTATCAGAGACTTCTGGACCAAGTTGCAATTCTTCAACTCTTCATTAAGTTGCGATGTCGTGTCAGCCTCGAAGGGTATCGATCGATACCAGGGGGTATCGATCGATACTGGCCGTGGAAACAGGTACTCAGCAACACGATCTTTAGCTCTGCTCCAAACTGCTCCAATAAGTTCCAATAACTCCAATAATCCTCCAAACGTGCTATGACATGTAAAAGACTCTAAAATACTACAAAACACTAGACAAGACTCTATAAAAGGACTTATATCATGGTCTAAACAGGGTAAAAACCATGATATATCAAAAACCATACCTCAGATTCGCAGGAAGTGGTTTGAGTTCCACCTTAGGAGCTTTCTCCTCGCTCCAATCTCCAAGCCCAGCAGCTTGCTTAGTTCTTTCGGCCAAACTTCTTTCTGGCCGCAGGGTATCGATCGATACTAGGTGAGTATCGATCGATACTGGCAGTGATGTATCGAGCATCTTCCCGTATTCAGCAGCAACATCACTCGAATGGACTTCTGACTCGGCTGAACAAACCAATGCCCTCTCCAATGGGTCTTCAGAATGCATTCCCAGGGAGTACTCCTCAAAAATGTCACAGAAGGTATCTACGAAGAAAGTCTGTCCATCGATGGTTAGTCTCTTCATCATCTTCTCCATGTTAAAAGTTATGACCAACTCACCAATGTTAAGAGCTATCTTCCCATTCCTGCAATCAATCAGAGCACCAGCTGTTGCTAGGAATGGCCTTCCCAAGATGAGATGATCTTTGGGTTCCGAATCATACTCCAAGATAATGAAATCAGTTGGGATTAAGCAATTCCCAATCTTAATCGGAACATCCTCGAGCAATCCTTCTGGAAGTCTAACTGAGCGATCAGCGAGATCCTCGTAGAAGTGAAGTCTGTCATTCCCATTCTCTTAGCAACCGAGTATGGCATGAGGTTGACACTTGAGCCAAGGTCACAAAGAGAACGCTCAAACCTGTCAGTAAAGATTGTGCAATCCAAGACAAAGCTCCCTGGATCTGGTAGTTTCGTTGGGATCCTGTTGGTTAGGATTGCACTGCACTCATGAGTGATCATCAGACAACCGTCTTCAAGGTTCACATTGCTGGACACCATCTTCTTGACATATCTCCTGAAAGCTGGAGAAGTTTTGATAGCATCGATGAAGGGAAGTTCAACAACCAGCTTGTCCAAAATTTCCTTGCATCTATTGTCCTCTACCTCCTTCTTAGTCTTCCCAAGAGCTCTGGGATAAGGTATCCTCGGTATGTAGACTCTCTCTAGTATCGCTTTAGGCTTCTCCTTCGTAACCTCAAGTGACGTATCGATTTCGGGTTCAGTATCGATCGATACAGGGGGGTATCGATCGATACACGAGATTTTGAGTTTTCCCGTGTAAGAATTTTGACCGGTGTTGATCGATGCTGGGTAGTGTCGATCGATGCCCTGGCGATTTCAGTGTCCTCATCGTCAGACATCTCGAAATTTTCAGCAGTTTGGTCTATTCTCGGTCCTGAAGTGACCTCTTTACCACTTCTCAAGGTAATGACATTGATGTGTGCCCTTGGGTTCTCTCTTTTTCCTGGAAGAAAACATTATTGTCTTCTCGAACCTTCTGAAGTCTGAGCTACCTGAGTTTCCAGCTTCTTCTGATGAATAACAAGAGCATCGATCCTCCCACCCAGATCTTTGTACATGGCGTCCAACTTACCATTAAAGGTCACTGTGATCGGCTGTTGTCCTTGAACGAGTGTTTCAAGCATGGCCTCAATCTTGTTTTCTGATGTTTTAGCAGTCACAAGCTCGTAAGAAGGACTTTCGTAGTTCCTGGTGTAACCGCTGTTTTGGGCATGTTTCTGGTTGAATCCTCCTTGCTGGAAGTTGTTGTTGAAGCTCCGATTGTTGTTGAATTGGTTCCTCTTGTCCCTGAAAACCAGAACCAACAATGTAGTTGACATTTTCTGCTTCACCCTCGTTAAACACCTCAACATCTTCAGCAAAATGAACGGCCTTTGTTGTCTTTCCCAGCAGAAGACTGTGCATAGAATCCAGCTGAGCCTTAACTTCAGCGATCTGCGACCCATCATGATTACCAGCCAGCTTCTTGCGCTCGAAATCTGCACTCTTGGTGCTACTGCTAGATGCAAAGTTCTCAATCAACACATAAACGTCCTCAGGATACCTGGTGTTGAAATTACCATTGCTAGAAGCGTCCAAAGCCATCTGATACCTCCAATATATCCCTCTGAAGAAGATACCCAGCAGCTGCACATCAGAGTATCCGTGATGTGGACAATCTCTCTGATACGATCTGAATCTCGTCCAAGCAGCCTTGAACGCCTCAATAGGTCCTTGAGAAAATGTGGAGATTTTATTCCTCAGATCCTCAGATCGTGCATCATCATAGAAGTTAATCAGGAAGGCCCTCTTAGTGTCCTCCTAAGTAGTCAGCGATCCAGGAGGTAGCTGCCTCAGCCAGTAAGTCGCGTCTCCACCTAGAGAGTAGGGGAAAAGTTTGCAGAAGAGATAGTAGTAGGACACTCCATTGCTCTTGATGCTAGTGACCAAGTCCTCGAACTTCTCCACATGATCCATCGGATGTTCATGAGGAAGACCATGAAAGAGATGCTGTCCCACAAGAGTGTAGTAAGCAGGTTTCAGCTCAAAGTCATTCCTCTCAAACGCAGGAGGTCGAATTGCTGACCGATTGGCGAAAAACTGATCCGGCCTGTTGTACTCACCAATCGTTCTTCAACGATTAACCACAGCCTTCCTCGCGTTCCCAGCGATATTTTCAGCGACAACAGGAGCAGGTGGAATGACGATCCCCTCTCCATCTAGACGTTGCCCTTGCTCATTGCACAACCGACCCTCTTGGTCTCTGTAAGCACCAGCTGCATCACGAACCAACCCCACTTGATTGTTGTTCATCTTAGCTGATTTCTTTGCTTTCCTGTTTGTGCGTTCCACGAGTGCTAGCTGTTCCAGTGATAGATCAACTAGCGGAGTGCTCTTTTTGCTTCTGGTTTCAAGATTATGCATGCACCTGAAATCAAAAGTCAAGAACGTGAGTAACTGAAATTGACGATGGGTATCGACCAATACTGAAGGGTATCGATCGATACTCGGGCGATTTAGACGAATTTCTTAGCTAAAATCTAATGGCGAATTGAGTCCCCGACAACGGTGCCAAATTTGATATGCTCAAATTAATACCCTAAATAGTACTAAAGCAGTTGCTGCAGTAAATCAGGGGTCGAATACAAGAACTCAAGATTTCACACAGTAGATTATATAGATCCAAAACACGCTAAATCAATAGATGTAATTGAAAACAAGTATGCAATAAAAGGTGCTGTAAATTCAGTTGGAGGCAGATAGGTTCAGGGTATTTCTCAGGAAATCAATGAATGCAGCTAAATTAACTAACAGGATTCAGATTAAGCACGGTTCTTGAACTCAAATCACTAAAATATAGCTAACCAACTCTCGTTGCGAAAACTATCTAAATCTAAATCCTAGAAATTCCAAATCTCTTTGCGAATCCTAAAGTCTAAATCAGCTTTAATATCAGGTTTGATATGTTCACAAATCAATTAAACCAAATATCTTTGTGAATAATCAATTTGCTCACTATAGATTCTATCAGGTAATTAATCGCACTCTCGCGTCTAATCAATTATCCTAAGATCTAAGTTCTAGGTGATCAATCTAGAATTAGCTTTGAGAACAACCTATGGTGAAGAACTAATTCAGATAGTGAATCCTAAACAGATAATCAACCTAGCACTCAAAGAAATCCCTATGAGAAAACTTTAAACCTAACAGGTGATCTACTCAGACATGGAGATTGAAACAATAAACATGACTGAATAAATACTCAAATAAATAAATAAGAAAGAGTAACAAGGGTTCGAAATCTTCTCTCAGACGAACAAAGTATCAGACTTGTCTCCCTCAAAAGCTCTCTCTCAAATCCAGAATAAAATAAGCGTAACCAAAAAAGTGGCTAAAAATCCTAATTAAATAACCTAAACACGAATTGGGGTCTTCTTGAAAATATCAAAGTCTTCTGGGCAAGTTTTGCAATTCTTCAAAACTTCATGAAAAGTCGCGGCCCATGATTTCTCGACGGGTGTCGATCGATACCAGGGGGTATCGATCGATGCTTGTCGCTCAGATCGGGCACTTAGTCATCAGACTTCAGTTTCGCTCCAGAATGCTCCATAAAACTCTAATATCTTCAATAATACTCCAAATGTGCTAAAACCTGTAAAAGACTCTAAAAGACTCCAAAATACTATAAAGACTCTATAAAAATGACTTATGTCATGGCTTAAACTGGGTAAAAACCATGATATATCAATCGTTTGGTAGAAATCGTGTATGACAATCAAACCAAGACGTTTTGCGTCTGTGCTTCAACTGGAACGCATATGTGTTATCTTGACAGTACGAACACATAACCTTATGTACGTTGTCCATCTGGATAACATGTCATATGCTGGGAAATCGCTAATGGTCTACATTAGTACCGACCGTATAACGAAATTCTGCTGGTAAGAAACATCAAACGCCTCAACACCTTGGTCCCATAACATTTAAAACTCATAAATCAATGGCTGCAAAAACACATCAAGTGATCTCTTCGGATTCTCTGGTCCAGGAACGAGAATGCTAAGAAACAAGAACTCCCGTCTCATGCACAAAGATGGCGGTAAATTGTAATGTGTTACAATTACTGGCCACAAAGAATATTGTCTGCCGTGCTTCCCAAAAGGGTTGAAACCATCGGTACATAATCCAATGTATACGTTCCTCGGCTCATACGCAAAACTGGGATACATTGACTAAAAATGTTTCCATGCTCCTGCGTCTGACGAATGAGCGATTTCTCCATCCGTTGTATGCTCTGCATGCCATCTCATTGCTCCCGATGTGCGCTCTGACTGATATAACCTCTTCAATCTCTTTGTTAACGGCAAATATCACATCTGTTTATATGCCACTGGCACTCTTCCACCTATTTCCTTATACCAAGGTTTACGACAAAAACGGCATGTCGAACGGTCTGCGTTCTCTCCCCAGTAGAGCATACAATTATCGATGCATACATCTATCATCTGATACGGCAATCCTAGACCTTGAACAAGTTTTTGTATCTCAAAGTATGTTGCTGGTGCAAGATTATCTGCTGGCAAAATGTCTTTCACAAAATCAGCGATTGCATCCACGCACTCCTCACTCAAATTGAAGTCCGTCTTTATACCCATCATCCTATTTGCAGTTGATAAAGGGGAATTTCCACCTCTACACCCATCATATAACGGATGTATAGCATCGTCTAACATATCAAAGAATCTTCGAGCTTCTAAGTTAGGTTCTTCTCCTCTATCTTCATACTCAGAAACCGATTGTACACTTTCACGAAATGCATCGTTCACCATCTGAACATGACCTACAATACTTTCTACTTCCATTGCAGGTTCTTCTAAGCTAGCGTTATCTCCAATATACTGTTCACTAGTACTAGAATTACTATCCACCATTGTATCATTTTCTCCATGATAATACCAAATCTTGTAACCCGGCACAAACTCATGACAATACATGTGTGACCATACTTCATCTATTACGATAAATCTACGATTCCGACAATTAGTACAAGGGCAATAGATTTTACCGTTTTTTTTGCTTTCTTCTGTGTACCCGCAAATGCCATGAATTCCTGCAGACATTCTTTGAATTCCTCCGTAACTAGGCCCTTGTCCGGAATTTGATGAGGCTTGTCCATCCATGATCGAAAATAATTATAAGGATCTGAAGAAGACATTTTGGTAAGAGATTTTAGATGAGAGGTTTTTTTTTTGGTGATTGTAAATGAGAGGGTGGATACGTTTTTATAAGAAAATTGTGCGCGATTTCCGACGAATTTAAATATAGATATTTATGATGTCGGCAACGTCAACATCTGTCGAACATCCGTCAGAAATCCGTTGGAATTTGTATGACGGATAATCGATTTTGGAATTCCATCGGCAACATTATCATCTGTCGAGCTACCGTTGAAAATCCGTCGGAAATTGTCTGACGGGTGTAATATTCGTCGAAATCCCGTCGAAAATCCGTCGGAACTTGTCCGACGGATATATGTCGTCGGAAGTCCGTCAGAATTGTCCGACGGATTTTCGACGGGTGCACTTTTCCGAGTGATATAATTTTCGTCGAATTTCCGTCTGAAATTTCTGACGGAGTTATGGCCGTCGGAATTTCCGTCAGAAATGACCTTGTTTTCTTGTAGTGTAGATCTCCAACATTATTCATGCTACTTATAACATCCGACTCAAGTTACCTGGTTTTTAGTTTCTCAAGCTTTGTTTTGTTATTTTCATGATATTTAAGGCGAAATAAGAATGGACAAATTGTTGAACGTGGTTCTCAACTAAGTTAATTAAATAACAAAAAGGGGTCGAATCTCATTTTATTAAGTGTCTCAGCGAAGTACAAAGAAGATTAGGCCATCGGAGATCGACGAGTTAATCGGAAAACAAGAGAAAACTAAAAGACTAAAGCCAAAAAACTCGGACCTCTGAATCTCTTAGGTCTTTTTAATGAGTTATGGGATGATTTTCGAATGAGGAGGGTCTCTGCTATTTATAAGATTTTTTGTCGGTCAAGACTCAGTGATTTTTTTTTCCTTCGCGGGTTTGGATCAGGAAGATTTCCTTTTTTTCGGAGAAAATATGAAAATTTTCCGTTTATTTCGGAGATCACGGTGCCAACTTAGTGAAGTCAGGCTTAATGGGCCTTGGGGCCAATAATCGAGCCGACGTGGGCTATATCGTTGTATGTTTATAAAATGTCGTCAACCAAGATCAATTGAACCGATCTCTATTTAAACTGGGTTAAACCGGGAGTGCGGAATTTATCACTAACACAGATTTTCATAGATATGTGGTATCTCGAAACTTCGAATTCAACAACTTTTGTGTGCTTCGAACTCTGTACAACAAACAAACTTATGCAAGGTTGCTTGTTCAACAAACGGTTAGAATTTCTAGGATGTTACAATACGCAAATAAAAAAAAACAAATACTACGTGACTATTTGGAAAATCGAAAAACAAAAAGATGAAAGGTAAATGAATTTCTTGGGATGGCGTTATAGAAATTTATGGTTATAACCGTTAAATCTAAATACTGGTTTGCCACTTATCATCCGGATCATAATAATGGAATCGCTCTACCAACTAGTGAAGAAAATCATAAAAAATAGTACGCTTTGTTCGTTTGCCTATCGTAGGAGATTGAGGTGGCGGCCAAATGGTGTTTGTTTACCTGACGCAACCTCCTGCGGGTGGATGCTGCGATCTGCGTTCGAAATTTTTAAACGTTGAAAATATCCATCGTTGCGTTGCGATCAGTCGTAGCGATCAGCCGCGCGACTGCCAAACGAACAACAACAACTGTATCTGGCCATACGGCCAGACAAACGAACAGACCCTACGTCTAAAGATAAGACACTTAATGTAGCGTTTGTTAAAATAAAACGATGCAAATTTCGTATCAGGTAAAAAGTGATGCTAAAAAAATTATGATTAAATAATTCATATATACAATTTCATTTGTTCAAAATCTGTTTGTCCTATATCGGAAAATAAAACATGAGACTAGAAAAATTACTCCTATATAAAAAAAACTCACCATTCTAGAATTTTTATAAGATTTACTTAAATCAAATTAAAGTCCTCTGACACCCAATTGTCCTTGTTACATACTATTTCTGTTTCACAATAAGTTTGTTTAAAGCTTTTGTTCTTTTCTTGTTTTATAATAAGTGTCTATTTAGATTTTTAATGTAAATTTTGGTACAAAATACTTAATCTAACTTATATTATGAAAAATTCCAAAAGTTATTATATATTTTAAGGGTATAATTGAATTTTTAATATGTTTTATTAATTTGTGTGCAAAATGTCAAAACGACACTTATTATGAAACAAAATGAGTGTTGGTTTTAATTTGTGTGCATATATAGTTGCTTATGCAATAATTTGTATTACAATGTTTTGTATTCGATTTTGTAACCATGTTTGTACTCTGATTTTTTTAATAAAAACTGTTTAGAGGAAAAAAAATATAAGACTATTTAAAACATATTTATATTGATAAAAAAACAAATTTTTGTTTAAATATAATAATATTATAATTAATTAAAGAAAACTAACATTTTTAATATCAATTATTTTCAAATACAACTATTTACATCAATTTTTTTTTATCATCTATCTTTATTATATTAAATCAAAATACATCAAAAATACGTAAGATAAAAACAATACATAGAGAACGTATAATAATAAAATTATAAGCCATGACATTAACATACCAACGATTTTTATAAATATAACAAATATTAACGTAATTTACAAAAATTGATGTAAAATTCAACATCATTAAAGCTGACACATATTAAGATCGATGATAACAACCGATGAAAGTATTTGCATTGACTTTTTAAACTGATACAATATATTTGTATCACTAGTTCCAGAGTTTTTTATATAAGTGATGTAAAAACATTTTTGTATCATTTAAAATTGATTGAAATTTACAAAATAAATGATACAACAGGTCCTATTTGTTGTAGTTTTTTTTTAATCATTAAGATGTTTTCATAACAGATTTTCTTATAATATATATCGCATGACCAAACATAAAAATTTAGATATAGTAATGATCGATCCAATTTTTAAAGTTTTCTTCTTTCAAAATCTTTGGTGAAAAGTTTTCTGGAGCACTCACGCACATGTTTGCAATCAGTGGCGAATCTAAAAAATATTTTTACTAAGAGCATAATATAATTGATTTTTAATGATACAAAACAACTTATTTTATATTTTTTTGTTTAACATTAATCAATTAATATTTTTTATTCTTACTAGCTTTGACTAAAAGATAATAATATTTTATAACTTTACAATTATAGCAAATACGTCATTATAAAATCTATAATATAATAAGAGAGTTTTCTCTCATTTTAAGCTGTCCACATCAGCACTAAACTCCTCAATTATTGGACTCCACCTATTTAAAAATCTTACTAATTAAAAGTTGTGTTATTCTATTGTATCACGTAACTTTCAATAATTGAAACCTGTGTCAAATCTTATTAATCCAAAATATATGCGTGTGGTATTGTATTGGGTATTTGTTTGTTTATTTTTCATATGTAAAACTTTAATATGTACAATCTTTTATTAATGGACCCTTTTTATGTAAAATTTTAATATGTACTAATTAAAGCTTCAACATAAGTATAATTATTAGTATACAACTCTAAAACACATAAATACATCATCTAATGAAAAAAAAATATTAATTATGATTTAAAATTTCAACCGGCTATTAACAAAATTAATAGCTGCGAATACATAAGTTTGAAAAAATGAAAATGAATGTATTATCATAATTAACAGTATAACCTCTATAAATTGATACTCGATAAATTAATAACTCGACAAATTAATACATTTTTTTGGACCCGAATTGGTTTCTCGAAAAAATAAATATATCGAGGATTCTCAAAGCTAAAACTTAGCCATTTAGTAAATGATCGTCATAAATCTTGAAATGCTTATTACCCAATTTTTGTTAATGGAAGAGACTAAATACCATTGAAACCAATATAATAGACTCTGAGAATCGTTCACATATTCATGAAATTAGAAAGATGGAGAAGTTAAACCAACTCTTGCAATAACTTAACTCCAGGTTCTGGTGTCCTAGGAATTATCTTTGAAACCATTCAGGTTCCTATTAATCTACTTCTTCCCTCATTGTTCACAGATGAAATGGACTAAAGATTATGAAGCATGATCGCTATTCTAACTTCACAAAATTGTTAAAACTCTAAGATTTTCTGAAAATTTGATTGATTTTTACCACATTACCCAGAAGAAACGATGTGTTTCTTTTGAAAGGATGTTCGTTTATCGCAGCAACTCCATCTGCAATCACAACGCCGCATATATCGCAATCTTTCCCCTCATATGAATCCAAAATAACACGCAAGATTTCAAATTTTGAATACCCGAATCCGGTAATGATAAGATACATAAAGTTCAGAATTCTGAAATCAGACATTGAGGTAGGTGCGAGCATCGATGAAGGAATGAAAATGGCGGAAACGGATGTAAAAAGCGGAACCATGGCTACCAAAGGCGTTGAAGTCACGACGGCCATCGAAGATCAGCTATGTGAGTGGAATTTGTTGGACTTTTAAAAACGAGAGAGGATATGTTCTTCGGAGATGGAGAATAAGGAAAAAATCACAGATCTTTTGTCAGCGGTATTTCACGAAGAAATCAATACTTGGGCCAAAATATCTATTAACATAAAGGTTAAAACATTAGAAAAAATTCTCTATTAGAAGGCGTAACTAAAAATAATCTAAAATTATACGTACATAAAGAGATAATTTAAAACTCTCAAATATGTACTAAAATTATTTATAATCAAATATAAGTGGTTTGTTTAGTTAATGTGTAGACGGACTGATAGGGTTATAATTGGCCTTTATATAAAGTATAGATTTCGGAACATAAATGTAATATTATACGTTCAACAAAATATGTAACTTATGAGAGATTTGCAATGGNTATATATATATATATATATATATAAACTATCATTAGAATCACACAATAGTCAAATAGGGTATATAAACATATTAAAAAAGAATAATATTTCAACATAAGTTAACAACATAATTAAAAAAAACCGTTGTTAATAAACAAACACTAATAAGAGAAAATAATAAAACACACGCATATACACACAATGCAACCATAAAAATAAACCGGTCCTGTTAAACTAAAATTTGAAATTAAAAAAAAATTGTTTTCTAAAAAATAGCATATAACCAAATTTATAAAACATGTATGTAAACTAAGGCCGCGCGAAGCACGGAGGTTAATCCGTAGTAGTATAAACTGTATACTTTTCATGTTGAGATGGGGGCACGGTGGGATTCGAACGGAAGTTAACTAGAGGCAATCAGAGGTTTTTAACCAGACGAGCTACAAAATCGTTATTTTGTTCATCCAAAATTAAATTTATTTGTTATTTAACTGGGGGCAGCTGCTCCCCACTCCCCCTCACATAGATCCGCCCCTGCTTGCAACAGTAGGTTTTTCCACTTGTATACAAAAAAATACAAAAAATTCTGAGTACTATAAATACTGTCATGTGTTAGCCAAAATTACACAACACAAAAATCTCTTCTCTTCTTGTTTTTTTCAATTTATAAAAAATCAAATCAAAGTTTCATTAGTTTTGAGCCAATAAAAAAAAATGGGTAGTGCTAAATCAGCCATGCTGATCCTCTTACTAGCAATGGTCATCGCATCTTGTGCCACGGCCATGGACATGTCCGTCGTTACTTACGATGATAACCACCACGTGACCGCTGCTCTTGGCCACCACGTAACCGCCAGTCCCGGCCTCCGTCAGAGCGTTTTCGACGTTGAGGCCGTGTTGATCTTCGAGTCATGGATGGTCAAACATGGGAAAGTGTACGACTCCGTTGCCGAGAAGGAACGTCGTTTAACGATTTTCAAGGACAACCTCCGTTTTATCACTAACCGGAACGCTGAGAATCTTGCTTATCGACTCGGTTTGACCCGGTTTGCTGATCTATCTCTCCATGAGTACAAAGAAGTTTGTCACGGGGCTGATCCAAAACCACCTAGGAACCACGTTTTTATGAGTAGTAGCGATCGATACAAGACTAGTGCTGGTGATATGCTACCTAAGTCCGTTGACTGGAGAAATGAAGGTGCTGTGACTGAAGTCAAAGATCAAGGCCATTGCAGTAAGTGTTGTGATTTTATAAATCCGATCCGTTTGGTCTAACTATTTTTTATATGTTATATATAATTATTAAAATTTTAAATACAGTTGAAAAGTAAAATTTTAACAATGGGCGATTCTTGTGCTATTTATAGGGACTTTATTTGATATATGCCTTCATTAAAGGTTTTGTGGATAAATTGATCTTCATTGACTATATATGTACAATTTACTATATTTATGTCTTCATCGGAAAATAAAATTTGGCTTTACACTGTAAAGAAACACATATTAACGAAGGGAGTTGACACATTTCAATTTGCATGGATGATTGAACTGCATGTTGCTTACGCATCAGCCTTTGTGATAGGCACATGTTAATAGGACAAATTTTTATATATTGTATATCTAGTGATTTTATTTGTCAAGATAATAAAAATACATTTTTCACTTATATTTTTGATTACTATAACAATTAAATCCATTTTAGTTCAAAATCATTCTTAAAACTGATATATTTATATAAGTTTTTTTAATTTATATTTATATCTCTATAAGTTTATCTTCTATAATTATTACAATTTATGTTGTTTTCGATCATAGTATCAGTCTCACCGGTTGGGTCACGCCGGATTTGAAAACGTTAGTGTTAGTTAAAACCAAGAATCGACACTTACTAGTAACCATTAACATTTCCGATATTTTATTAGACCACAAAGTATATACAATCTTCATGCATGTGTTTGTTCTTATGTGAAGGGAGTTGTTGGGCTTTCTCGACTGTGGGGGCAGTGGAAGGCTTAAACAAGATCGTGACAGGAGAGTTAGTTACTTTGTCTGAGCAAGATTTGATCAATTGTAACAAAGACAATAATGGTTGCGGAGGAGGTAAAGTCGAGTCTGCCTATGAATTCATAGTTAACAATGGTGGTCTTGGTACCGACGACGATTACCCTTACAAGGCTGTTAATGGAGCTTGCGACGGCCGTCTCAAGGTCGGTATAGTTACGATCAAATATATGAATGATATCTCTAACAACAAGAAAAGGATTTTTTTATTTTATACCATAAAATGAACAACAACAAAAAGAGAAATCAATTTTCAATTCTTTAATGTTCAGTACTATTTGTGTAGGAAAACAACAAGAATGTTATGATTGATGGATATGAGAATTTACGTGCAAACGACGAACTTGCTCTACAGAAAGCGGTTGCTCACCAGCCTGTAACCGCTGTTATCGATTCCAGCAGCCGGGAATTTCAGCTTTACGAATCGGTAATGAAAAAAGATTAGTTGAAAGTTTCGTTTACAAATGTCTTTTAAAGTTTTGTATCCGGGAATTTCAGCGTGTAACGCATTGAACCTTTTTTTTTCCCTCAAAAGGGAGTTTTTGATGGAACGTGCGGAACAAACCTAAATCATGGAGTTGTTGTGGTTGGGTATGGAACAAATCGTGGTCGTGACTACTGGATCGTGAGAAACTCGTGGGGTAACACTTGGGGAGAGGCTGGCTACATGAAGATGGCTCGCAACATTGTCAATCCAAGAGGCTTATGTGGCATCGCTATGAGAGCTTCATACCCTCTCAAGAACTCGTTTACTACCGATATAAGCTCCATGGCCTAATTATATGAACTAAATGTATGGTATGCAAGGGATCGAGTGAGCCAACAACCTATTCGACTTTGAAGTAAAAATAATGTAGTCGAGTGGTTTGGCTTTGTAATATATTTTGGACTTGTATGGAGTCACTGTTTGGAGTTTGTATAATATTTATGGATTTTCGTTTTGCATGAAAACGCTCGGTTTCGACTTCTTGATATTAGGGATAGGCATGGAGCGGCTTTGAATTTTGGGATACTCAATGTCGTTGACTCGAGTCGACCTTTACGAGTACTGAATTTTTAGTATTTGGACCTGACTCGGAAAAAACAAATAACCAAAACAAAGGTGGGTCTGAAGACACATATGGATGAGGTTACAACTCATAACAGTGTGTTGCCGACGCGTAGCTTTGTTACCAAAAGAAATTTATTTAACTTTGTGGCTATAAAAATAGCCAAGGCATCTTGACACTATAAGAAAACACCCGCATTTTTGACGATTTTTCCGACTGATTTTACACTGTCAGAAAATACCGACGGAATTCCGAGGGAAAATCGAGGGAATTCCGAAGGATTATAATTCCTCGGAAATCGGTCGGATATATATATATATACTTGCCTTTGTAAATACTTCTCCTCTTATATATACGTTTTTGCTTTGTTTGTAAACGGATATATACGTTACCGCTGGATTACAATTTAGTTACATAGAGTGCACTTTGTAAACATTCGTTGCCTCTTCTTCACATGTCCTTGTTCTAGGTTGTTCCAAATTTTAATTTGTGTGTTTCCTGTCTTTGGTGTTTTGAAGATTCATGTGTATATAGTTGCAGAGAACAAACAAACATTTTTCTATAAATACTCTTCCCCTCATTCACAACAAAGACAAATAAAAACAAAATTATATATAACACAATATATAATGTCTTATTTTAGATCGTGGATGGACAAACCTCCGCGTGATTCCGCTACGGGGGAATTGACGGATGAGTTCGCACAAGGTGTGGAGGAGTTCATGAACTTTGCGTCAAACAATAGCATGACATCAGAATACGGTAAAATGTATTGTCCTTGTACTAAATGTCGGAATCATAGATTAGTCTCAGTTATGGATGTAAGGAAGCACTTATATAGGAATGTATTTATGCCTGGTTACAAGATTTGGTATACCTACGGAGAAACTGATTCAATGGTGCAATATTATGGTAGCACATTTGATAGGTTTGATATTATTTCGGGTACTAGGTTAGAGGAACCAACACCGGAAGTAGATGTAAACGCAGGTTACACTCAGATGGTGAATGATGCGTTTCGTGAAAACATAGCATCATATCTGTTGGAGGTGGGCTTAGCACCCCCAATTAGCTAGGCCCATCTCAGCAGGCAAGGCCGTCAAAACGAAGCCCAACCAAAGGTCAAAGGGCGGTCCCACCGAGCTCACGCTGGTTCCTTACCCACTCTGCGCAGAGAGACCAAAGGAAAAGATGACACGTGGAAGGCAGTTCGATGAATAGTGTGCTATCCGCGTAGGAGCATGGTGCCGGGCTCATCATGACCTATCCATCGAAGAAGCTGGAACACGTCTCTCGAGGTACCTTACCCCTGAAAAGCGTTGAAGACGCCACGTCACCCCGGGATCACTGGGAGCAGGCAGCAGATCCTTGTTATAAGTACCCCCATCATGCATTTATGGGAGGGGATGACGCATTTATTGCTCTCTCTCTCTCTAGACTTACACCCGACCTCTCTATATTGTAACAAAGCAACGTCGTTTAGAAAACCGAACTGGATTCCCATCGGAACTAGTTCGTAAATCTAAACCGTTCCCATTTTTTCGATCATTAATAATAAAGAATACGGTCCCCGACCTGTTCATCATAATACCCGACCTACTTCTCTCCATCCCGACCTGCTTAAAAGTCAAGTTAACTCGTTCTATTAACGGAAATCTCGCCTCTCAATCTCTTAATATACCTCTAATCATCAGCCGTGATCATTTGGATCAACAATTGGCGCTAGAAGGAGGGGCTAGAGATTTTCCTACACGCAAGGAACAGTTCAACCACGACATCTATCGCGACAACAATGACGGTCCCGCCTCCGAGGGTACTATCACTATCGGAACAGACGACTCTGGCTCAAACAACAGCCTCACCATCGGCTCAAACGGCAGCAGACGGACCAATTCCTCAACATCAGCCCCTCGAAACTCCCCCCTTGGCCCCAGAATCCACTCCGCTTGACAGTTCCGCCGCCCAAAATACACCCCAGACGCCGGAAGGCCAGCCCACTATGTCCACCGTGATGCAGACCTTGCTCGCCATAATAGATGAGCTCACGCGCACCACTGATCAACGGTTCGCCACATTAGCGGCCTCCCGCGACCGGTCAGACAACACCGGATCTCCCGCCGTTCAAATCAGGGAACCGGCCTCTCGGGAAGATATCCTGCACCTCCAGAGAAACCTGTTCGGAGACTCGCCGTCAGAATCCGAATGACCAGCCAGACAATTCGCCCCAACGACGGACAGCCTCCCGGGGAACGAAGCACCCCCTCGACGTTCCAGCTCGAAACGTGCCAGAGACGCCGAATTCGAGGCTATGAAGGAGACGATCCGCACAATGTCTTCCAAAATCCATCAAGCCACTAGCGCGGCTCCAGAAATAGATCGCGTCCTGAGGGAGACGCAAAACACGCAATTCACACGCCGGATCGCGTCCGTCCCACTCCAACACCTCGGGAAACTCAAGCTCCCGCTGTATGCATGTAACAACGACCCGACCCAGTATCTGACGGTATTCACCATCGCCATGGGGCGCGCCCACTTTTCCCAGACGAGCGCGAGGCCGCCCACTGCCAGCTTTTTATGGAGAACCTTACCGGTCCCGCCCTGACGTGGTTCTCTCGGCTAAAAACACACTCCATCGACAGCTTAAGGGATCTCTCAACCATCTTCCTTGAGCACTACTTTATATACATCAAGCAGTCCGCGTCCAGCGCAGACCTCTGGGCCCTGAACCAAGGTGCTAAGGAGTCGCTCAGATCTTTCATCGAACGCTTCAAAGCCACGGCGTCACAAAGCAACGTGACCGACGAGTCAGCGCTTCTCGCCCTGAGAAAAGGCCTACGGGCCGACTCAGCTTTCAAGGACGATATGAAGCTCAACAGGCCGCGCTCGTTAGAGGATGCCTTGCATCGCGCCGGTCTCTACATTGAACTCGAGGAGGAAAAAGCAACACCGTGCACAAAGCCCCGGCTACGAAGGAGCGACCCCAGGACGCGTACCAAGAACCTCGTCAGCATTACGACGATGAGTACCAAAGTGGCAAAGGCAAGCGAGCCGCCGCATTCCTCATCAATGAATCGCCGGCCGTCCTCCACATACATGATCCCGCTATTTTCTCCAACCCCGCGCCAAAACTGCCCTGGAACAAGTATGTGCGCGATCCCAATCAAAAGGACCAACGCTCCGACGAACCGAAAGACAATGAGCCCCGAGCAGAGGAGCAGTACGATAGGACGGCTTTCTGCGATTTTCACCAGAGAAAGGGGAACCCGACCTCGCACTTCCGCGCGCTCCAAGAAGTCATGTTGAACCAATATCAAAAGGGAGAAATCTGCGTATCCGAGCAGTTGCACCCGCGAGCCTGGGACAACGACCGTTGTCAACAGCGGGACAACCGAGGGCGCGAGGATAACCGGGCTAGGCCTGATAACCGCATCCAGAACGACGACCGTCGCCGGCGATCTCCCTCTCGAGACCAAGAATGGGGCATGACCCCCCCCCCCTCCCGGCGCGGACATTGATAGGAATGATCATGGGAGGGCTCCTCTCATGCAACGACTCGATACGATTCACCAAGCAGCACCAGATAAAGACCGACGCCTCCCTGAAATGGCACTCCAGCAAGACACAAGTAAAAAGAGGATCTGCTTCACCGAGGCCGACGCAGCCGGGGTCCATCAACCCCATAATGACCCTCTCGTCGTACAAATTCGCGTGGACGACTGCGACGTCAATCGGGTCCTCGTCAATACAGGTAGCTCGGTCGACTTCATCTTCAAGGACACCCTGGCAAGAATGAATCTAAACGGAGCCGAGGTCAAACCGCTCTCTATCCCACTAACCTGCTTCGCTGGTAACGCTGTCAATGGAATCGGCACCATCGAACTACCGGTCTATGTAGGCCGGGTCACCAAAATCGTCAAGTTCGTAGTCTTCGACACCACCCGATCTACAACATCATTCTCGGAACCCCATGGCTGCACTCGAGGAAGGCAGTCATTTCAACGTACCACCAATGCCTCATGTTCCCCAACCAGGCCGGGACATACCCTCCGGAGCAATCAGAGAGTCTCTCGCGCCTGTTTCACCATCGAGCACAAGCTGCGCCACGCCGCGCCGGCCTGCTTGACAATCAATATGCAGCAACCCGGTGAGCCGAATAACCAGGACCTCCCAGACCGGGACCTAGTCGCGCAAGTCAACATCGATCCACGCAACCCCACCCGCTGCGTAGGGATCGGGACCGACCTGAAAGGAAGCATCAAGAAAGAGCTGGTCAGGTTCCTAAGGCAGAACGTCTCCACCTTCGCTTGGTCAACAAGCGACATGACTGGCATCGACCCGGTGACTTGTAGCCACGAGCTCAACGTGGACCCGACCTTCAGACCGATCAAGCAGAAGCGACGGAAGCTAGGGTCCGAGCGCGCGCAGGTCGTCAATGACGAAATAGAAAAACTGACCGCGGCTGGCTCAATCACCGAGGTCAAGTATCTGGACTAGCTGGCCAACCCGGTTGTTGTCAAGAAGAAGAATGGGAAATTAAGGGTGTGCGTAGATTTCACCGACCTCAACAAGGAGTGCCCCAAAGACAGCTTTCCGCTCCCTAGAATCGACCAGGTCGTGGAAGCCACCACCGGGAACAAGCTGCTCTCCTTTATGGACGCCTTCTCGGGATACAACCAGATCCCCATGCTCCCAGATGACCAGGAGAAAACCGCGTTCATCACAGACCGCGGAACGTACTTTTATAAGGTTATGCCCTACGGGCTCAAAAATGCCGGAGCCACCTACCAGCGGCTCGTCAACAGGATGGTTGCCGACCAGATCGATCGCACCATGGAGGTCTATATCGACGACATGCTGGTAAAGTCCCTAGTAGCAAGCGACCACGTCACTCATCTCCGGTCCTGCTTCCACACGTTGAATGAGTACAACATGAAGCTGAATCCTGCCAAATGCTCTTTCGGCGTCACGTTGGGAGAATTCCTCGGGTACATTATCACGCAGCGTGGGATCGAGGCTAACCTCAAACAAATCCGGGCAGTCATCGACCTCAAGTCCCCAGAAAACACGCGCCAAGTCCAACGACTAACCGGGAGGATCGCCGCGCTCAACCGGTTCATCTCCCGCTCAACCGACATATGCTAACCGTTCTACCAACTGCTCCGAGCCAACAAGCGATCTGAATGGGATATTAAGTGTGAGGAGGCTCTCCAGCAGCTGAAGGCGTACATATCAACGCCCCCCGTCCTGGCTAAACCCGAAGAGGGTGAGACCCTCTATCTGTATATCGCTGTGTCCATAACGGCAGTTAGCGGAGTACTGGTAAGAGAGAACTGGGCGATCAAAATCCCATCTTCTACGTCAGCAAGTCCCTGGACAGCGCAGAAAGCAGATACCCGACTCTGGAGAAGCTCGCCCTAGCAGTAGTCATCGCAGCCAGAAAGCTCTGACCTTACTTCCAATCTCACACAATCGCCGTGCTGAGTACCTATCCCCTCAGAACCATTCCCCACAGCCCGAACCGATCTGGCAGAATAATGAAGTGGACAATCGAGCTCTGCGAGTATGAGATCGAATACCGAGGACGGACCGCGGCCAAATCCCAAGTCCTGGCCGATTTCCTGATCGAGCTGGCGCCCGAGGTAGCCACCGATGAACTCCCCGATCAGTGGAGCCTGCACGTCGACGGGTCAGCGTCCAAACACGGTTCCGGCGTCGGCATACGCCTCGAGTCCCCAACCAAGGAGATCCTCGAGCAGTCCTTCCGTTTGGCCTTCCCAGCATCAAACAACGAAGCTGAGTACGAGGCTCTGATTGCCGATCTGCGCCTAGCAAAAGCAATCGGGGTGAAGAAAATCCAGGCCTACTGCGACTATCAGCTCGTCGCAAACCAATTTAGTAGAGAATACGAGGCCAAGAACGACCGCATAGATGCTTACCTAAAAGTAGTCCAAGACTTAGCAGCATGATTCTCCGAGTTCACCCTTACCAAGATTCCCCGAGGTGACAATACTTCTGCAGACGCCCTCGCCGCGTTAGCCTCCACCTCGGATCCAACCCAACGACGGGTAATTCCCGTCGAAAGAATCGACTTCCCCAGCATCGAGCTGCCAAAAAGGGTCTGCCTGATCAACCCCCAAAACGAAAACCTCGACGAAGACATGCCACTCCCTGAAGAGCTGCCACCTCCTCCACCCGAGCCCGAGCTACCGGACTGGCGCGTAGACATACTCCTGTACATCGTGGACGGCACCCTCCCTCCAGATCGGTGGGCCGCTCGTCGACTAAAGAAAAAGTGCGCCCAATACACGATGTTGGACGGCAACCTATTTCGATGGAGCGCTTCGGGGACCCTGCTCGGCTGCCTCCACGGGCAGGAGACTATTGATGTGATGAAAGAAATGCACGAAGGCGCGGACGGAAACCATTCTAGCGGCCGAGCTCTCGCCCTGCGGATTCGGAACCAGGGCCAATACTGGCCGACCATGCTTCAAGATTGTGAAAAGTTTGCAGCTCGGTGTGAGAAATGTCAGCGCCACGGCCCACTCATCCACTGCCCCACTGAGCTCCTGACCACCGCGGTGGCGCCCTACCCATTCATGCGATGGGCCATGGATATAGTCGGCCCCCTTCCCCGATCTCGTCAAAAACGCTTCCTCCTAGTGATGACCGACTTCTTCACCAAGTGGGTTGAGGCCGAAGCTTACGCCAGAATCACGGCGGACAACGTCCGCAAATTCGTCCGAAAGTTCATCATCTGTCTGCACGGCCTGCCATACGAGATCGTGACTGACAACGGTGTCCAGTTCACGTCCGTGCTATCCGAAGATTTCTGCGCCAAATGGAAGATCAGGCTGAGTAAGTCCACCCCAAGATATCCACAGGGCAACGGGCAGGCCGAGGCAACTAACAAAACCATCCTCGACGGCCTCAAAAAACGAATGAACGACAAGAAGGGCTCTTGGGCCAACGAGCTAGATGGAGTTCTCTGGTCTCATCGTACGACGCCAAGGACGGCAACAAGTCGCACACCGTTCAGCCTGGCTCATGGTATGGAGGCAATGGCTCCCTCTGAGGTCGGAATTCTCACTCCGCGCCACGCTATGCTCACGCAGCAGGCCGACCTAAACGACGCCGTGCATTTGAGCGAGCTGGACTTTCTCGAAGACCAACGCGACCAGTCCCTCCTCCGGATCGAAAACTACCAACAACTCGCCTCCAAGTACTACAACAAGAAGGTCTGAGGCCGGTTCTTCGCCGAAGGCGACCTGGTTCTATGCAAGGTCTTCGAAAACACGGCTGAGCTAAACGCGGGCAAACTCGGCGCCAATTGGGAGGGCCCCTACCTCATCTCCAAGATCGTCAAGCCCGGGTTTCTACGAGCTAGTCACAATGAACGGCGACGCGATCCCACGCTCGTGGAACTCAATGAACTTCAAGTGCTACTACTACTAAGCCCCCCAGGCTCCGCTTCCCCTTTACCTTTGTAAACATCTGAACTACGATTGGCTTGATCCCTTCAACCAAAGGGTACGTAGGCAACCCCTAACCAGGGCTCAGCTATGAATCTAATAAAATCTTTTCGAGATTCAAAAAAAAAACGGATACGGCCCTGGCCTGTCCCTACAAAAGAATACGGTCTACGACCTATTCCAAAAATAAGGTCCATGACCTTACTTCCCAGCTCATCTCACAAAAAAAAAATGAGAGGGGACCGAGCTCCAATGCTCGCACTCACAAAAGCTATAAGTACTAAAGAAGAGCTCAAAGCTCGCACCTCTACCAGACACACAAGCATTAAGTGTCTAAAGCCGAGCTCAAAGCTCGCACCTCCTAGAGTACACAAGCTATAAGTACTGAAGCCGAGCTCAAAGCTCGCACCTCTACCAGACACACAAGCATTAAGTGTCTAAAGCCGAGCTCGCTACTCGCACAAAAAAAAAGAAGGCACACAAGCTTTAAGTGCATTAAGCCGAGCTATACCTCGCAATAACAAATTTTTTTTTTTAGGTACACAAGCACTAAGTACCTTAAGCCAAGCTATACCTCGCACCCAATACAGAATCAGCAGGACACGGTCTACAACTTTTTCCCACCAAAATACATCTAAGGAAAATGGTCCACGACCTACCCCTCCAAAACAAACAATAGGGAACGGTCTGCGACCCATCCTTCCGAGCTCAAACGCTCACCACTGAGCCTGTAACACCCCCGATTCCGACCTAAGAAATTGTCCATCATCTCCTCTGCCGGAACCGGGAGGTGGGTTACAGTTATAGTGAAGGGAGAACCGCCAAGACGGTCTAGCTAGGAAAGCATCCCATACTACCTTCCCGGCCGAACCATCTCGACTGATTGCATCTCTTTTATACCCTTTGACCGATGGCCTAAGGCTTTGCAACCCGTACCGCCCGTCAAAGGTTGTTTCGGCCCGGACTAGGCCTAGTATCCTAAGAAACTCGAGGGTTTAAGCTTGAAAACATCTTTATTAAAAACTTTGAAAACGTCTTTCACAGCGGATGCATCCTTCTTAAAACCTTTTTGAAAAACCCTTTTGAAAACAACCAAAAATTCCTTTTCACTAACACTGAAATCTACTCTGGTGGTCCTAATGCTCGGCGCCTCCTTCTAACTAATTCTAAGGCTACCTGCAAGAAATCTGTAGAATATAATGAGTATTCCTAGTGAATACTCAGTGAGCTAAGGACCCTACCCTGCAAGTTAGTACCCCAACCCACTAACAACCTACCCCAGATAGCCGAAGCCTAAGAAGGAAGCACCGCACTAGACCAACCTAGCCTAATGTGCATTCCCGTTTACACACACACAACCGGTATGCTGGCTTACCGAACCAGCATACCAACACAGAATGGCACACTCGTCCAGAGTGCGCTGCGCGGAACCTGAACAAACAACAAGCATGCGCTAAAGGCCTTTTAGCGACATAACTTGGACACACAATCGATGCCGAGAGCTCTCTCATCTTCGATGTATCGAACATCCCCACCTCTGTGGCCCCCGCCTAATCACTACACAGGATCATAGACGTCCACAGAGTGTTTCGAACTACACCACGATGTATCGAACAACCCCACCTCGTGGCCTCAGCCTAATCACCACACAGGATCATAGACGCCACACGAACGGAGTCCTCAGACTACCGAACCTCAGCAATCGCAGTCGTCACGGACTCGAACGATCACTATGCACCGTCGTGCAATTTTCTCGGTCAAGGGCGCTACCCTTGTTCCCCCGAGACACTCTAGGTGGTTTCGAACTACATCCTTGGGCTAAACCCGCCCGTCACACCACATAGACCTCCTGCCTATCAACTCCGAACATGCCACCTCACTGGGCATGTCGGTCACACGCAAGTTATGGGATTTTACGCACCACAACGGCAAACAAATGGTTAAGGTTCACACGAACCTCAACCGCACACAAATATCTTAGGCAAGAACACCTGGCGGAGCCTACGCACGTGGCCGCTCCCACCTTGTCCTTGCCGTAAGATCTACACTACAACTCAACAATAATTAACCCCCAACAGGTTAATTCAAATAATTTCCAAAGCTCACCTCGAGTAAAGGCTGGAAAACGGATAAATCTTAGGCTCTTGGATAACACCTTCCAAGCCGAGCTCACTCTCGGTTTAAACCGTGAGGTTTAAGCCAAACTTACTTCCGATCACTTTCTCTCTAGCTTCTCTCTAGAAATTTTTTTCTAAGATCTTAAGGAGGTGTGATCTTACCTTTGGTCTTAAGGGGGTATTTATAGGCATGGGGGAGGTGTGGAGAGTGCTTGCCACTTGTGCCATTTGTGCCACTTGCCCAAAGACTAGTCAAAGACTTTGGCACCAAGTTTCTTCATCTTTGACCACATTTTTCACATGTGCATTTAGGTAGGTCCAAGCTTAACTTTTGACTCCTAGGCCTAGGCTTTAATCCATACCTTTGCTTTAAGTCATTCCATGTCTCCTTTGGGTGAGACAACCAAATCGCTAGCCCCTAGGTTAGTGATTTGATGCTTTGACCGGTCATGTGGCCATGGTTTGGCCACACGACCCATTTTCCACCATTCGTCCGTTTTTCGCGAAATTACCTTCTGTCTTGCATTTTCTTCATGCGATTGACCCGGCAAACTTGATCTCTCATTTTTTCCGACGTGCGCCTCGGTTCGGATCGTCCATGGCCCGCTCGACCAAAAATTGAAAAGTCGGGAAATCTTGATTTTTCCGGATGGAAAGCTTCCTTTTCTTGTGCAAAAATTTCTGGTCCAGTCGAAATTTCGTTTGGATCGGATTTTCCTAGCTTTGGGAAGGTTTTTACCTTTCTCTCGGCTAAAAATCTCTCCCTCGGCTAAAACTGCTGATTTTCCTTCGGCTGAAAATCTTCTCTCGGCTAGACTGCTTCTCTCGGCTGAAACTGCATCTTCTCTCGGCTAAAACTGTTTCTCCTCGGCAGGATTGAATCTTTAGCCGGCTGAAACAGACTTGATCGGATAACTCTTTTTCCGTTCGAGTTTTCCAAATTCTGACTCGACCAATGTTTTTCTTTCGTCCTGATCCTTCGGGAAATGTTTTCCCTCAGTCGCTCCTCGACTCTTGGTTTTTCTCCCGATCATCGACCAAAATTTACTTCACCGGACGGGTTATCACATCCTCCCCCCCTTATTTAGAATTCGTCCCGAATTCTCCTAAGGTCGGAGTGATTCCCTTCCTTCGCCGTGATGTCTTCCTTGGCTCGTCAGAATTCCTCCTGAATTCTTGCGTAAATAACCGCTTTGTCTTCTGAACTCCTTTCGGAAATCTCTCCTAGATTTCGCATTGAAGTCTTCTGTTCCTTCTGCACACCTTAGTTGATACCAACCTTCTAAGATACTAACTTCCGTACTGCCAACTTCTTTCCTGGTAGACGATTCTCGTCTTTTCGCCATTTTGTTTACTCCAGCTTGACTCTCCTGGTCTGCTTCTTTCTGTCGATGCAGCCGTTCCTTTGGCTTTCTAGCATCGTCATCATCATCATTCTCTTATATGTCCCGGTTGGCCTCTTGCCTATCATCCGGTTTCTGCCTTCACGGACTTAATAACACTCCCGCACTGGCGGTTTAATCTTTCATGGTCTTCTTGTTCCGCAGTAGGTCCTCCCGACCTATCCTTGCTCTGGCGACCTCTCTGGTCTTCACTGGCATGTCAGCACTTCCAACTCCTCGTCTTCTCCCCTCTCCCCGGCTATAAATAGTCTCCCTATCCTTGACCAACCTCAACCTTCCTTAAGGTCCTTGCAAATCTTCACCCGATTTGCAAGTGGTGGATTTTTATGCCTTTACGAGCAATCAATCCATGGCATACTTAGAGTAGTGATGACTCTGCTCAAAACTCTATGTAGCCAATCAAAACCATCCTTGGTTCATATTATAAGATATAATATAACCATTCATGATTTCACAAACATACTTCACATATGATTCATATTTCACATATTTACATATGCTACATATGTCACATACTGCACATATGTCTTAAACTACTCTACTAGTGACTCGGTTCGTCCCCCTGACTACCGATCACCTTACTTGCACATGGTCCTAGCCCTCTCGGCTCTCATGTGACTTATTCACTCAAGAAAATATAAACATGAGATTAGAACCCTACTTACCTCGCGTTCGGATGGAGGGTTTCCCTGCTATCTAACCTAGATACTACCTAAAAGTCACGCTGAACCAATCCCTGGATCCTCCTGATCCGTTGGTTTCGCCTGACTCGTCGGTCTCTTCTGAATCGCTTGCGCCATTGGATGTCGTCGAGCTCGAGGTAGTATGAGTGCCGGATCGCGCTGGTTCATCTTCCTGAGGGTCCATTCCAAATCCGCAAGTATAACATAACCCCATTGGCGGTAATAGATGTCTTCCGAACTTTGTGTTGTGACAAGCCCAGGTTGAGTGGCCTCTTATGCCACAATGTTCGCATGGTCCCCTTAAATGTAAGGGAGTCATGTTCCTTCTTTGGGCTGGTGTTCTTCCACGGTATGGCCTTACGGGCATCCTTGCATGTTCGTTCTCTTCAGGGGATGGTGACTCCCCATCCGCTCCTTTATTTTGTTCGTCATTCTCTGATTTCTCAGAATAGTGATATTGCGGGACTACCGAATCTTCTTCGGTTTCTTCTTCTTCTTCTTCTTCTGCTTCTTCTGGGTTATTCCCGTCATGGTTTCTTAGCAACGACTGAATCTCTTCATGGCTTAACGTTCTTGGCTCATCCAAAGTCATGTCCCGAGCTAAATGAGGCCTCCATGCTCGGTTCCATTCGTTGACAAGGTGATCATCCTTGTCCCACCAATGAAACATGTTTCGCCTCATCTCCCGGTTTCGTAGGACTTGTTCACGGGTGTTAGTCCAATAACGTTGGACTCGCTCGTCTTCTTCTCTTTCTGCATCGGAAGTGACGGTTCCTCTCCAGCTGTTCTTGGACCATCCGTTCTGCTTCGGCTCGTCTTGCCGCTAGCTCTTCCGTTGTTTGCTGCTCCGTGTCGGGATGCTTATGATCGTCGGTTCGATCTTCCCATGGTTCTTGCGGCGCATAGATGCATTCCATGTTGTACATGTATGGCATGTGAATCCTTGCGGAAATTTCCGGTCCGCTTGAGATTGACATGTCCGATGCTGACGTGATCGTTATGTCTGCTCTGCCGCTCCAACTCGAGGTATCAGATGATATCTCGATGATCTCGGGTCCTACCCGTTCCCATACTTCCACATCGGAATATGCCGTTGGTACTAGCATAATTCTCCCATAAGGTTGGATTGCTTCCATCTCGTTTTCTCCTTCTGGTGCTTGTGGAATGGATTCCACATCCATGTCCAGGTCAAGCCCATCGAACATCTCGGTATCGTTCAGGATTGTTTCCCAAAACGCCTCATCGATTTCTATCTCGGGATCGGCTTCGGACGATGTATCTGAATCGATGAGATAGATCTCTTGCACCGAATCTGAACTCTCATCACTGGTTGAGTCCGAATCGTCACACGAGTCGGATCCTCCCGATCCATAAGACATCGGCCAACGGTTAACTTGCTTCCTCTCAGAACCAGGCATCCACTCCGCATCTCTCTCATACTTTCCCCGTCTCCTCGACATCCTGCGATTACTCAACAAGACAAGTCAGTCACAAGGGTTTTTCCTAAATCCTAATGACGTCGAGCAACCAGATTCCTAATAGTGTTAGTGAGACTCTATTTTTGACTCGAAAAACATTTGAAAACTCGGTTCTCGTGAGCATGATCATGAACCATGTTCTGATACCAACTTCTGTAACACCCCCGATTCCGACCTAAGAAATTGTCCATCATCTCCTCCGCCGGAACCGGGAGGTGGGTGATACACTCATATATTGCATGTTTTAGCATGCATTTCATTTATAGTTTTGTGTAGATTACATGCATAATCATGGTCTTATCTTGCATTTAGGTCTCATTTAGAGTTTAGGACATTTGCATTAGGTCCTAGTGAGTTATTGCATGCATTTGGAGTGTTTTTAGGTGTTTATCGAGAAGCAGGCCAAACACCCAGTATCGATCGATACCCCTCGGTATCGATCGATACCCAAGCTTCA
>PKML01053063.1:667923-710847 GCA_002933935.1 Eutrema yunnanense | reverse complement strand
TCTTATATTCCTTCTTGTCTAGAGTCCCTAATGCTAGATCTAGCTTGAAAGAGTGGGTCTAGATCATTGGGCATTTCATGAACACCAAGTGTTTGATGAAATGCCAAGACCAAACTAGACAAGAGATTTATGTTCCTAGCCTAAGACATTAGTTGTTTAGGGCATATCTTTGGTTGATCTTGTCATGATTCTTAATGCTTGCTAATTGATAATCCACAAATGATGATTTGCTAATGGGTTTGATAATTAGCATAGAGATTAGTTGCTTGAAAGAGAACTAATCTAGATTAGAGATCTATTGCCTAGGGATTAGCTTCTTGAGTAATTGAACACCACTAATTGGACTTAGATCACCTCTTAATCATTAACCTTATCTCTTGCTCCGCTTTTGTTAATTGAATTACATCTTGCTTAGTTATTTTAGTTGTTTGGTTTTGATACTTAATCACCAATTACATCGTTTAGCTTAAATTACATTTGAACCTTGCATTCTTAGTGTTTAGGATAGTCCCAATTATGGATTGATAACCTCTTATATTACATCGATAAGGGGGTATTGATACCTTAAGAGACTAAAAAGTCTTGTATCAGTGGGTTACAGTTATAGTGAAGGGAGAACCGCCAAGACGGTCTAGCTAGGAAAGCATCCCATACTACCTTACCGGCCGAACCATCTCGACTGATTGCATCTCTTTTATACCCTTTGACCGATGGCCTAAGGCTTTGCAACCCGTACCGCCCGTCAAAGGTTGTTTCGGCCCGGACTAGGCCTAGTATCCTAAGAAACTCGAGGGTTTAAGCTTGAAAACATCTTTATTAAAAACTTTGAAAACGTCTTTCACAGCGGATGCATCCTTCTTAAAACCTTTTTGAAAAACCCTTTTGAAAACAACCAAAAATTCCTTTTCACTAACACTGAAATCTACTCTGGTGGTCCTAATGCTCGGCGCCTCCTTCTAACTAATTCTAAGGCTACCTGCAAGAAATCTGTAGAATATAATGAGTATTCCTAGTGAATACTCAGTGAGCTAAGGACCCTACCCTGCAAGTTAGTACCCCAACCCACTAACAACCTACCCCAGATAACCGAAGCCTAAGAAGGAAGCACCGCACTAGACCAACCTAGCCTAATGTGCATTCCCGTTTACACACACACAACCGGTATGCTGGCTTACCGAACCAGCATACCAACACAGAATGGCACACTCGTCCAGAGTGCGCTGCGCGGAAGCTGAACAAACAACAAGCATGCGCTAAAGGCCTTTTAGCGACATAACTTGGACACACAATCCATGCCGAGAGCTCTCTCATCTTCGATGTATCGAACATCCCCACCTCTGTGGCCCGCCTAATCACCACACAGGATCATAGACGTCCACAGAGTGTTTCGAACTACACCACGATGTATCGAACAACCCCACCTCGTTGCCTCAGCCTAATCACCACACAGGATCATAGACGCCACATGAACGGAGTCCTCAGACTACCGAACCTCAGCAATCGCAGTCGTCACGGACTCGAACGATCACTATGCACCGTTGTGCAATTTTCTCGGTCAAGGGCGCTACCTTTGTTCCCCCGAGACACTCTAGGTGGTTTCGAACTACATCCTTGGGCTAAACCCGCCCGTCACACCACATAGGCCTCCTGCCTATCAACTCCGAACATGCCACCTCACTGGGCATGTCGGTCACACGCAAGTTATGGGCTTTTACGCACCACAACGGCAAACAAATGGTTAAGGTTCACACGAACCTCAACTGCACACAAATATCTTAGGCAAGAACACCTGGCGGAGCCTACGCACGTGGCCGCTCCCACCTTGTCCTTGCCGTAAGATCTACACTACAACTCAACAACAATTAACCCCCAACAGGTTAATTCAAATAATTTCCAAAGCTCACCTCGAGTAAAGGCTGGAAAACGGATAAGTCTTAGGCTCTTGGATAACACCTTCCAAGCCGAGCTCACTCTCGGTTTAAACCGTGAGGTTTAAGCCAAACTTACTTCCGATCACTTTCTCTCTCTACCTTACTCTCTAGCTTCTCTCTAGAAATTTTTTTCTAAGATCTTAAGGAGGTGTGATCTTACCTTTGGTCTTAAGGGGGTATTTATAGGCATGGGGGAGGTGTGGAGAGTGCTTGCCACTTGTGACACTTGTGCCACTTGTGCCACTTGCCCAAAGACTAGTCAAAGACTTTGGCACCAAGTTTCTTCATCTTTGACCACATTTTTCACATGTGCATTTAGGTAGGTCCAGGCTTAGCTTTTGACTCCTAGGCCTAGGCTTTAATCCATACCTTTGCTTTAAGTCATTCCATGTCTCCTTTGGGTGAGACAACCAAATCGCTAGCCCCTAGGCTAGTGATTTGATGCTTTGACCGGTCATGTGGCCATGGATTGGCCACACGGCCCATTTTCCACCATTCGTCCGTTTTTCGCGAAATTACCTTCCGTCTTGCATTTTCTTCATGCGATTGACCCGGCAAACTTGATCTCTCATTTTTTCCGACGTGCGCCTCGGTTCGGATCGTCCATAGTCCGCTCGACCAAAAATTGAAAAGTCGGGAAATATTGATTTTTCTGGATGGAAAGCTTCCTTTTCTTGTGCAAAAATTTCTGGTCCAGTCTAAATTTCGTTTGGATCGGATTTTCCTAGCTTTGGGAAGGTTTTTACCTTTCTCTCGGCTAAAAATATCTCCCTCGGCTAAAACTGTTGATTTTCCTTCGGCTGAAAATCACCTCTCGGCTAGACTGCTTCTCTCGGCTGAAACTGCATCTTCTCTCGGCTAAAACTGTTTCTGCTCGGCAGGATTGGATTTTTAGCCGGCTGAAACAGACTTGATCGGATAACTCTTTTTCCGTTCGAGTTTTCCAAATTCTGACTCGACCAATGTTTTTCTTTCGTCCTGATCCTTCGGGAAATGTTTTCCCTCAGTCGCTCCTCGACTCTTGGTTTTTCTCCCGATCATCGACCAAAATTTACTTCACCGGACGGGTTATCACAGAGCCAGTCTCGTACCAAACACTTACGACAAAAATAAAACGCATAAAAACTCCAATTTTATTTCATTAAGAAAGGGGGGCTAAACGCCATGTTACATAATGGCCAACGGCCCATGCAAAAAAAAAAAAAAAAAGAGAAAATAGAGAAAAAGAAGAAACAAATTATTACAAAAGGCACTTCGGCCTACAAATCCTAAACCCCGTCAGCACGGGTACCATCTATGTCTTCCGGGCTCACCAGCCTCATATTGGTGCCATGCTCACCCCGAAAATGCTGCTCAACTTGCTCTGCCCCGATCCCGGTCTCAACGGATAACGCCGTAGGATTGTCTTGAGCAACCGGCGCAGTAGCATATGGGGCCGGATCCTGGGCTGTCGGATCAGAAGCAGCTGCCGGTGCAGTGGCACTTGGGGCCGGACCCGTGGCTCCCGCCCCAGAAGAAGCTCGCGGGGGAACTACGGCAGGCGGAGTCGAACTATGCAGAGTCCGCTCAAGTTGGATACCAGAGGTGCGGTCAGAAAGAATATCCAAGTCTTCCAGGGCCAGATCCGGAAAGTCAATCTTGTCCAGCTCGGCTCCATAGATCCCTTCGTCCTCATCCAGCTTCGCATATCGGTACCACGACACCAATATCCCGTCCTTAACTTCCTTCCTCTTGAGGCACGCCCTCGTTCCGACCACCTGGCTGAGCAACAGGTGGGGAGTTCCAGCCCGGTCACGACCAGCAAGATGGGCGCGGATCTTCTCCATCTTCGCAGCCCATTTCTGGTTCCTCCTCTCCCACCTCGCAGTAACCCGACCACTCTCCTTAGCCGTGACTACCTTCGCCCGCTCTATGGCGCCCTCCAACCCCTTGACCCTAGAGCAAAACGTCTCCCGCTCCCCATTCGCAAGCGCAAGCTCCTTTGCCAGAGCGGCGGATCGGGCCTTCTCCGCCTCCAGCTCTTCTAGCACCCGGTCCGCTTCCAAGGCCCGCTCTCGTGCCTGCGTCGCAGACACTTCCAGAGCAGCAGCCCGGGCCTTCTCACCCGCCACCTCCTTTTTCAGCTCGCGAATACGAGCCGTCAGGGCCTTCTCACCCGCATCCTTGCGCCCTTTCTCGAACGCAATTGACGATTCCCGGTCGACCACCTGCTTCTCATAGAGCTCCCCGAGAAGGGCAATGTTGGCCATCGTCTGTAGCAACACCCGAGCGGCAGACCGCGCCGCGCCGCATCCCGAGAGGCACTAGCCTCCGCCATCTCCGAAGCGAGGCAAGGCGGAAAATCTTGCCAGAACGCCATCGCCTAGGCCAGAGCGGCGCATCCATCCTTATCCGAGATGAACGGAACGTTCCCGTTCTCGTGGCAGAAGTAAAAGCTATAGTCGTTGGGCTCCTCGTCGGAAAATGCCGACGCATCACCACCTTCAGCACCACGGGACCCGTCCTACCCCCTCACCTCGGGATCCTCAGCCCGGTTTTTGCCTTCAGCAGCACCGATCCTATCGGTTGCCAGCTGTTCACCCCCATCCTCAGGATCTTGGGCTTCAGCACCAACGCCCGCGTCCCCGCTCCGGCCTACGGACTGATCATCGCCACGGGAGACCTTAGTTCCCGGGCTCACCGTCACTTCGGGGAACCGCTCCCCAACCACCTCAACTGAGGGGTCCTCCTCCACCCCGGTCGCATGACCCCCCACCGCCTCCTCCTGACCCACGGGCGGAGATCCTATTACCTGCAACGAAGGTCCCTCCTCGCTGATCCTCCTTTTCTTTGAGGCAGCCTTCTTCCCCTTCCCTTTCTCCACAGCCGCCCTCTTCTTAGAAGCCTGTGGCGGGTCCTGCGTGGTCGGTACCACCGGGACGGGAGGAGGCGGCGCGACAAAGGGATAGTGAATCTCGAACGACCTGCGCATTAAGGACCCGTCAGCCCGGCTTAAAAAAAAAAAAAAAAAAGGGCGTGTACCTACCAGACATCGCAGCTTTCACTCTTTCCGACGTAAAGGACTTCCAATCCCTTAGACTCACCGACCTGAGCACAACAAGGATACCGTCATAGTCGGATAATTTGACACTGGAGGAGTGAGAAATTGAAAACAAAACCAAGCAGTGTTAGTCTAAATAAACAACAATAGGAAGGCAGCTCGATCTACTGGCCCCTACCCGGGGAAAAATTCCAAGCCCGTGTATATCTCACCGACGGGTCAAGACCAACCGCCTCAGTAGCACGGACGTAAAAGTAACTATGGGACCAGTCTCCAACTTTCGACAGCTTGCTGGCCCTGGACCCCGTGCTGCTGACCTCAATAATATTCGCTTGGGGCTTTAAGGCGGCATAGTAGGTCCCCGGGATCCTAGGATTCACCTTCTGAACGGTAAGAGCTTCAAGCATAGGGACCATCACCTCCACGTCGCACTCCCACCCAAGGGTCAGCAGCACGATCATCCCCTGTATCGTAGACGGACAGATTTGCGAGAAGGCCAGCCCCCGCCTCCGGCAGTATTTAACGAACAGCTTGGGAAGGAGGAAGCGCAGCCCGCACTTCGAAAAAAGTCCCTCATACAGGCAGACGAAACCCTCCGGAGGATTCCATGGGCGCTCATCCGGCCCGGGGAGTCGGAATTCGGCGGATGCAGGAAAGTCGCACAGCTCCCCCAGCGTAGTAACTGTCTCCGGCGTACTCCAGGTCGGCGAACCATCCTGTTCATAAAGGACCAAAGGAGACTTCTGTTTCTTGGCCGCCCGAGATCGACCGCCTCATCGTCCGCCTCGTTCGGTGCCCCACCAGAGCTGGACCGCCTCATCGTCCACCTCGTTCGACAGCCCGCCCGACTCCTCGCCTACCCCGGTCGGTACTGCGACCACCTTGGGAGGACCCTCTAGCCGCCAAACCTCCCAGCCGAACCTGGAAAACCGACAAAGCAGACCGTGCCTCATCCCCGCCATCGCTGCGCGGTGAAGAGGTGCGCTCAGAATCGTTTGGAGAAGAAGAGCTTTCCGCCGGAGAATCATCCCGGTTATCGCAAGACGCCGATTCGTCGCTAGATTCGGCCCTGATTCCATCGAGTACTGGCGCCATCGCACAGAAAAGAAGAAGAAATTTCGATAACCCAACCCGGAATCGAAAGGGAGAGTTTAAAAGAAATCGACGACTGAAAAATCAGAGAGAGGAAGAAGAGTTACCTTGAGAAGTTTGCGCAGAAGAGTCTAACCGTAGAAGAAGAGGGATTTAAATAGGAGAGGAAGGGGACAGTGAAAAGACTCCTCAACACGTGTCAAAGGGGCGCGCTGCCCAAAAACCCTAATGACGACGTCTCTTCGGTTTCCCCGCGCAGAAAGCAAAATCCATCTCGAGAAACGCGAAGCGTCCTCCACACGCCCACGCGTGACCATCACGCGCAGAAAGTGGAACGAATTTTCAGTCTCCCACGCGTGACCAACATGCGCAGAAGGTGAAACGGCTTTTCAGTCTCCCACGCGTGAACAACACACGCGAACAATCTCTGAATCATGGGCGGGAAGTCACCATGGGTAAGCAATGATTACCGCCCAAGCAGCAGTACGGCGAGCTCAACTAAAGAAATTTTGGGCCGACCTGAGATGCGCCGAGCTGACAAACAACCAAAATTCGATGCACTCGTCACGCCTCCTGCCACTGAACTAAGGGGGGGGGGGCAACTGTTGGAGGTGGGCTTAGCACCCCCAATTAGCTAGGACCATCTCAAGAGGCAAGGCGTGTCAAAACGAAGCCCAACCAAAGGTTAACGGGCTGTCCCACCGAGCTCACGCTGGTTGCTCTCCCACTCTGCGCAGAGAGACCAAAGGGAAAGATGACACGTGGAAGGCAGTTCGGTGAATAGTGTGCTATCCGCGTAGGAGCATGGTGCCGGGCTCATCATGACCTATCCACCGAAGAATCTGGAACACGTCTCTCGAGGTACCTTACCCCTGAAGAGCAATAAATACGTCACCCCGGGATCACGGAGAGCAGGCAGCAGATCCTTGTTATAAGTACCCCCCAATATGCATTTATTGGAGGGGATGACGCATTTATTGCTCTTTCTCTCTCTCTAGACTTACACCCGACCTCTCTATATTGTAACAAAGCAATATCGTTTAGAACACCGAACTGGATTCCCGTCGGAACTAGTTCGTAAATCTAAACCGTTCCCCTTTTTTTAATCATTAATAATAAAGAATACGGTCCCCGACCTGTTCATCATAATACCCGACCTACTTCTCTCCATCTCGACATGCTTAAAAGTTAAGTTAACTCGTTCTATTAACGGAAATCTCGCTTCTCAATCTCTTAATATACGTCTAATCATCATCAGTGATCATTTGGATCAACAATACCATGTTGGGGATGGTAACAGGATAGAGGAACCAAATTCAGAAGCGCATAAGTTTTTTGATATACGTCAAAGCAGCCATTATACAGAGGATGTAGAGATGGAATATCGCCTTTTTCAACTGGAAGCAGGTTGATGACTATAAAGACAGTTGGCCGAAGATTGTGTTGATGCGATAGCTGATTTTGTGAGAGATGTCTTACATGAAGATAATATTTCACCAGCTTCATACTACAAGATTCAGAAGCTTGTAGCTGGTCTTGGATTACCTTATCAGATGATAGATGTGTGCATCGACAACTGTATGATCTTCATGAGAAAGGATGAAAACCGGTTGAAGTGTCGTTTTGTCACAAACCTCGCTATCAGGATACAGGAGGCAGAGTACCTGTTACACGTAAACGGATGTAATATCTTCCCCTAGCTTATAGGTTGAATAGGTTATATCAATCTCAGCGCACGGCAAGGCCTATGAGATGACATGCAGAACATAACTCAGCTGGAGAGATAGCGCATCCTTCAGATGCATAAACATGAAAACATTTTCAAGAGGTTTATCCTAGTTTTGCGTGTGAGCCAATGAACGTATACCTCAGGTTATCTACGGATGGATTCAACCCTTTTGGAAAGCATGAGAGGAAATATTCGTTGTGGCCAGTATGTTGGGCCCAAATTCCACACTCAAGGCCCAGCCTGATTGAATAGGCCTAACAAAGAAGCCCAGTACGCGATGAGACCTCATGGAGCGAGCCCGGAAGCTGGAAGGAGCCGAGCACGCATTAAGAGGCAAGGTCGCTAGGAGAATGAGCTTGCGTCTAAAAAGTCAAACACACTAATTCAAGATCCTAGAATCAGGCTCAGCATTAATTACAAAGATTACAGATTTAATTCTTAGTTTAATGTAAATAATTGAGCTTAGGCAGTTATGTTTGGAGCTAGTATAACTTTGAAACGAGAGCCACATTGTAAAGCACTGAATTCTTGGCTAAAACTAATATATACAACTTTTTTTTATCAAATTCTTCTAGGTAATTATCAACAACATACAACCTGAAAAGTTAAGGATTGAGGTTGTGAGATTCTGCTCTCACACAGTATATAAAAATTTTAAAACGATTTTTTTATATATATATGTATTTTAAAAAACGTTTTCATATATGTATATATTAAAAACGTTTTTTACAATATATATGTAATGTTAAAAAATATTTTTTTATATAAGTTTTTGTTTTTTAACATGTATTGATTTTTTTGCAAAATTATTTATCATCATTTAAATAATTTTTTAAATGATCCCGTTTTTTTTTTTTTATGTAGGTCTTACGTTGATTTCCATCAAGACCGTCCTAGCGGTTCAAGGCGGAGGAGCCCTTCCGCATATCATATTCCGAGTATTTTTCCGCCTTCTGCGCCTCCGGCTTTTCCAGACACAGAGAGTGTAGCTCAACCTAGGATCATGACCATCGAGGAGCTCGTTCAACAGCCGGGACGAGAATTACTCAAAGTTCACGATCCGGAACTCCTCATTCCGAGATCTACTTGGTAATAATTTTTTTTTTGTAAACAAATATTTTTTCGGTTTGATAACGAATTTTTTTTTTCATAAGTTTGGAATCTCCGGGAATGGCATTAGCAAGTCCATTCTGAAGATGTTGCACAGCATCCTCGACAAACCGTTCCATAAATTTTCCGATATACCGTCCCCCGAACAACACATGTGGTTTCGTACGTTTGCGATAAGTGATCATTTATTTATTTTTTGTTATATATTTGAGATTTTGATAACATCTTTATTTCTATTTCTTTTTTGAAGCAAGATTTTAATTGGAAGCATACGATCACGAAGACGGTGGAGGACAAATTTTTGCGGAGGCTAGTACGCAATTCTCGCGCCATATGAGCGCGTGGAAGAATGCTTGGAGAAAGGGGAAAGATAAGCCAAAAGGCATGAACGTGGATGTGTATACGGAGTACATCCCGTATTGGAAAGAGTCGAAGACCGAATCTCTATCTCAGACGAACTCCAAGAACCGTAAGAGTCACCGAAACGGGAAGGGAAAAGCTATCAACAACAACGGGGCAAAGAGCTACAAGAAAACCAAAATCGAAATGGTAAGTAGTTTTCTGTTTTTAGTTGTTTTTTTTATAAGAAAACGGTTTTCTTTAACGGTTTTATTTATTTTGTAGACAGAGGAATACAGCGAAGTTCCCGATCACCTGCAAGTGATGGTGAGGACGCACACCAACAAGAAGACGGGCAGAATTGACGATGGAGCCGTTAGGGAGATCGTCGAAAAGGTGAAGAATGTGCAAGACGAGATTCTCATCCAGAGATCGCAGGACGGCTTCACCGGATCCAACGAAATCACTCGGTCCGAGATGAACGACCTAGTTCTCGGGGTAAGTAAAAAATATAGATTATTATTTCAATTTAGATAATTATTTGTTAATAAAAATTATCCGTTGAAAAAGGTCGTCGGCCGGGGCTGGGTAAGCTTGCGACCCAACGAGCATCTTCTTCGGCCGGTTTCTTGATGGATCCAGACCTTATCCGGCAAAACGAAGAGCTCAAGGAGAAGGTCACAGTTTTGGAGGATGAGTTCTCGACTCAGAAAACAAAGAGCAACAAGATGGACGAGTGGTTCAAATCGAAGTTCGATGATTACCCGACGTTTTGATTTCGTTTTTTTGTGTGTAATTTTTCAACTTTCAAAAACTTTAAAATTATGTTATTTAGTAATTTAATTATGTAATTAATTTTCTATTTTTGTTTCAAATTATTTAATTTAATAAATAAATAATTCCATATTCCGAGGGATTTCCGACTGATTAAAATCTCGGCCAAGTAAATTGGATCTAATAAACATATGTTAAAAAGAAAAGGTGAAATAAAAAAAGTCAAGTAAGATCAATAAGTAAACGAGGTGCCGAGCCGAGCTGAAATGCCCATCAGGTTGAACATCTACGGTCAAAGGGGATTAAATGTAAAATCATTAGTCAACCCCTCCGAGGCAAAAAAACTCGTTCAAACCGGTGAGTTAAGTCGCCTAAACGTAACGGTCGGAGCATCGGACTTAAAAACCATTCATGGTGAACCAGGCGGGGTAAACGGAGACGTTAAACACGATTTCTGAGTATAAAACAAGGACAATAGAAGGGAGCACGAAGAGCAGAATTCAACTCTCGACAACACTCTCAACTACAACTTAGCTCTAGACTCAAACACTTGTCTTTTCATTGTTCTTGTTTTTTTTTTTTTTTCGAAATGTGAAATCATATTAATCAACAAAGAAAAAATTATTTACAATCTGTTGAGCTTGTTTGGCAAGTGTTTAAACGAGAACTCTAGGAATATAGAGAAATATGCAGAGAAATAACATAGATAGTACACTTCGCTTCAGCGAGAGGGGAGAGAGCATACAAAAGACCATCTTTGAAGCAGGTCATCGCCAATTGAAGAGAGGCGATTCCGAAGCAAGGTATCGACGGAGCGAGCCAAGAGGAGAGGCGAGTGCAAAGGTCGGAGATGACGTCGACCATTTCTTTCCCGCCAAATTCCATAGATCACGGCCTCGAAACTCAGTTTCACCAGAATAGTATCCACTGCACTAAGTTTAATCCGAGTGAGGGAACGAAGAGTGTTTTCCCAATCCGGGTTAATGCGATTACCCAACAGTTTTGAGCAGAGCATCGTCCAGACTGTGTAAGAGTATGGACATGCAAAAAAGGTGGTCACGGGTCTCATTAATTTCCCCACACAGTGGACAAGGTTGTCACGTCTATCAGCCTTCCCAATCCAAGCCAATCGTCAAACCAGAAATACGCTCTTTTTCCGTCGTTGATCTGGGTGTGCAGGAAGTTATATGCCATCGGTCGCAACCTAAGTAATTTTTTTTCCAAATGCATGAGCCTCGCGTGCTTTCCTTGACATCCCAAAAAGAGGTGTTGCGCATGAGATAATGGCGAGTCCACGAAACCCACATAGATCCGGCATTTGTGAACAATCGCCAGATTAATTTCAGTGAGAAAACCTGAGCAACATCAATCAGGCGTCGAATTCCCAATCCCCCCTCGCTCTTCGGAGCACACAGATCATCCCAAGCCACCTTTGCTTTTGACGTTGTGTGCGGTGTTCCTGATCATAAAAAAAAGCAGAGCATATCCTTTCAATGGTGTCATAGCAACATTTCGAAAGGCGGAAGACCCCACTCCAGAAATTTGTTGATGCTCATGATAACTGATTGATTAAGTTGGAGACGCCCCGCGAACGAGAGAGTTTTACACGACCAGCTTACCATACGGGTGGATTTTGTCGATCAGAGGTTCATAATCAACTCGTTTCATACTCCTAGTAGTAAGGGGAAAGCCCATGTAGCGAATTGGGAGTTGCTCAATAGGAATACCCATATGAGCAGCCATATCGTGAAGTGGATCAGATGTCCGACCAGCCATATAAATGGAAGATTTATCCCAAGTCCTGACTCTCTCTCAAACTCCGTTAGCACTTCCATCGTTAATGTTAGTGAGTCTACCGTTCCATCCATGAATACCATCATGTCGTCAGCAAAGTTTAGATGATTTAAATGTAGTTCACTACAGAGCGGATGGTAACCAATCTTCCCTTCCATCGCTGTTTTAGTCAATCGGAGAGATAATACGTTTATTGCAATGACAAACAGATACGGTGAGAGAGAACAACCTTGGCGAAGACCTCTAGTGCTCGGAAAAAATCCTTCAATCTCGCCATTAACACATACCGAGAAGTAAAGAGTCGATATGCAGTTGTGGATCCACGAGATGAACAGAGCCGGTAAACCCATAGCGTGGAGAGTTTTGATGATGAAATCCCATCGTACGGTATCAAAAGCTTTTGCAATGTCAAGGTTCAGCACACATCGAAGAGAGATGGATATCTTGTGATAGTCTTTCACAAGCTCTGTCGCAAGCAATACATTTTCAAGGAGGAGACGACCTTTAATAAACGCACTTTGATTTGGGTTTATTGCTTCCAGTAGTAGGAGTTTCAGACGCTTCGCAAGCAGCTTCGAAATTATCTCTTAAAGAATGTTGCAACAAGTTATGGGCCGAAAATCTTTCATACTTTGCGCATCAGTGGTCTTCGGTATAAGAGAGAGGATAGTTGAGTTAACTCCTTGGGGGATAAAACCATTTGCAAAGAAGGACTGTACTGCCACGGTCACATTAGAACCAATAATTGGCCAGGCTGCAATGAAAAATTCTTTCGTGAATCCATCTGGTCCCGGTGTTTTATTAGAGGGCATAGACTTGAGCACACTAATTATATCGTCTTCCAGTACTGGGCGAATCAACAATGCAGCAAAATCGGGGGGAGGGGGGGGGGCAGCGGTAAGAGATGAGATCCGAGGGAGCCTCAGTTGTTAAAGCTTGCGATTGTGGCTGTGTTTGGAGAAAGAGTTTGAAGTGATTTACTGCTGCGTCCTTTATAGCGTCAGGTGCCGAGAGAAGTGTCCCATCTTTAGTGATTAGTCTCCGCATAGCATTGTGTGCTCTCTGAGTCTGAACCATACGATGGAATTTTTTTTGTTGCGGTCTCCAAGATCTAACCAGGTGACTCGAGATTTCTGTTGGAAGAAGTGTTCTTCTATGGATGCCAGATGAGCCCAATTAGCAGGTGCAACCGACTCTGCCGCAGAGTTCACTTCATTTGGATGAAGAAGCATTTGGTTTTGTCTTTCACAGAGCTCTTCGAAAGCTTCGCGGATTTTCCTTGTTATGTCCCCGTATCGTTCACGATTTAAGGCCCGTAGGGTCGGTTTTAGAAGCTTCAGCTTCTTTTGAAGTAGGTGGAGGGCTGTGCGAGAGTGAAACAATGGCTCCGTCTCCATCCAGATGTTTGCGACAGAGCCAAGAAAATCGGGGTGATCAACAAGGTTGTTGAAAATTGAAAATGTCATCGTTTGGTCGGAGGAGGAACATCGAAATGTACAACACAGCGAGAATGATCTTATATACCGTTTGCTTCAAAAAAAGCGTATGAATGCGAGAAACCAGTTGTCCAAGCCTCATTTACCAAGGCACGGTCGATCTTTTTTCCAATCGGGTCCTCATCTTTATGGTTCCACCACGTTAATTTCGGTCCTACGTATCCTAAATCCATCAGTTCACAGTCCGTAACCAGCATCTGAAATTCTCTCATACCACCTTGATCTCGAAGAGTTTTGTTGGCTCTAGATTGATCATCAGAGGCAAGAGTTTCATTAAAGTCTCCTAGGATAATCCAGGAAGGGTTTCTCACTCCGAGGAGATCCTTGTTTGCTCTGATTTCATCACAAAGAAGAACTATATCCCTTCGGAAATTCGATGCATAAACACATGAGAATAAGAATTCTTCTCCTGATGGTAGAGAAATCCAAGCCGTAATGATTTGAGGGCTTCTGTATAAGATATTTACATAGACTAAAAGAGACCAAACCAGCCAGATTCGTCCCAGACGATTGTAGTTATAGTTGGTGACTGAATTTCACCCCGAGAAAGTACTTTGAATGATTTTTGAGAGTTTTCGTTTTGCACACGAGTTTCCAAAAGACAGCCCATGACATGCTTTGTAGATTAGAACCAAGACCGAACAGCATCATGTTTGCGCATTTTGTTGAAGTCCCGGGTATTCCACGCAAAAAAAGCCATATTCATTAGAACCTCCACGAGGAGGTCTTTTTGTTGTGTGTTGAAGGGAACTCTTTTGCACTTGCGTTGTAGTTGTTTGCTTCTTAGGAGGATTATTCTTACCCCTATGATCATCATTCTTTTTCTTCCTCAATTGAACCTGTGGGGGAGACTCTTCGTCCGATGAACTTTTCTCTACATCCCCATTTGCATTGTCATTTTGGATTTCGTCTTCCTCCTCTTCCTCATCCTCCTCCAGAATATGCGAAAGGACGTCGAAACGAGAGGGAGACGATGATTTTGCTGCCTGCATTTGTGATTGCATAGTTGATATATCATGGTTTTTACCCAGTTTAAGCCATGATATAAGTCCGTTTTATAGAGTCTTTCTACTATTTGGTAGTGTTTTAGAGTCTTTTATAGGTATTAGCACGTTTGGAGCATAATTGGAGATATTGAAGCTTTCTGAAGCATTTTGGAGCAAAGCTGGAGTTCGTGTAGCTGAGTACCCGATTTGAAGCATCAGTGTCGATTGATACTGCCTAGTATCAGTCGATACTCACCGAAGCTGACACGACCCGCGACTTTAATGAATAGTTGAAGAATTGCAAAACTGCCCAGAAGTCTTTATTATTTACAAGAAGCCCCAAAACGTGATTTTAGGTTATTTAATAGGATTTTACAGCTACTTTCATGGATGCTTTATTTTTATTTTGGTTTTGTGAGAGAGCATTTGAAGGGAGACAAGTCTGAAACTATGTTCGTCCGAAAGAAGATTTCGAACCCTCTTGTTACTCTTTCTATTTTATTTGATGATTTATTCAAACATGTTTATTGCTTCAATTTCCATGTCTGAGTAGATCTCTTGTTAGGTTTAGGGTTCTCATAAGGGTTTTCTCTGAATGCTAGATTGATTAGTTATTGGGATTAACCATCTGAATTAGTTCTTCACCATAAGTTGTTTGCAAAGCTAATTCTAGATTGATCACCTAGAACTTAGACCTTAGGATAATTGATTAGGCGCGAGAGTGCGATTAATTACCTGATAGAACCTAGGGTGAGCAAAATAACTATTCGCAAAGAGATTTGGTTAAGTTGTTTTGTGAACAAATCAAACCTGATTAAAAAGCTGATTTAGACTTTAGGATTCGCAAAGAGATTTGGAATTCCTAGGATTTAGATTTAGATAGTTTCTGCAACAAAAGTTGGTTAACTATATCTTAGTGATTTGAGTTCAAGAACCGTGCTAAATCTGAATCCTGACTAGTTAGTTTATCTGCATTCATTGAATTCCTAAGAAATACCCTGAACCTTTCTTTCTCCAATCGAATTTACAACCGTTTTAATTTACGTTCTGTTTTTAATATCATTGATCGCTTAGCTTAATTCTCATCTATATAATCTATTGTGTGTCTCTGTGAGTCATTGTGTTCGACTCCTACTTTACTACAACTACTGCTTAGTACTTTTAGGGTATTAATTTGAGCATATCAAATTTGGCGCCGTTGCCGGGGACTCCATTCGCCTTTAAATTTTAGTCTGAGAAGTTCGACTAAGCTCGTCGGTATCGGTCGATACTATCTAGTATCGGTCGATACTCGTCGTTCTCTTTTTGTTGATATCGATCGATACCACTCAGTGTCGGTCGATACTCAACATATTTTTTTTTGTTACTTACGTGCCTTGCCTAGTGTGTTTCAGGTGTAAATTTGGAACGTGCAATCAGGAAAGAAAAGAAGCCATCAGAGATGAACAATCCAATGATTATGATTCAGGATGTTGCTGGAGCTTTGAGAGACCAAGAGGGTCAATTGTGCAATGAGAGAGGGACTTGATGAAGCTGGAAATATCATTGTCCCCGCAATTGCTGTGAATGCAGGGAACGCTGTGATTAATCGCGGTAGGACGATTGGTGAGTACAACAGGCCTCCTGCTTTTCAGAGGAATGACTTTGAGCTAAAACCAGCCTACTACACTCTTGTGGGTCAGCGCCCTTTTCATGGTCTTTCCAGTGAACACCCAATGGATCACATAGAGAGGTTTGGGGATTTGGTCACTAGCATCAAGAGCAATGGAGTGTCCTATGATTACCTTTTCTGCAAGCTCTTCCCATACTCTCTTGGTGGAGATGCGACTTACTGGCTGAAGCAGTTACCTCCTGGATCACTGACTAACTGGGAAGAGACCAAGAAGGCATTCCTGAACAACTTCTTCGATGATGCGAGATCTGAGGATCTCAGGAACAAGATTTCTCAGTTTTCCCAAGGACCGACTGAGGCACTCAAGGCTGCTTGGATTCATTTCAAGTCATATCAGAGAGATTGCCCGCATCATGGTTTCACTCAGGTTCAGCTGCTGGGTACTTTCTACAGAGGAGTCGATTGGAGGTATCAGATGTCTTTAGATGCTACAAGTAATAGAACTTTCAACACCGGGTATCCCGACGATGCCTATGCGCTTATTGAGAACTTGGTTTTTAGCAATAGTACCAAGACTGCAGACATTGAGCGCAAGAAGCAAGCTTGTAACTTGGATTGCAGTCAGATTGCTGAGGTGAATGCTAAGTTAGATTCAATGCACGCAGTAGAATGCTGTTCGTCTTACTGAAAAGTCTGAAGTGGAATATGTTAACCACATTGATGGCGTTGGATTTCAAGATCAAAAGTATCAATGCACACCCCCACCACCCAGAACTTCTGAGAGTAGGATTGAGGCTATGCTTGAACAACTGGTTCAAGGCCAGAAGAAGATGACAGTGAATTTCAACGGGAAGTTGGATGCCATGTACACTGATCTGAATGGAAAAATCAAAACTCTCATTATTCATCAGAAGATTCTAGATATTCAGGTAGCCCAGAATGCAACAACTGTCAAGGGACTGATGGATCATTCACAGAATGAAGACGTCACTGCTATCCCCTCGCGGAGTGGAAAGGAGGTACACCCAGGAGTGCAGAAGAGTTCAACTGCAGAGATTTTCGTCCATCATACCAAGGATGACGATGAGATTTCGAACACCACACCTGTGTCGACCGATACCCCCTTGTATCGATCGACACACATCCAAAGTTCTGCCAAGGACGATTCCAAAGTGAGAGCATCGATCGACACCACCCCTGTGTCGGTCGATGCCAGCTTAGTGGCTGCAAAGAAACTCGAGTTGAGTGCAAAAAGGGTTGACAAACCCAAGGCCCCATACCCCATACCGCCCATACACCTCAGAGATCCCATTTCTCCTTGGCTTTGAGAAGATGGTACAAAGTATTCCCCTCACACTGACTTTTGAAGAAGCTCTAGAGTGCCGCCCTTTGTTGAGTCACTTCCGAGATTGCAGAGAAACTGAAGAAGAGATTAAGGCACTACTCTTCATCAAGGCCAGATGCAAGTCACTACCGCTGAGGCAGTTGACCAAGAGGGAAGACCCATGAATATTCTCAGTCCCATGCCATATCTCTGGAGTTGAATTCAAAGAGTCTCTCGTTGACTCAGGGGCTAGCGTCAATGTCATGTCAAGGGCGATTGCAGAGAGATTGGGAGCTGGTATTCGATCTTCCAAGGCATCTATCACATATGCGAACAGTTCCACCTCACTCCCATATGGTACAATTTCTGATTTGCTGGTTAACGTAGGAGATTGCCTGGTTCCTGCTGATTTTCAGGTTGTGGAGATGAGTGCACTATCCCGTACGCAGTTGATTCTTGGAAGACCGTTCACGGCTACGGTTGGTGCCATTATGGACACACCCATCAATCAAATCTTGTTCTCATACATTAACAAGAAGGTGTACTACAAAGCCATTCCTACTAGAGGAACCTCCACACATATCTCTTGCATCACCATTGTTACAGGAGAGACGTTGGTAGTTGATCTTTTGGAAGAGCCTCCTGACGAGCCAACTGTCATAGACGTCCTAGATAGTCCTTCTGTCATCACCAAGAAAGACGTCAAATCAGCTAAGATAAAGAAGAAGGTGAAGAGCAAAGGAGTAAAAAGTGTTCCCCATTTGACATTAACCATTCAGAACTGCGATGGAGATTCGATTGAATACAAGGTGAAGTGCAAGGGGACTTCGAAACCATTCTCTAAGGCTAGATTTATTCTCACTTCGGAGCTGAAAGAGAAAGGAAAGGAGTTCGTGGAGAGCATGATGAGCAGAACTCTGAAGTTGGCAATGTCAAATTGTAAAGTCAAGCTCGTGACGTAAAACAAGCGCTTGGTGGGAGGCAACCCACTGGTAAGTCTGTACATAAGTTTTGTTTTTTATTTTTATCTTGTGTCTTGTGTCTTAACGTGAAGCAGATTTAGAGAAGGGTGTCGACCGACACCGGTCCGTGTCGATCGACACCACATGTCGTGGAGAAAGAACAGGATTTGGCCAACGAGTGTCGATCGATACCAGGGCAGGTAATTTTCTCCTAAAACCCTCAGATTTCTCTTTCTCCTTTTTCTTCTCCATCGATTGATACCGCCTCCTTCTTCCTCTCAAATCGCATCCCTCTCGTTTCTTCACTGATTTTGGTGATTCAAGTGCCTAGATTCATTGAATTTTCATCCTCTATCTCTTTCTAGCATTTGTTTCTCCAATCAGCAAATGTATGCACACGAAATTCCACCTTTTCAATCCGATTTTTAGGGTTGATGTTTGTGAGATTCTACTCCTTAGCACTTGTTTTCTTGACCATTGTCATTTGTTGAGATGTTCTAGAGTAGTTTCGCACCTTACCTCACATTCAATTGTCTTTAATTTCGATGATTGTGGGCAATCGATGAACTGGAAATAGTCTAGGATGTTGATCGACACCATGCAAGTCTGATGCTAAGAAATTGATGTGATTGCTGAGAAGTGTTGGATTTATACTGTGTCTTTCTTTCTTGTTTGCAGATGGCATCTAGGTCAAAGAGAGCAAGAACTTCAGACGCATCGAGCTCAGATCCACCTACTCCTAATGTTCCTGTAGCACCACACAGAGGTCCTTGGCCTAAGCGGAACGAGAAGGCCATGATCCCTTGTCATCGAGATTGGAACGGGACGGAGAAGAAGATTGGGCTGAGTAATGACTGCACCTACAGACCCATCTTGGAAGAATGGGATGATTATAACACGCTGCATTATAACGCGTGGTTGAGAGTTGTTATCGAACCTACTCGGTTTGTTGATGGGGTCTCCATGCGTCGCTTGGGCCTTGACACAGAGCCGGCCCGTTTGCTTGCGAAGATTGGCCTTGGCCGGATGGCCACTCAGCATCACGATCTTTACCCGGATTTGGTTTGTCATTTCATGGCGACAGCTCGTGTTTACTACCAGGACGAGGTTCTCTGGGATGCACAGGAGGGGACTTTGACTTTCATGGCTTGTGGAGTAAGGTACAGGTTACCACTCCCGGATCTCTGTGACATCTACGGTTTTCCGCGGGATTGCAGGAGAGTTGCTCTTCCCGCGTAGCATCCCGACATGCAGACATTTTGGGAGCATTTCGGGAATGGTGCTTATTACTCTAAGGAGTCCACTCAGATGGATATACGTCACCCGGTCTTGCGCTGTTTGGTTCGGATTTTGAGCACCACTCTCTTGTGCAAGATAGAACCGAACAAGATGAGGGTGACCGAGCTTCTACTCCTGTGTCTGGCTATCAGAGACATTCTTCCTGAGGAGGATTTCGCATGGCCTGAGCTTGCAGAGGTCAACCTTGGCGATGTATTTACGCATCATTTGGTCTCTTTGAAGACCAAACCATTCACAGGCACGAGTACGAAGACAGAGACAGTTGGTAGTCTCCTCACTCCTATCTTCCAGCACCTCGAGATCAGTACTACGAGCTGCAGGATAGTCACTACGCGTTGGTACATGGATGAGAGCCATCTAAAGAACCTTAAGTGATTGAAGCCTGAGAGGCGTTGGTTCTTCACTACATCTGCTGGAGATTTTCTGGTGTCGCTCCCTAACGACGAGCTGACAGACATTCTCGAGGATCCTTCTCAGCTTTGTTTCGAGCCTCCACCAAACCTGTTGATTCGCGCACCTGCGACTAGACGACGAGCTCCTGCGCCCTCACCTGCTGCTGCTGACATTTCATCTACTTCACGCCAGGGAGGACGAGCCCAGCGATCACGAGCAGCGACTTCCTCTATCCCTGCACCATCATTTCCATCTCCTTCGGAACTTCCGATGGAGCCAGCTGCCTTCAGAAGGTGATGATTGATAGTATGCGGAGCATCTGGGCTGCCATTTCTCGCTGCCGCTGCATGACTGACGCGGACGTTGTTCATTCGTCTCAGCCTGTTGACCCTTCTCCTGCCGATGATCCTGATGCTGGCGATGACTCCGAGGCGACAGAGGATTAGTCATGTTTTATCTGATACTCACGTTTGCTGTTTTCTTTTCCTTTTTCTTTTTATTTTCGTTTGAACCTTTGTGTCTTGTATGTTTTTGGACCTGTGGATTTATGCTTCTATGATATTTTGCTGCACCTAATTTGTGTTTGAGTGGTCTAACAGTGCTTACATTTAACACTTGGATCGTTCGACACACTTTTGAAGCTACATCTGACCTTAGACGATTGAAACACGAAATCGACTGAGTGTCGATCGATACCATGTTGGTATCGGTCAACACCCTACGCGAATGAGAAAGTTTATCGTATCGACTTAAGCCTGGTATCGCTCGATACCAGGTCGTGTGTCGGTCGATACTCGATGTTCCAGCACGGTAACTTCTTGTTTCTCATCCATCCACTTGGTTATTTTGTTTTCTTTCACCAACTCTAGGCTAGATAACACTGGGGACAATGTTGTTTAAGTCTGGGAGAGGTAGTCGCTGACATTGTTTTTGTTTTTTCTAGAGTCAGTCGTTTTCGAGTCATTCGTTATTTTGTTGAGTCAAAATTTTGTTTGAGACTGTGATATTTTTCTTGAATATGTTGATTTGACCTTGCTTCTAAGTGACCATTGTTACAGAATCAGTTCTAGATCGACTAATGAAAAATCCAAAGGCTGACCAATTAACCAGAAGACACTCATATTTCCAGCAAAGTTCCATAAAGCCTGAGCCAAATTTTTGCACTTCATCGATGTGGTTAGTGTCCATAGAGTTTGATTCCTCATTCGTATCTGACAAAGGAACCCATGTGTTTTAAAGTAATGGTATTTCTCTCCCTGTTACAAGTTAATAAATAAGATGCATCAAAAGATGAAATGATTTTCACATTGTTTTTTTTTTCCTAGAGTCAGTCATTTTCGAGTCATTCGTTGTTTTATTGAGTCAAAATTTTATTTGAGACTGTGATCTTTTTCTTGAATCTGTTGATTTGACCTTGCTTCTAAGTTACCATTGTTACAGAATCAGTTCTAGATCGACTAATGAAAAATCCAAAGGCTGACCAGTTAACCAGAAGACACTCATGTTTCCAGCAAAGTTCCTTAAAGCCTGAGCCAAATTTTTGCACTTCATCGATGTGGTTAGTGTCCACAGAGCTTGATTCCTCATTCGTATCTGACAAAAGAACCCATGTGTTTTAAAGTAATGGTATTTCTCTCCCTGTTACAAGTTAATAAATAAGATGCATCAAAAGATGAAATGATTTTCTTCTGAGTAGAGGGTTAGGAAAATTTCCAACGATCCCATTGTTCTACTTCAGAGGAGATGATCACACAAAGGTGAAAGCGAGATTGGGAAAATTTCCTGTGATACCATTATTCGCCTACACCTTTGATTACTTTTGAGGGAAGAACCGAGGATTCGGTGGCAAACACCATCCATACTCGCGTCTCGAACCTTAATTTGTATATGCAAGAAACATAATGAGAAATAAGTCTGGAAGAGAGAAAATAATACCAGAAAGTGTGAAAAGGTGGTTCTTTGTCATGATATTGTATGGGAAAGAATCTAGAAGGTTCTTGGTGTTAATTGCAGCGATGGAACTGGTGAGGATGGCTTGATTGAACAATGTTGTGAAATAATGTGTGTAGTCTGGGAAACTGCGAATGTCTACGGAGAAGTACATGGTGGTTAGATCTGAAACTGGTTAGGTGATATGTGGAGCACTAAGGAAAATGGTCATTGCGACGTTTCAAGAACAAGTGAGTCTCTATGTTTTCAAACCTTTTTCTCTGGTTTAGTCTTCTATTTGCTTGAGGGCAAGCAAAATGCTAAGTCTGGGGGAGTTGATATATCATGGTTTTTACCCAGTTTAAGCCATGATATTAGTCTGTTTTATAGAGTCTTTCTACTATTTGGTAGTGTTTAGAGTCTTTTATAGGTATTAGCACGTTTGTAGCATAATTGGAGATATTGGAGCTTTCTGGAGCATTTTGGAGCAAAGCTGAAGTTCGTGTAGCTGAATACCCGATTTGAAGCATCAGTGTCGATCGATACTGCCTAGTATCAGTCGATACTCACTGAAGCTGACACGACCCGCAACTTTAATGAAGAGTTAAAGAATTGCAAAACTGCCCATAAGTCTTTATTATTTACAAGAAGCCCCAAAACGTGATTTATGTTATTTAATAGGATTTTACAACCACTTTCATGGATGCTTTATTTTTATTTTGGTTTTGTGAGAGAGCTTTTGAAGGGAGACAAGTCTGAAACTCTGTTCGTCCGAGAGAAGATTTCGAACCCTCTTGTTACTCTTTCTATTTTATTTGATGATTTATTCAAACATGTTTATTACTTCATCCCTTTCAGTGCTTTTGGAGATGAGTTACGCCCATTTGACGTCACAGTGGTCCACACATTTTCAGTCGATGGAGCAGAGCCCTCTGCTTTGTCCCCTGTCTTACACAGCTGGGTGTTCACTTTCTCTTGCACCACAAGATCCCCTTTGGAAGGATCCGTCTGCGTTGATATCCCCACGCCTACATGAGGTATTTGCTCATCAACAGTTTCGGTGTTCTTCTGGGAGAGAATTTTTATTTGTTCAGCACTCTTCGCATCATGTACCACTGCTCCTTTACACATTTGCTCGCAGTCCTTCTCAATATGGCCCCATTGGTTACACGAAGTACAACGAGGAGGCAAACATGGATAAGTGATGGGGATAAGAATCTCAGGTTCAGATGAGAGACATATCGTCTCCGGTAAAGGCTTTTCCAGATTCACCACCATGAGGATGCGAGCAACATCCATATGGATACAACGCAATGTGTTTGGATGAAACTTTTGTGCCGAGCCAATCAGGTTTCCCAGGAACAATAGACCTTTTTCGAAATAGAGTGAATATGGTACGTCTTTAAGATCGACCCAAATAGGCATAGACGATAGATCAAGTTTTAAAGCCGAAGTTCTCGGGTTCCATTCTTGGAAAACCAGCGGAACATCTGCTATGTGCCAGAAATGTCTTCGAAGGACTCGAGTTCGCATATGTGCATTGTCGATTATGAAGAGAACCGTCTTGGAATTGATAAACTGTGCATCGATTTTGAAAGATTTCTCTGGCGAGTTCCATAGTCGATTGACTGTGGCATGAACCTTTCCTATATGTGGGGCATCACCAATGAAATAACCCACTATGTAGTTTGTCCACAAAGGCTGAACATTGGCCAAAACCTCTTCAGGTATCGATGCCTTAGCAACGCCATCAACAATCTCGCAAGGAGGGGAACATATCAGGGGCATATAAGGTTTGTCAAGAAAAACAGAGGTCCATGAAGCTTTTGGAGGTGAGGTGGGTGATTGAGAGGACCCCGAAGGGGAACCAGGGACGTCTGACGCCGACCGCGGTGGAGCCATTGCCTGCAAGGCTGTGAACGACGAGGCTTGCGGAGCACGAAAAAGGAAAGTTTGGAGAGACGCTCTTAGCGGCATTCTTGTTCTTTTAATTAAATCGTTTTTGAGAATCAAAATACTAAACCAGTTTACTCCGTAAAAACTCTGTCCAAATCACTCGCATATCATGTATGTTTTCATCGAGCAACAAACTCTCTGTTTATTGCTCGATAGTCTATCGATTCTTCTTTTCTTAAAGATAAGCCAAAGTACCTCGATTATTTTTATTTATAAATTTTGATCAATATATTTCCAGCTACCACAATTGCCAATAAATAATCTTTTGAAAACATTGATAAACTCTTGTAGGAAAACATAAATTCCGAAGGTTCAACAAAAAAAAAACATAAATTCCCAACATTAATAAATAAGCTGACGTCGACTGATCCAAATAGTATGTATATTAAATTTTATATAAACTAAATTTTGAATCGAATCTCAGATTAATCCTCAAAACTTATGGAAATGTTGTAAATTTCGAAAGCCAATTTGTATGGAAGGCCATCGAAGTGAAAGAAATTGGGAATTCAGCAACCAAAGTGTATTTAAAAAATATTAAAACTATCATACTGATCAGGATAGGAAAATATTTTAAAAAGTAGGAAAATTTTCATCTTTTTAAAATGCAATTTTGGCCAATAGAAGATAAAATGTTTATATATTAGTAGTGGTGCAATAAACTTTGTTCTATATCGTCAGAGTGGCTCGGGGTCGGTGTCGCAATAATGGATCATTACATCAGAACTGTAATTAAGTTTCAAACGTTATACATGCTTATAACATCTCTATCGTTAGCTCAGAAAAAAAACAGTAAAGACTAACCCTATAAATTATATAATCGAATGATACTATCGAATAATACTTGGAACGAGACCATATAACATGTTTTGATCGTGATTTTGGAGATAGACCATATAACATGTTTTGATCATGATTTTGGAGATATATGAACCTCGTCCTATGATCTCTTAATCATAAAAAAAACATACCCATCGTTGCATATGTAATTTATATCAGTGCCTGCACAAAGGGTAGGGCAATAGGTGCGACCGCCCGGGACCCAGGTAATTTTTTTTTTTGGGCCCGACCAAAAAAAATTTTCTAAAGAGGAGGATCCAAAAAAACAAATTTCTCGTAAAATTTTTTTTTTTGCCCATGGGCCCCAGTATTTCTTGAGCCGACCCTGATTTATATGTATATATATGAAATCAGACTTGTAACCTAAAATCAAACAGCTGTGGGTCTACCACATACTCTTATCTTATATCAAACAAATGTGGGTCTACCACATACTCTTATCTTAAATCAAACAAATGTGGGTCTACCACATACTCTTATCTTATACTCCTATCAAACAAATGTGGATCTACCACAAACTCTTAAATATCAAATATTCAATTTTTTGTCGCGGTACGTAGAAGATCATTCCCAACGAGGCGAGGATATGGCTTTTGCATGTATGGTTGCAGGAAGAAAAAAGAGTTGCAATAGGCTTTGACAGATACTATTTCTTTTTTTGTGTTACCTTTTTCTGTTTGCCTTGTGAACAACAAAATCAACCATTTAATCTGAACGTTTATTATGTTTTATAAAAATGAAAAGAAAAAATTATCGTTATAAAAATAAAAAAACAACGACCAGATTAAAAGAAAGACATGTACGTTTTTTTAATCAGGAACTTACCTGTACTGTACACGAAATAAAAAAACAACGACCAGATTGAATGATTTTGCTAGAATCTTGTGTAGACCGCATTCTACAAAAATTAAAATAACTTAATGGAAATCAAAGAAAAAAACATCTTTATAGCTGACACCTAGCCACATCACATGGGTTTTGTCTTTTTGTGTTTACATTTTTTTCTACTTTTTCATATGTGTATATTTATCTCTTTAGAGTTTTCCGCGAAATAAAAGAATAGCATCTTAACATTTTTGAAAATCTTGTTAAAATATAGTATTTTTTATTGTTCATTACAAATTTACCCCCTATACAATACGACGTGTACGGTACACGGAAGTTTATGTATAGTATATGTAAGTTCGTGTACGACACACGATGTAGATTCATGAGAGTATAATCGTTATTTCACGCGAAAAGTGATAATTTTTTTATCACTTTAAAAAAATGATAAATTTTTTTAGCACTTTCAAAAAGTGATAAAAAACTAATGAAACTTAAAATAAGTGATATGTGCAAATATTTCTTATATATATAGAACTATAATTATGGGGTTTTTGCATGGGTGGTCATTTATTTTAACTTTCATTAGCATATTAGCATTTTTAAAAGTGTAATATAAAGTAACACTTTTTGCTACTGTTCAACCTAAAAGTACTATTGAACAGTACGCCATGTACGATAATAGACGGTACACAATGTAGCAATAAGAGACATACGATAATAGATGGAACACAATTTTTTTAAAAAGTGTTTAAAAATATCTCTTAATTATATATATACTGACTTTAAATCATGTTCGTATAATTAACTATAACACGACTAAAGTCCACATCTACGGTCTTTTCTATCAAAATTTGATTCGATCTTCCCGCAAAGAGGTTAAAAGCCAATATTATATGATTTATATCCAGTTGTTAAAAAAAAAACTAATAACATATATACTTTGTTTATATTGCCGCCCGGGTATCTTAACAATAATATAATAGATACTCCTCTCTCCCGAACAACAAGCGCCGTCTAGGTCTTCTCTTTCCCGAGCTTGGTTTTTCCGGCGCCGGTGGCTCTCTCAGCACCGGTGCCGGCTAATCCCTTCTCCTCTCTCTGGTTTTCTCAGATCTGGCTTCAGATCTGTTTTTATCCTAAGGTTTTCGGTGGTGCGGCGGAGGTTCTTGTCGTTTGGCTCCTCTAGCGACGGCGGCGCGGGCCCAGCGGCGTCGCTGGGTCGCGGTGGCGGAAGGACGGCTTCCCATTTTGGCTGGCAGTCTCTCTTGCTTCCGCCTGTTGGTTTTGTCGGCTTCGGCAATCTTTGCCTGCTCTCCGGCAGCGGTGGCTCCTTCAGCACCGGCGATGGCCACTCTTGCCCTTCCATGTCTTCTCTTTTCAGGTCTGGTTTATGATCTGACTTGGCGGCGCCCCCCACCTCGGTTGTTGGAAGTTTTAGCGGGCTGCTCTCCGTGGTGGTGGTGGTGACGAGCATCTGAGCCAGCGGGGGTCCTCTCGGTTTCACTCTACTGTGGCGGGTTGTGGTGGCTTTACTCTCTGGTCCTAGCGCGTAGGACAGCGGCTGGATCTTGATTAAAGTCGTCATGGCTTCGTTTTGGTGGGGTGTCTCCGGTGAGGTCTCGCGGTTCGGTAAAGCTCTCGGCGCTGAAGCTGCGGTCTCCTCCTCAGACGGAGAAATCGATTGCCCTGCCCTTTTTCGAGTTGCCAAGGACAGCTTCTCCGCTGGATTTCGTGTTTGTCGATTTCTTCCTGATGGTATCGTTTGCTTACAGCGGTGACGGTGGCGAGCTCATTCCTCACTTCCTGGTTTTCAGTTCTGCGGGTCATTTTTCAAGGGTGGTGGCTTTTCGGCGGTCCGCGGTGGTGGTTTTCCTTGGCGGTGGCTGTAGAATTGTGGGATGTCAGGACAAACCGTCTGTTGTAAAGGTGAAGCCTGGAGGACGGCGGATCTATGAAACGGGGGTTTTTTACGGTGTTTCCTTTTTTTCTCTCCTACGGCTCCTCTCTATCCGTTGTGTGACTTTGTAGCGGGACGGAAATCTCGGTTCGGCGGAGGTAACTGTTCTGACGATGCCATTTCCTGCAGGCCCGCTTTAGTTGTTGTCTTTTTTTCAGTTTTTGCTTCGTGAGTTCGTGGCGGCTCTGTGCGTCCGCGGGTTCTCGTTTTACTTCGGTTTCTTCCGGAATGAGCATCGCGGCCTCCTGCCCTTTGCTGACATCCCTTCAGCGTGGAGCTTCGACTCCACCCTCCCTCGCGTTGGGCTTCTCCCTCGCGTTGGGTTTCTCCCTCGTGATGGGCCCCTCAAGATTGATGCTCACTTTGGTAAGTTTCTTTCTTATGTAAGGGTTGACTACTGGGCCGGCTTTTGTGGCCCAGTTACCATGTAAGTCAGACTCTGTCGGTAAGGTATTTTTACCGTGCCGGCACCACTTGATTTAATGAAATGGATTGTTGACAAAAAAAAAAAAAAAAAAATATTGCCGCCATTCAAAATTTCAAAAGTTTTAAAAATATATTATAAAGTATAAGTTAATAAACCAAGACAATAGGCAAAATATCAAAAGAAAAGGTATAAAAGAAAAATACTGCCACCTCTAAGTTATCAAATCACAAGATTTGTTATTATGTTTTAGCGGGTGTTTTGAAAAAATTAGCACTTTCTAAATTTTAAATAGTTTTGTAGCACTTAAACTAATGTTCATAGTTTTTTAACATTTTTATTATTATTCATGATAATTTTGTTCATGTACAGTACGACGTATACGTCTGTATACCGTACACGAGTAGACATAAGGAAGGGTATTTTCGTCCTTTATAAACTAAAAGACAAAAAATGCTAAATTTGTAAGAAAAGTTGAATTAAATGTCATCTCATGCAATTTGTTCCTTTTTAGTTTATAATAACTAAAAAACTGCAATAAAACTGAAAAATCAACACATGCTTTATCAAGAAGTCGAAAGTGTTTACCAAAAAAAAATATTTTCATTTAAAACTATCAAACCAAGAATACTCACATGCATAAAACATCGAAACTAACTTTCGAATTGCGTCGCCAAAAAAAACTTAACAAAACTGTCAACTTTTCGTTTAAAAGTGATGACATAACTTCAAATTTACTTTTAATAAAAAGTTAATTAAATGATATATAGTTTTATTATTTATTACAGTTAATAAAAAAAATTTTAAAAAAATTAATGAGAAAATATGTTTGTTTTGAAATAGCATAGCAAAGTATTGATGATAACCTTTGTGATGTCGTCTCTTGTTACGTTCTTGCCAAACGTGGTAACTGGTGGTTTGATAATAAGTATATTATCGTTTATAGGGAAAGACCGTGTAGTGAAACAGCGAAGAATATCAGTCCAATTCGGAGTAATGTCTGTTCGCAAGAGACCTCCACACAATTAATACTAGATTGTGTATACATACCAAAACGGAAAATATCCATAAATATTATACATACTCCAAACAAGTCCATAATATATTACATAACCAAACCCATAGACTACATTATTTTTCCTTCAAAGTCGAATAGATTGTTGGCTCTCTCTCCATCCCTTATAGCTTGCATAACATAATACATTTACTTCGTATAATTATGCCATGGAGCTTTTATCGGTAGAAAACGAGTTCTTGAGAGGGTATGAAGCTCGCATCGCGATACCATATAAGCCTCTCGGATTTGCAATGTTCCGAGCCATCTTCATGTAGCCAGCCTCTCCCCATGTGTTGCCCCAAGAATTTCTCAAGATCCAATAGTCACGACCATTCTCGGTTCCATACCCAACAACAACAACTCCATGGTTTAGGTTTATTCCGCAAGTTCCATCAAAAACTCCCTTTAAAGTTTAAAAAAAAATAAAAATCAGCATAATAACTCGTAGAACTCAATCTATCAATCTCTGTTATCTTGACGACGACAAGTGACTGCTCTCAATCTCTCTCCCTCGCACTCTTTGTTTCCTATAAGCGAATGAAAGACGAAAGAAAGAACAAAGCAAGAAAGAAACAAACACACAAGATTGTTCACCCAGACTTCACCACCGATAAGGTGAACTACGTGTCTGGGGCCAGATCTCAGTCCATGAAGATTGTATACTTTTTGGACTAATAAAATATCGGAAATTTTAATGGTTACTAGTAAGTGTCGATTCTTGGTTTTAACTAACACTAACGTTCAAATCCGGCGTGGCCCAACCGGTGAGACTGATAACGATTACAAGATAAACTTATATAAATATAAATTAAAAAAATAACTTATATAAATATATCAGTTTTAAGAATGATTTTCAACTAAAATGGATTTAATTGTTATAGTAATCAATATATAAGTGAAAACTATTTTTATTATCTTGACAAATAAAATCACTATATATACAATATATCAAAATCTGTCCTATTACTATAACATGTGCCTATCACAAAAGCTGATGCGTAAGCAACATGCAGTTCAATCATCCATGCAAATTGAAATGTGTCAATTCCCTTCGTTAATATGTGTTTCTTTACAGTGTAAAGCCAAATTTTATTTTCCGATAATGAAAAAAAAATAGTAAATTGTACATATATAGTCAATGAAGATCAATTTATCCACAAAAAGTTTAATGAAGACATGTATCAAATAAATTCCCTATAAATAGCACAAGAGCCGCCATTGTTAAAATTTTACTTTTCAACTGTGTTTAAAATTTTAATAATTATATATAAAATATAGAAAATAGTTATACCAAACGGATCGGATTTATAAAATCACAACACTTACTGCAATGGCCTTGATCTTTGACTTCACAGCACCTTCATTTCTCCAGTCAACGGACTTAGGTAGCACCATCACCAGCACTAGTCTTGTATCGATCGCTACTACTCATAAAAACTTCTTTGTACTCATGAAGAGATAGATCAGCAAACCGGGTCAAACCGAGTCGATAACCAAGATTCTCAGCGTTGCGGTTAGTGATAAAACGGAGGTTGTCCTTGAAAATCGTTAAACGACGTTCCTTCTCGGCAATGGAGTCGTACACTTTCCCATGTTTGACCATCCATGACTCGAAGATCAACACAGCCTCAACGTCGAAAACGCTCTGACGGAGGCCGGGACCGGTGGTCACGTGGTGACCAGGACCGGCCGTCACGTGATGGTTGTTGTCGTAGGAAACGACGGACATGGACATGTCCATGATGGCTGTGGCACAAGATGCGATGACCATTGCTAGTAAGAGGATCAGCATGGCTGATTTAGCACTACCCATTTTTTTTGGGGCTTAAAACTAATGAAACTTTGATTTGTGTTTGTTTTTTTATAAGTTGAAAAATAAAATAAAAAAGAGAAGAGATTTTTGTGTTGTGTAATTTTGGCTAACACATGACAGTATTTATAGTACTAAGGCTTCGAATGGTGACAGCGGTTTGAGCGGTGCAAAACAAGCGGTTTAGGAGGTGCGGTGCGGTTTTATTGCGGTGCGGTTGGAAAAAACGCATCATGCAGAAAAAGTGCGGTTACTGCGGAACAAGCGGTGCGGGACAATATATGAATGGTGAAAAAAACAACATGCGGTGCGGTTCAAATGTGTGAATGGTGAAAATGTAAAAAGCGGTGCGAGATATATATTTAAAAAAAATAATTTATAAATAAAATAGATTAATGATATTAATATAATTATAAATTAAAATTATTAATTTGTTAATGATCACGTCTTTTTCATAAATTAATTACGAACCATAACTAAATAATTATTAAAATTTAATAAATTTGTTTGACATTTTACAATAATATATTTATTGCTCAAAAAAAAAAATACATCCACAAAGCCAAGTAAAATCATATAATATTATCGAGTACGTTGATTTTTTCATGTTCTTTTAGGTGTCTACATTTTTTACTTATATGGGTTCAAACACTAGTTCAACCTCACGTTGGTAATGAAATTTTTTTATTATTTTCAAATAGAATTTTATTATTTGATAAAGTTAATATATATGATTTATTTCAAAAATTTCTGAGTTTTAAAACATATATATATATATATATATATATGTAAAATTATAAAACTAAAAGATTATTAGCGTGTGTCTTAAAGGTAATAACATCAGTTAGACAAAGACAATAACAATTCTCAAAGCTATAACCCAAATATTTTTAATTAATATAACTATATAAAATAAAATATTATATGATACATATATACATAAGTCAACTGTAAACCACACCTAACCGTTGACAGAAAAAAAAAAAAAACCACACCTAACCGCACCTATTTTGATTCTTTTGCAACAGCACGTGCGTTTCATGTTTTCTTTCTGTTTCTGAAACGCACCCAACTGTTTTTCAAAAACGCAACCACACCTAATCACACCTGCGTTTGAACGGTGAATAGTGACATGTTTTATAAAACACACGGCGTTTGGAAAAAACGCACCAAACATTCAAGGCCTAAGAATTTTTTTTTTTTTGTGTGCAACAAGTGAAAAAACCTACTGTTGCAAGCATGTGCCTGAGTGCCCCAGAAAACCTTTCACCAAAGATTTTAAAAGAAATAATATTTTAAAAATTGGATCAATCATTACTGTATCTAGATTTTTATGTTTGGTCATTCGGTATATATTCTAAAAAAATATGTTATGAAAACATCTTAATGATTAAAAAAAAGAGAGTAATTGCAATATATACTATTAAATAACATCAAAATATATACTATTAGAAGAAGAAGAGTGGTCCTCCCCAATGATGTGCCAAACTGCTTTATAGAATTCTGAAGTGTAACCATCTGGTCCTGGGGACTTATCATTTGGAATTGCGAAGAGCACTTTTCTAATATCCTTCTGTTTATGTTGGTTTATGTTGTAAGAACTCTCGGAAAAATTGTTCTGCTTCTGTTTTAATCTCATCCTTCTGTGCTACTACCCTTCCATCCGTGCACGTAATCTCTCGGATTGTGTTTTGGGCTGCTCTTGTAGCCACTGCTCTATGGAATGTTTTATTGTTTCCATCACCAACCTTTAACCAATGCGTTTTTGACATCTGCTTAAATAATTTTTCTTCCAAACCCAACGCCAATTCCCATCATTGGTATGCCAACTTCTCTTCTTCCATAGCCTCCGTAGTACGACGAGATAAGTTATGTTCTTGTTTTTCGCAGAGAGTTTCATAAGCCTCATTTGCTTTTTTCGATAGATTGCCCATTTTTTCTTTCACCAGGGTCCTTATGTATGGTTTCAAAGACTTGAGATTCTTTGAAAATCGGAATAAGGATGATGTTTATGAATATATCGGTACTGTTTCACTCCAGAATTTACTAACCATCGGCTCAAATTCTACCATCTCGACCACCGGATTAACAAATTTAAAAGGCTTCCTTTTCCTTTCCTCCACCGGATTAACAAATTCACCATCGCGGTCCAGTCTATTTTCGAAAAAGGTTTTTTTACCAAAGGGCATTGATATATCATGGTTTTTACCCGCTTTTAACCATGATATAGGTCTTATTTATAGAGTCTTTCTAGTATTTGTGGAGTCTTTTCGATTTTTTACAAGTTTATGTACGTTTAGAGCTAAATTGGAGATATTTGAGCTTTTTGGAGCTAAGCAGAATCATGCAGCTGAAAGATCAAGTTGAAGGCCTGAATAGCCGATACAGAAGTTGATCGCATGAAGAGAAGGATCGTGACTTTTTACAAGTCTGAAGATTCTACGCTTTGGCCCAGAAGACTTTAATAATTACAAGAAGCCCCAAAACATATTTTTAGCAATATATTTAAGGTTTTCAGCCACTTGTTTTGGCCACGCTTGATTCTTCTTTGGTTATTCTGTTGAGAGAGCTTTGAGGGAGACAAGTCTGAAACTCTGTTCGTCTGAGAGAAGATTTCGAACCCTTGTTTTCTTTGTACTTATCTATTTTTTTCAGAGTTTTTATTCGATCATGTTGTTTGTTTCAATCTCCATATCTGAGTAGATCTCATGTTAGGTTTAGGGTTCTCACAAAGGGATCTCTTTGAATGATAGATTAATTAGTTGGTTAGGGTTCATAATATGAATTAGTTCTTTATCATAGGTTGTTCTTAAAGCTAATTCTAGATTGATCACCTGGAACTTAGATTTTAGGTTAATCGATTAGACACGACAGTGCAATTGATAATCTGATAGAACCTAGGGTGAGCAAAATAACTATCTGCAAAGAGATTTGGTTAAGTTGTTTTGTGAATAAATCAAACTTGAACTTAATGCTGGTTTAGACTTTAGGATTTGCAAAGAAATTTGGAATTCTGAGATTTAGATTTAGATAATTCTCGCAACGACAGTTGGTTAATTATATCTTAGTGATTTGAGTTCAAGAACCGGGCTTAACCTAAACCCTATCTAATTGATTTATCTACATTCTCTGATTTCCTGAGAGATACCCTGAACCTATCTCTCATCCACTGAATTTACAACCCTTGATTTACGTTATTGCTTCTTATTTCATTGAATTACTTAGCTTGATTTGAACCTATTTAATCTATTGTGTGATTCTTGAGTCTTTGTGGATTCGACCCCTAAATACTACAATCGACAAAGCTGTTAGTACTTTAGGGTACTACATTTGAGCTTTGACATACTCATATATTGCATGTTTTAGCATGCATCTCACTTAGAATTTTATGTCATTTACATGCATAATCATGGTTTTGTCTTGCATTTAGGTCTCATTTAGAGTTTTAGGTATTTGCATTAGGTTTAGTGCAATCTTGCATGTTTTGGAGTATTTCCTAAATGATTGGAGGCAATTGGGAATAGTTGGAGAGTTGGACCTAAGTGGTGTGCAAAGCCCATCCGAGACACCGGAAAGATGTAGCTGGACGAAGGCCCTACGATGTGCATCAGCCTTTAAGCTCTTCATAGGAGTTGTATAGGAGTTAGTTATCTGTCTACAAGAGTTAGATTCAGGCTATTTGGACATCTGGTTAAGGAATTACTACGGATTTACTGAAGACAACCTCTCGGCAACAAGACTTTTCCTCATCCCGGCTCCGCGTCCCGGCTCCACACCGCCCGGGATTGCACTTTCCCTCGGGCAAGGGATATCCTAGCCTCTCGTCCCAGCTCCACACAGCCCGGTGTTGCATCTTTCCTCGGACAGGGAGAATCCCGGCCTGAAGATGCCCGGTGCCACAACCTCTCGGCAACAAACCCCTCATCCCGGCTCCATGTCTCAAAGATGTGGCTAGACGGGGACCTTACAATCCGATTAAGCTTCAACTGCCTTCATAGAAGTTGTAGAGGAGTGAATCAGCTTTACTGAATCGTGTTATTGGGACGTATGGATAGGGAGATAAGACGGATTTACAGAAGGTATGTCCGTCTGGCCGAGAGAAGATGACACTGTCCAAAGAACCGGAAAAACGAAGGCCTTCCGTTATGAATCAACTCAAACAGTCTTCATAAGAGTTGTAGAGGGATGCGTTAGCTTTCTACAGGAGTTAGATTCAGGTCATGCGGATATCAGGTTCAGGAGTTATGACCGATTCACTGAAGACGTATCCATGTTTTAGTCGGGTCAATACCCGGTTTGTCCCGGGTTGACCCGGGTCCGACCCAACTCAGCAAACACCTTTTTATATTTTAGAGATCTATCTCATTTTTTATGCTTTTTATCTTTTTCTCTCAAGAACAAAAACCTCTTTTTTTAGGATTTTGGGATTTTTCCCAATGATCTTTTGATTTATGAAAGTTTGAGTTTAATTCTTGTGTTCTTTCTCTAATCTTTCATCTTCCTAATCTCTAATCATGATTAACATCACCTCTTTCACAAGATTTGGTGTGTTCTTCATGATTACTGAGTACTCTTTTAGGATTTGAGGATTTGGTAGATTTAGGGTGATTTGATGGATGATTAATGATGTCTAGGATTAGATTATATGATTTCCTTTCTTGATTAGTGGTTTTAAAGCTAGATCTAGCTTGAGAAAGTGGATCTATATCATAAGACATTTCATGCACACAAGGTGTTCGATGAAATGCCGTGATGAACTAATCAAGAGATATTCATTTATAGCCTAAGAGATTAGTTGTCTAGAGTGATTATTTGGTTGATCTTGAATGTTTAGACTTAAAACTTGCTAATTAGTGATTCAAAAATGAGAATTTGATCTTGATTTAGTGATTAGTAAAATAATTAATGCCTTGAGAGAGGATTAGTTAAGATTAGTGATCTTTGCCAAGGGATTAGTCTTCATTAAGCATTGGACATCATTAATTAGCCATTGGATTGCCTTATCTCAATTACCTTATCCTTGAATTCGCCTTTTGTCATTGTTTTATTTACCGTTTAGCGTCTTTAGCTTTTGTTACTTGTCTTTTAATTGATAGTTCACTAGCTTAATCACCAAAACCACTTTGTTTGCTTGAATTAAAGAGTGTCTTGTATTCTTGTTGCATTGAACTAAACCCTAGATTGGATTGACACCTAAAACACTACAATGACATGTGTATTTAGGATTGATTCTTAAGTAGGATAAAATTCTATTTATCAAGCTTATCAAATTTGGCGCCGTTGCCGGGGACTCTTAATTCGCCATTAGATTTTAATCAAGAATTTTGACTAAGTCTGTTGGTATCGATCGACACCTTTGTTGGTATCGGTCGATACTCGTCGTTTCTTTGTTACTTACGAGCCTTGTCTTTTGTGTTTCAGGTGTATGCCCACTCGCGAAACCCGGAGGAACAAGAGCACTCAGCTAGTTCATCTTTCAAACAAGGAGCTAGCAAGCTTGGAACGTGTAAACAGGAAAACAAAGAGGCAAGCAGAGATGAACAATCCAGTGTTATTGACTCGTGATGATGATGGAGCCTTGAGAGACCAAGAGGGTTAAGTGTGCAATGAGAGAGGGCAACGACTTGATGGAGATGGAAACGTCGATGTCCCTGCAGTTGTTGTGAATGTTGGGAATGATGTGGTTAATCGTGGGAGAACGATTGGTGAGTACAACATGCCTGATCAGTTCTATGTCAATCGATCTGCGATTCGCTCTCCTGCTTTTCAGAGGAATGACTTTGAGCTGAAACATGCATACTTCACTCTTGTGGGTCAGCACCCTTTTCATGGTCATTCTCATGAACACCCCATGGATCACATTGAGAAGTTTGAGGATTTGGTCACTAGCATCAAACACAATAGGAGTGTCCAATGATTTCCTCTTCTACAAGCTTTTCTCATACTCTCTTGGTGGGGATGCAGCTTATTGGCTTAAACAGTTGCCGCCTGGATCGTTGACTAAGACCATCTCCAATGTATTTCTCTATTTTTGACTCTAAAATAGAGGTGGGTTTCTCTCCAATGTATTCCTCTATTTTTGACTCTAAAAAGGAATATTCTAAGTATATTCTATTTCTATTTTATTATTAATACCTTTGATTTATAAATATTTACAATTTAACCCTGCTTATTTTATTCTTTGCAAAACTTCCATAAATTATGATATTATTTAAATTAAACATTTATTATATAAGGAAAATTATATTACATCCTATATATATAACAAAACAAAGTAGATTTTGGTTAAATATCACCATTAATGTATTTTCCCATAAATGATCTATTAACGTATTTCGAAGTAAGAAATGAGCTTCTTTGTCTTTGATTTCTCTAAATCACTAGTATTTGCTGTTTAAATTTATTTTATGTTGCTTATCTTTAATTTCAGTATTTGCTATGTTGTTTATCTTTAATTTTAGTACTTGTTAAATCAAAATAAATAAAAAGTTAATCAAAATAAAAAAACTTAGTCATAAATATAATGATTTAAAATTGAAAGGACCATTTGGTAAATAAAAAGTCTAACTCTAAAATAGAGTAAGAAATAGAGGTATTCCAAATATAGAGTAAGAAATAGAGTTACTCTATTTTAGAGTTGAAAATAGAGTGGGGTTGGAGGAGATTTTGCTTTAAAATAGAGTTTAGAGTAAAAAATAGAGTAGGGTTGGAGATCCCCTAAGAATGCCTTATTGAACAATTTCTATGATGATGCAAGATCCGAGGAGCTTAGGGATAAAATCTCCCAATTTTCCCAAGGAGCGACTAATGCATTCAAAGCTGCTTGGACCGGATTCAGATCATATCAGAGGGACTGTCCACATCACGGGTTCACTAATGTTCAATTGCTGGGTTTCTTCTTCAGAGGGATTGATTGGAGGTATCAAATGGCCTTAGATGTTCCGATTAATGGGAACTTCAACACCAGGTATCCTGACGATGCTTATGTGCTTATTGAGAACTTGACATCTAGCAATAGTACCAAGAATGCAGACTTTGAGCGAAGAAAGCAGACTGGGAGCATGGATGGGTCGCAGATTGCTGAGGTTCAAGCTAAGTTAGATTCAGTGCACAATCTCTTGATGGGAGAAACGATGAAGGTTATTCACTTTGCTGATGAGGTTGAGACCTTCAATGAAGATGAAGTGGAAGATGTTAACTACGTTGGTGGTTCTGGTTTTCAAGGTCAGAGAAATCAACACTACCAGAACAACAATCGAAACTTCACCAACAATGCTCAGCAAGGAGGGTACAAGTTTGAAGGCAATCAAACTGGTTTTGGAACTAATCAATTTTTCCAGAAACCATCTCAGAACAGTGGCTACACTCGCACCTATGGGAGTTCGTCTTACCAACCTCTACCTGCTAAAACCCCAGATAGCAATGTTGAGTCTATGCTTGAACATCTTCTTCAGGGACAACAAAAGATGATAGTGGATTTCAATGGGAAGATGGATGCCATGTACACATACCTGAATAGAAAAACCGAGGCTCTCAATTTTCATTAGACGAAGCTGGAAACTCAGGTTGCCCAGAATGCATGTGCTGTGTAGAGGCAAGATGGTTTTCTTCTGGGGAAAACAGAAGATCCAAGGGCACACATTAATGCTATCACCTTGAGGAGTGCAAAAGAGGTCAATCCAGGAGTGACAAAGAGCCTAACTGCAGGAAATCTCGTCGATCTTATGGAAGATGACGATGAGGATTAAGAAAATCCCAGGGTATCGACTGATACCACCAAGTATCGATCGATACCAATCCAAGTTCTTTCTCGAGACGCTAAAAAACCCCGAGTGTCGACCGATACCAATCCTGAAGTCGAGAAGACACCTGAGTTGATTGAAAAAAGGGTTTACAAACCTAAGATACATTACCCTAGGCCTATTGGGAAGACCAAGAAGGAGGTGGAGGACTCTAGATGCAAAGCGATAATGGATAAGTTGATTGTTGAGCTTCCTTTTGTCGATTCCATCAAGACTTTCCCAGCCTTCAGGAGATATGTAAAGAGGATGGTATCAAGCAATGTGAACCTTCAATAAGGAGTCTTGATGATTATTCGATGAGTGCAGCGCGATTCTATTCAACAAGATCCCAAAGAAACTACCTGACCCAGGGAGTTTTGTGTTAGATTGTACGATCTTCACAGAAAGATTTGAGCGTTCTCTTTGTGATTTTGGCTCAAGTGTGAACCTCATGCCATACTCAGTTGTTAAGCGGATGGGGATGACAGACTTCAAGTCCACTAGGATCTCACTGATACTTGCTGATCGCTCAGTTCGACTTCCCGAAGGATTGCTCGAAGATGTTCCAATTAAAATTGGGAATTGCTTGATCCCGACTGATTTCATTGTCTTGGAGTATGATTCGGAGCCCAGAGATTCTCTTATTCTGGGAAGACCATTTCTAGCAACAGCTGGAGCTTTGATAGACTGCAGGAATGGGAAGATAGCTCTCAACATCGGTGATTTGGTTATGACTTTCAACATGGAGAAGATGATGAAGAGCCCAACCATCGATGGGCAGACGTACTTTGTTGATACTTTCAGCAATATAGCTGAAGAGTATTTTTTAGAGATGCATCCAAAGGATCCATTAGAGAGGGCATTGGTCTGTTCAGCTGATTCCGAGGTGTACTTGAGTGATGTTGATGTTGGATACGCTAAGATTCTCGACACAACATGAGCAGTACCGATCGATACCGGTTGACACCACCTGCAAGCTTGCGAGGAGTTGGCTGAAACTTCTACGAAAGCTGCTGGTGATTGGAGTAAGGAGAAAGCTCCTAAGATCGAACTCAAACCACTCACACAACCAATTTAAGATATGTTTTTCTTGGTCCGAATTTCACATATCTAGTGATCATTAATGTTTCCTTAAACAACGCGGAGATCACCTTACTGTTGAGCAAGCTGCGCAAGTATCGCAAAACTCTTAGCTATTCTCTTGATGACATTTCAGGAATAGCCCCAAACTTGTGCATGCATAGGATTCATCTTGAGGACGAGTCAAAGTCTTCAGTTGAGCATCAGAGGAGGCTGAACCCGAACTTGAAAGAAGTGGTTAAGAAGGAGGTAATGAAGCTCCTGGAAGCAGGGATCATCTATGCTATCTCGGACAGCTCTTGGGTCAGTCCAGTTCATGTTGTCCCTAAGAAAGGAGGGATAAATGTGGTAAAAAATGAGAAAGACGAGCTGATCCCTACTAGGACTATCACTGGGCATCGAATGTGTATTGACTATAGGAAGTTGAATGCAGCCACAAGGAAATATCACTTCCCATTACCATTCATTGATCAGATGCTGGAGAGGTTGGGGAGTCATCTATACTACTGCTTTCTCGATGGGTACTCAGGTTTCTTTCAGATTCTGATACATCCAGAGGACCAAGGGAAGACAACCTTTACATGTCCTTATGGCACATTCGCTTACAGAAGAATGCTCTTTGGATTATGTAACGCGCCAACGACTTTTCAGAGATGCATGATGTCTATCTTCACATACATGATTAAGGATTTTATGGAGGTGTTCATGGATGATTTTTCAGTGTATGGATCATCATTCAAGAGCTGTCTTGATAACCTGTGCAAGGTGCTACAGAGATGTAAAGAGAAACACTTGGTTCTTAATTGGGAAAAATGTCACTTTATGGTTCAAGATGACATCGTTCTTGGACACAAGATTTATGCGGCTGGGATAGAAGTTGACAAAGCCAAGATTCAAGTCATGACAAGCCTCCAACCACCGAATTCTGTGAAGGACATTCGAAACTTCCTTGGTCATGCTGGGTTCTACAGAAGATTCATCAAGGACTTCTCAAAACTAGCCCTCCCACTCACTGCCCTATTATGCAAAGAGGTCAAATTCGACTTCACCCCTGATTGTCTTGCAGCCTTTGAGGAAATTAAGAAGGCACTGGTGAGCGCTCCTATTGTACAACCTCCAGATTAGACTCTGCCTTTTGAGATTATGTGCGACGCTAGTAATTTTGTTGTTGGATCAGTTCTGGGTTAGAGGAAGGATAAGAAACTTCATGTTATCTACTACGCCAGCAGGACATTGGATGACGCTCAGCGTAATTACAGCACCACAGAGAATGAACTACTTGCAGTGGCTTTCTCCTTTGAGAAATTTCGGTCCTACTTGATTGAGAGCAAAGTGATTGTTCATACGAACCATGCTGCTCTCAAATATCTGCTGCAGTATAAGGATCTCAAACCTCGCCTTTGTCGTTGGGTCCTTTTGCTCCATGGCTTTGACATTGAAGTTAAGGACAAGAAGGGCATCGGGAATGGGGTTGCTGACCATCTTTCGCGGATAAGGATCGATGAAAACGTTCCTATTGATGATTTCCTACCAGAAGAGGGCATCTACTTCATCGAGACTGGGTTTCAAAGTGTTTCTGCCAAACACCTGCACTTCTCACGAGTTGAAGGTGTTGGTATCGATCGACACCCTCCTAGTGTCGATCGATACCCATCGCCATTCGGAACAGTTTTGTCTATGGATCACGATGGTGTTTCTGAAGAGCATTTAACTGTTGTGACTATTCCCGTTCGCCCATGGTACGCTGATATTGCCAACTACCTTGCTGCAGAGGAAGAGCTAAAGCATCTTAAAAAATATGATAGGAAGAAATTTATGCGTGACATAAGGAGATTCTTTTGGGATGAACCTTACATGTACAAACACTGCTCTGATGGAATGTACATGAGATGTATTGTAGAAACTGAGGTACCTGAGGTGCTATTTCATTGTCATGGCTCTGAATATGCTGGACATTTTGCTACTTTCAAGACGGTGTCCAAGGTTCTTCAAGCAGGCCTACCATGTTTAAGGATGCTCATGCTTTCATCTCGCAGTGTGATGTTTGTAAGAGGAGAGGGAATATCAGTAAGAGACATGAGATGCCACATAATTTCATCTTTGAGGTTGAAGTCTTTGATTGTTGGGGCATCGATTTCATGGCTCATTTTCCTTCATCATATGGAAATAAGTACATCTTGGTTGTTGTAAACTATGTGTCTAAGTGGGTGGAAGCAATTGCTAGTACAACCAATGATTCTTCGGTGGTCCTTAAGATGTTCAAAAGCATTATTTTCCCCAGATTTGGAGTACCTCGAATTGTTATAAGTGATGGTGACACTCACTTTATTAACAAGTTCTTCGAACAGCTGTTGAAGAAGCACGGTGTGAATCATCGCGTCGCTACTCCCTATCACCCACATACTAGTGGGCAGGTTGAGGTCTCCATCAGACAGATCAAGGAGATCCTGGAGAAGACAGTAGGTCCCACTCGGAAGAATTGGTCTGCAAAGCTGGATGATGCACTGTGGGCTCCACTTGCTTGGCCTTGGAGAAGTTGTTGAAGAACATTTTTGACATCAAGGTCTTGAGTCATGGAGTTGTGACCTTGAGCTTGAGGAATGAAAGAAGCATTGTTGGGGTAGCCTCCTTGTTGAGGGACAAAGCTTTGACCTTGGTTTTGATTGGTGGGGAAGGTCCTTTGTTGAGCAAAGTTGTTATTGTAACTTCTTTGATAACCTCCATTGTTCCCAATGTAGTGCACTTCTTCTTGGTTGCTGATACAAGGATTTTGCAATCCTAAGAGGTATCAATACCCTCTAAACGATGTAGTAAGAGGTTATCGAATCCAATATTGGGAATAGTCCTAAGCACTAAGCATGCAAGGTACTTGAAGCAAGTTAAGCTAATCAAAGAGAGTTTTGGTGTTAAGTATCCAAATTAAGCAACTACAATAACTAAGTAAGAAGTGATTCAAATAATAAAAGCGGAACAAGAGACGAGGTTATTGATGTAGGGTGATCCAAGCTCAATTAGTGGTGTTCAATTACTCATGAAGCTAATCCCTAGGCAATAGATCTCTAATCTAGATTAGTTCTCTTTCAAGCAACTAATCTCTATGCTAATTATCAAACCCATTAGCAAATCATCATTTGTGGATTATCAATTAGCAAGCATTAAGAATTATAACAAGATCAACCAAAGAAATGCCCTAAACAACTAATGTCTTAGGTTAGGAACATAAATCTCTTGTCTAGTTTGGTCTTGGCATTTCATCAAACACTTGGTGTTCATGAAATGCCCAATGATCTAGACCCACTCTTTCAAGCTAGATCTAGCATTAGGGACTCTAGACAAGAAGGAATATAAGACTATCTAATCCTAAACACCACTAATCAAACC
>PKML01053063.1:646759-662451 GCA_002933935.1 Eutrema yunnanense | reverse complement strand
CCCCCGGGATTCCTCCTGTGGCAATGCCGAGCTGTGGTACCGAGCAGGAGCATCGGTACTGCCACTAGGTGTCGATCGATACCCTCGGTATCGATCGATGCTCAGCGTGATCTCTGTCTCCTTTCCTCGGGTGACGAATCTCCTCGTTTAACACCTGAAAATGACTCCAAAACATGCAAGACACTCTAGGACATAGTATGAGAACCCTAAAACTCTAAATGAGACAAAACAAGCATGATATGCAATGAAGATCTAAGTAAATGATCTTAAACCTATATGAAATGCGTTCTAAATACATGTAGAATATGCACATATCAGTTGCTCAAGTCCACCATATGTTCATGTGCTCGATGAGTACCTTCCGAATCACTAACAAAGTGAACCATCCTTTGAGAAGCATTAAGGAGTTTGTTCATCTTGTCATTTAGAGCTTTCATCTCTTTGGCTCTCCTTTGCTCCTCATGATCACTTGTGGTCTTTGTAGACCGGTCATAGTCATCACCATAAGTGCCATCACTCAATGCAAGGTTCTCTACTAACTTCATCGCTTCATTCACTTCTTTGCCCGAGAAGCTTCCATTAGAGGCGGTGTCAAGCAACATGCGGATCTTGGGCAATGCTCCACGGTATAGAGTGCTTAGGAGTGAAGCATCCGAAAATCCATGATGAGGACATTGCGATGTATAGCTCCTAAACCGCTCCCATGCTTCATGGAAGCTCTCATCCGCTCTTTGAGTGAAGCTTGATATCTCGTTCCTTAGCTTGGCCGTTCTTGAGTGGGAGAAGAACTTGGCTAGGAAAGCGGTTTTGCATTGATTCCAAGAGGTGATGGAACCTTGGGGGAAGTTCTTTTCCCATTGTCTTGCCTTGTCTCCAAGAGAAAAATGGAACAACCTTAGCTTGAAGCTATCCTCCGACACTCCATTCATCTTTGTCAAGCTACAAATACGGTCAAAGTGATCCAAATGATCAAGAGGGTCTTCTACCGCAAGGCCATGAAATTTGTTACTTTGCACCATGTTGATGAAGCTTGCTTTGATCTCAAAGTCATTGCATTCAACCGGTGGTGCATGAATCCCTTGGCGGTTGAAATGAGCATTTGCCGCATCACCCGCTCCAACCATGTTTTGAGCTCTAGCATTATGGGCGGGTGGGTTTGGGTTGGGGTCGTGAGGTTGTGGATGGTTATTTCCATTGCCACGTTCTTGACCAAGCTCTTGGGCTTGGTGTTCTTGCACGTGCTCCATACCAAGCCTAGCAAGGTGTGCAAGCCGTTCCCTCTCTCTTCTTGCTCTAATATCACGATCTAATAGGTGAATGTTGTCCCTAGGCTCAACAAGATTTGCTTCGCCTCTAGACCTTGTGTTCATGTACCTACAAGAGAGAGTTTGAGAGAGAGATTAGTATCCAAGAGAAAATAAAAATGCTTAATCTCACTAAGAACCTAAATCTTAATGTCAAAACAAATCCCAATATGGCAACGGCGCCAAATTGATACAAGGATTTTCGTATCCTTTAGAGTCAATTCTCTAAATGCCTATCGAGCATAAGAGGTTATCGAACCTATTGGGAAATGATTTCAAGCACTAAGAATGCAAGGTTCAAATGTAAGTTAAGCTCAACGATTGTCATGCGATTAAGTATCTAAATTAAGCAAGTAAGACAAGTAAACAAGATGTAAAAGCAATAAGCAAAACGAATCCTAAGATGGGATAATCGATATTAGGCAACCAAAGCATGATCCAAGGCATTCATTCACATAAACAAGCTATCCCTAGGTTAATGATTTCTAATCTTGATTAGTCCTCTTTCAAGACATTAATCACTATGTTAATTATTAAATTCATTAGCAAACTCTCATTTGTGAATTATCAATCAACATGCATTGAGAATATAAACTAGATCAACCAAAAATATGCCTTAGACAACTATTCTCATAGGCTAAGAACATAAATCCTTTGAATAATTGATCAAGGCATTTCATCATACACTTGGTGTGCATGAAATGCCCATGATCTAAATCCACTCTCTCAAGCTAGATTTAGCAATAAGAACATTAAACAAAGAAGGATAATAGATAATCTAATCCTAAACACCTTAGATCATGTCTTGAATCCCCTAAATCTAACCCATCTCAAGATCCTAAAATGACTACTCAAGACCCATGAAGAACACCTCTAAATCAATGATAAGAGAAGAATTCATGGATGGATCTTGGATAATCAAATAAGAAAAGGGGATAAGAAGAAGAGAATCAATGAAAACAACTACTAGATTGCATAATAATAGAAGATCAATCTCTTACAAAATCACTCTAAAGAGGTTTTTGCTTAGAAAAAGACTTAGCCTTCACAAATTAGGTTTTTGGGCTTAAATACTGAACAGAAACGAACCGGGTCGATCCGGAACAAACCGGGTATTGACCCGGTTAAAATGGGTAAAAAGTGCTTGGTATCGATCGATACCCTCGGTATCGATCGATACCTATGGTGTCGTGCCTGTTCTTCAAGGGATACCGAGGACACACCTCGGTATTACTGCTCCGGATTAGGGGCCAATTCCCCCGGGACCAATACCGACCCGTGGTGTCGAGCAGTGGCATCGATGTATGGCATATGAAGCTTTGGTATCGATCGATACCGAGGGGTATCGATCGATACTGGGTGTTTGGATACCGAGGACACACCTCGGTATCTTTGCTCCGTGTTAAGCCTTGTTCCCCCGGGTTCTTCCTGTGGTGATATCGAGCTGTGACACCGAGTAGTGGCATCGGTGTAATCCCCTGAAGCTTGGGTATCGATCGATACCGAGGGGTATCGATCGATACTGGGTGTTTGGCCTGCTTTTCGATAAACACATAAAAACACTCCAAATGTATGCAATAACTCACTAGGACCTAATGCAAATGTCCTAAACTCTAAATGAGACTTAAATGCAAGATAAAACCATGATTATGCATGCGAATGACACAAAACCCTAAATGAAATGCATGCTAAAACATGCAATATATGAGTGTATCAGTGACGTAAAACAAGCGCTTGGTGGGAGGCAACCCACTGGTAAGTCAGTATATAAGTCATTTTGTTTTATTTTTGTTTTATTTTTGGTTTTGTGTCTTGAATTTTCGAGTGAATCAGATGAAGAAAAGGGTTGTGTCGACTGATACCATCCTGGGTGTCGATCGACACCAGGAGAAACAGACGCTGCATCGACCAATGGTGTTTGTATCGATCGATACCACTAATGGTATCGGTCGATACTCAACGCCCATGTAAGTTCTCTTTTAAAACCCTCGGGTTTTCTTCTTTCTCTCCTCAGCCGCCATCGATCGATTCCACAAAACCTCTCTCTCTCAAAAATGCAAATCCTTCCTGTTTCTGTCATCCATTCTCTCATTCTGCAAGGTATGACACACGAATTCCTCTTTTTCAATCTATGACACAAGGTTTGGGTTTTCGAATTTTTGACTCTTATGACTTGATTTAATGGACAAATCTGCCTTACCTAAGTTGTTCTAGAGGAATTTCGACCCCCTTATGCTTGTATATGCCTTGATTGCAAGTTTTGGATCGAGGAGTTTGGAATCGCCTTGGTATCGATCGATACCCACTTGGTGTCGGTCGATACCAAGCGCCTTATGTTGTGTTTGCTATATTTGATGGAATTTTGGGATTTATTATGTGTTTGTTGTGTTCTTTGGCTTTGATTGCAGATGACCTCACACAAGAGAACACGAACAGATGACGCCTCGAGTTCCAACCCACCAGCTGATCGTATTCCAAAAGAGTACCGCTTGCTGACTCCGTCGAGGTGTTTGATGGTGTTACTTGGCATCGAGGGACAGTGAAGGCTTGCTTTGCCAATGACCATTACAAGGTCGATATTACTGGAACGCAAGAGGTTCTTATCCTTCCCCACTCTTCCCTGCTTGACATCTCTGCACCACAAGTGCCAGCATCCTCACCACCTCCTTCCACTACCGCCTCTCATGCGACTCTGGACGTGACATTTAGGCCTCCTTGGCCTAGGAGGAATGAGAAGGCCAAGATTTCTCCAACACGATTCTGGGAAGGAACTGCCAAGGAGGTTGCGGAAAGTGAGGAATGCGTCTTCAGACCTACCTCTAAGACCTGGGATGACTACAACACGATGTTCTATAACGCGTGGCATAACGTTGATGTGCAGACCACTCGGTTTGTTGACACTCACACCATGCGTCGCTTGGGTATTGACAGGGAACTCGGGCGTTTGATTGGGAAGATTGGGTTGGGTACTATACATGTACAGCAGTATGATCTCTTCCCAGACTTGGTACGTTAGTTTCTCACGACCATACGCGTCTACTATCAGGATGAGGTTCTCAATGACGCACAGGAAGGTACCATGACCTTTTTGGTTCGAGGAATGGCGTACATATTGCCACTCCTAGATCTCTGTGACATGTATGGTTTCCGGAGGGATTTCCGGAGGGTTGCTCTGCCTACACAGTTCCACGACGTGCAGGCTTTCTTGGTGCATTTCGGGAATGGAGCTTACCACTCCAAGCATTCCACCCAGATGGATGTGCGCCACCCAGTTATCTGATCCCTGGTTCGTATTCTAAGCAACACTATCTTGTGCAAGATGGAACCTAACAAGATGCGGCTGTCTGAGCTTATTATGTTCTCCATGGCTATTGGAGATATCATTGAGGTCGAGAACTACGAGTGGCCTGAGCTTGAGCTCGAGGTCAACCTAGGGGCCGTCTTTGCACATCATTTGGTCTCTCTAAAGACCAAACTATTCTTGGGTGTCAGTCGCGGTGCAGCTCGGAAGACAGAGACAGTTGGCAGTCTTCTCACCCCTATCTTCTAGCACTTCAGGATTAGTACAACGAGCTGCTCGATAGTCACCACACGCACTCTCATGGATGAGAGACATCTACAGAACCTTAGGTGGTTGAAGCCTGAGCGACGTTGGTGTTTCTCCAACACAGATGGGGACTTTCTGATTAAGCTCCCAAACACCAAGCTGACCAACATTGGTGACGATCCCCATCAGCTGCGTTTTGAGCCTGATCCGCGTCTGTTGACCGTTGCACCACCTACTCGCTGAGGCCGAGGCTATTCCCCTAGAGCACCTGCTTCTACTGCTGAGGACGCACCAGTCCCTGACCTTGCAGGAGGTCAGTTAGGACGAGCTCGAGATCCATCTTCCTCAGCGACTGCCCTCCCTACACCACATGCGATTCCTATGGAGATTGATGCCTTTCAGAGGTATGTGGTTGTGTGTTTCCAGAGTATCTGGAACGCCATCTCCACGCTCTTTCGGTGTGGTTGCGTTGCACCATCTCGCCCACGTTCACCATCCGACGCAGGCCCCTCTCACACTGCTGGAGTCGACGATGACTCTTAGGAGGATTAGTCCCTCTTCTATCTGGTTTCACTTTTATTTTCTTTTCTTTTTCTTTTCTTTTGTTCTTTTGGGTCTGTTTTGTCAGCATTTTATGATTCTGAACCTTGATGGATTTATGCAATTATGATATCTGATTGTTTCTACCTTGTGCGTGAGTGATCTAACAATGTTAGCCATATCACGATTGGGTCCTACGTCACATTCTAGAACAACCTTGAGTCACTGTCGATGAAAAGAAGTCACATGTGTCGACCTAGGCCTGGTATCGATCGATACCAGTGATGTGTGTTGGTCGACACTCACACCCCAACCCGGTAACTTCTTTGCTTTTCACGCCTCCACTCAGTTCTTTTGGTTTCTTTTACCGACTCTAAACTAGATAACACTGGGGATAATGTTGTTTAAGTCTGGGGGAGGTAGTTGCTGACAATGTTTTGGTTTTTCTAAGAGTCAGTCGTTTTTGAGTCAAAAAAAAAATCATTTTATTGAGTCAAAACCTGTTGGAGACTATGATCTTTTTCTTGAATCTATTGTTCTGACATTGCTTCTAAGTGACCATTGTTACAGAATCAGTTCTAGATCGAACTAATGAAAAATCCAAAGGCTGACCAGTTACCGGGTTGGGGTGTGAGTGTTCTTAAAGCATGAGCTAATTCTTTGCACTTTATCGCGGTGGTCAATGTTCACAGAACTTGATTCCTCATTCATATATGACAAAGGAACCCATGTGTAGAAAGTAATGGTATCCCTCTCCCTTGTTGTAAGTTAATAAATAAAAGCATGAAAAGATGAAATGATTTTCTTCTCAGTAGAGGGCTAGGAAAATTTCCAACGATCCCATTATTCTACTTGAAAAGAAATGATCACACAAATGTTGAAAGCGAAGTTAGGAAAATTTCATGTGATACCATTATTCGATTACACCTTTGATACAATTTGAGGGAAGAACCGGGGATTCGGTGGCAAACACCATCAGTACTCGCGTCTCAACCCTTAATATGTATGTGCAAGAGAACACGTTGTGAAATAAGTCTGGGGGAGAGGAAACAATACCAAAAAGTGTGAAAATTGGGTGGTTCTTTTGTCATGATATTGTATGGGAAAGAGTCTAGAAGGTTCTTGGCATTGATTATAGCGATGAAACTGGCGATGAGGGCTTTATTGGACAATGCTGCGAAATTATGTGTGGATTCTGGGGAGCTACGAATGTTTACGGAGAAGTACATGGTGGTTAGATCTGGAACTGGTTAGGTGATATGTGGATTACTAAGAAAAAGGGTCATTGCAATGTTTCAAGAACAAGTGAGTCTCCGTGTTTTTCAAAGTTCTTTCTCTCGTTTAGCTTTCTGTTTGCTTGAGGGCAAGTAAATGCTAAGTCTGGGGAAGTTGATATATCATGGTTTTTACCCGCTTTTAACCATGATATATGTCTTATTTATAGAGTTTTTCTAGTATTTGTGGAGTCTTTTCGAGTCTTTACAAGTTTAGGTACGTTTGGAGCTAAATTGGAGATATTGGAGTTTTTTTGAGCCAAGCAGAATCATGCAGCTGAAGGATCAAGTTGAAGGCATGAATAGCTGATACAGAAGCTGTGTATCGACCGATACCACTTATGGTATCGGTCGAACTGATCGCATGAAGAGAAGGATCGCGACTTTTTACAAGTCTGAAGATTCTACGCTTTGGCCCAGAAGACTTTAATAATTACAAGAAGCCCCAAAACGTGTTTTAGCAATATATTTAGGGTTTTCAGCCACTTGTTTTGGCCATGCTTGATTCTACTTTGGTTTTTCTGTTGAGAGATGATACGATCTTGATTCGATCCTCCCAAAAACGCACACTCTTGTTGGTATTGAAGCGGAATTGAAACGGGGATAATCCTTGAATGAACAAGGCGGGGAAGTGAATGGCTGTGTCGAGAGCTATGAATGGCACTCGGTAAACCCGAACCGAAGGCTAACCACCTAAGGAACGTTGTGACTCTTCGGCTAACCACCTCGGAATCGGCTCGATCTTAAAGCTAACCACCTTAAGAAACGAAAGTGACCAATGAGCTAACCACCTAAGGATCGAGATGATTTTTTTGGCTAACCACCAAAAGAATCGAAAGTTCACAAAGGAACAAAGGAGAGAATTCTCTAAAAGGTTTATAAAATTGGATGATTTGAAATGAAAGATTACAAAGATTATTTATAGGAAGAGAATGTGAAGGGGTGAAGAAGAAAGCACAAATTACAATGCATGGGGAATTACAAAGTCAAATTAAATCCTAAGACTAAGACCATTGACTTTGACTAGAAAGTTTGAATGACCCCTCGGCTACTTTGACTAGTCTTCCGCGGAAATAGAGAATCCCCCCGAGAAAGTTCCTCGGAAAAATCCCTCGGAAATAATCCCTCGGAAAAGTCCCTCGGAAATATCCTCCCGGGAAACAACTTGCGATTGGACCGGATATGAAGTGTAAGCCGTTGCCTCGTTAAAACCTCTACTCGGAAAATCTATTGGGACAAAACCGAGCATAGGAAAAAGAGTACAACAACTTACACTCGGCCAATCTCAAGCTGAATCCGAAAATGATAAAGAGGTGACGGCGTAGTGCGTAAGTTGGTCTTCATCCTCATTCCGAATGTCGTTGAGTAGTTTCCGAACAGCTCCGGCTAACTTCTTTGTCTTGGACCGTGTAACGGGACCTTCGGGAATGATCAAAGCTTCCTCGGGAACTTCCTCCGGATCCGGCGTGATCATGAATCCATCAGCTTTGAGGGAGGCAAGTCTGAAACTCTGTTCGTCCGATAGAAGATTTCGAACCCTTGTTTTTTTCTACTTATCTATTTATTTCAGAGATTTATTCAATCATTTTGTTTGTTTCAATCTCCATGTCTGAGTAGATCTCATGTTAGGTTTAGGGTTCTCACAAAGAGATCTCTTTGAATGATAGGTTAATTAGTTGGTTAGGGTTCATAATCTGAATTAGTTCTTAAAGCTAATTCTAGATTGATCACCTAGAACTTAGATTTTAGGTTAATCGATTAAGCACGACATTGTAATTGATAATCTGATAGAACCTAGGGTGAGCAAAATAACTATCTGCAAAGAGATTTGGTTTAGTTGTTTTGTGAACAAATCAAACCTGAACTTAATGCTGGTTTAGACTTTAGGATTTGCAAAGAAATTTGAAATTCTGAGATTTAGATTTAGATAATTCTCGCAACGACAGTTGGTTAATTATATCTTAGTGATTTGAGTTCAAGAACCGGGCTTAACCTGAACCCTAGCTAATTGATTTATCTACATTCTCTGATTTCTTGAGAGATACCATGAACCTATCTCTCCTCCACTGAATTTACAACCCTTGATTTACGTTATTGCTTCTTATTTCATTGAATTACTTAGCTTGATTCGAACCTATTTAATCTATTGTGTGATTCTTGAGTATTTGTGGATTCGACCCCTAAATACTACAATCGACAAAGTTGTTAGTACTTTAGGGTATTACATTTTAGCTTATCAGGTATCAATCCAACTATCCTAGCTCTCATCCAAAAAGAAACAGGAGCAACATAGATGAAAGACTATCGTCCCATTTATTGCTGCAACGTACTATACAAAGTCATCTCCAAACTTATTGCAAACCATTTGAAGGGAATCCTGCCAAAGTTCATCTCTGCGAATCAGTCAACATTCGTTTCAGACAGACTATTAATCGAGAATGCGCTATTAGCAATAGAGTTGGTTCATGACTATCATAAAGATAGAATCTCCAGTAGATGCACAATAAAAATTGATATCTCAAAGGCATTTAATTATGTACAATGGTATTTCTTGCTTAACACGCTTGTGGCTCTAGATTTCCCTCCAAAATTTATTCATTGGATTTCGCTCTGTGTGACAACTGCGTCCTTCTTGGTACAAGTAAACGGTGAGCTTGCTGATTTTTTTAGAAGTGAATGGGGCCTCCGTCAAGGTTGCTATCTGTCACCATATCTATTTGTTATCAATATGGATGTTCTCTCGAAACTCTTGGATACAACAACAAGTGATAGAAAGTTCGGATATCACCCTCATTGTAAAAACATTGGCCTTACTCACCTAAACTTTGCGGATGATCTTATGGTGGTTACAGATGGAAAAGCTCGATCAATAGAAGGTATCATAAAGGTCTTTGATGAATTCGCTTCGATCTCAGGGTTAAAAATAAGTATGCAGAAAACCACAATGTACCTTGCTGGACTTCCATATAGCATACGACAAGACATGGAAGCTCAATTCCCATTTGAAACAGGACAGTTGTCGGTTCATTATTTAGGCTTACCCCTCTTAACGAAGAGAATGTCGTCGAGTGACTACTTACCATTGCTGGAGAAGATTAAAAACAAATTAGTACTTGGACTGCTCATTTTTTTATCTTTCGCAGTTCGGCTGCAGTTGATTAGATCGTGATGAGTATCTCCAATTTTTGGATATCCGCATTTCGCCTTCCAAGCGCATGTATTCGGGAAGTTGAAAAACTATGTTCGGCTTTCTTATGGTCAGGCCCGGATCTGAATCCAAGGAAAGCAAAAATACCATGGGACATTGTATGTAAACGGAAAGATGAGGGTGGGCTGGGGTTAAGACCTTTGAAAGAATACAATGTTGTTTGTTGTCTAAAAATGATATGGAGAATCCTTTCCTCTCCATCATCGATGTGGGTTCAATGGATGCGGCAGAACGTGATAAGAAAGGACGTCTTCTGGTCGGTTAAATCTACCACAAGTCTCGGATCTTGGATGTGGAAAAAGTTGCCGAAGTACAGAGATCTTGCGAAAGAACTCTTTGAGAAAGATATCGGAAACGGGAAAGCAACTTCCTTCTGGTATGATAGATGGTCAAGCTTGGGATGCATTATGGACATAACGGGAGTGAGAGGAGTTATCGACATGGGCATACCTCTGACTGCAACTGTCGAGAATGCTTGGAGTCATCGGAGAAGACGACACCACTGATCTGAAATTTTGAAAAAAAACGAAGAAACTTTGGCTGCAGGAAAACAGAAAAGTACACTGATGCGAGAGGATGTAGCTCTCTGGAAATCAGCTCAGGATAAGTACATCCCGAGATTCATTGCAAGCAAAACATGGTTGCTTATACGCAAGACTCCTAATCTGGTGGATTGGCATAAGGGTGTCTGGTTCTCTCACTCTACTCCAAAATTTGTTTTTTCACTTGGTTAGCGATTCACAACCGTCTAGCCACTGGGGATCGTATACTAAATTGGAATGTGGGGGCTAATCCCAGCTGTGTGATGTGCCATGAGCTGATGGAAACCAGATCACACCTGTTTTTCTCTTGTAATTACGCGAAGAAAGTGTGGACGAAGCTGAGTAATTGCCTCATTGGTTCATGTTTTTCGACGGATTAGGATATTCTCCTCAATGTCATGATAGACACAAGCATGGAGAGAACTAAAGGGTTTATCATAAGATATGTATTCCAATGCACTCTCTATAGCATTTGGAAGGAACGGAATAGTAAGAATCAAGGAGAAACACCAATCCCCGTGAACCGTCTTATCAAGATCATCGACAAACAAGTGCGCAACAGGCTCTTAACTATTCGAGCACTAGGAGACCGCAAATACGACGATGGACTGCAACTCAAGTTTGCCTCAAGAAGCTAGTTGACACGATTCGTCTAAGGACCGGCTTGCTCTAGGTACGGTGATGGTGAAGCGATGGATAGATCCTTGAATTCGAAGAGATTCACGACAAGAGATGCTAAGGTGTGAGTGCACCACTCGAAAATCTTTAGGCCCAATCGACTTTGATTCACGATGAACAAGGGGATGGCTTCAATGTTGGGAGAATCCGGGAGCGATGATGATAAGGCATGGGAGATGAAATCCCAAAAATCCTTATGCCCCTAATCCGAGAAGGATTCACACGAACAACGGATCGATGGCTACGTCGAGTGTTGCGGAAAGACACTTCGATAAACCGTAAAATAATTCGATGAATAACCTTCAAAGAATTAGAGAGAAAAGAGCATGAACTCTGAAAATAAACCTTTGATAATATGAATTGTGTTTTTCGACAATGAGGGAGAAGAAGAGATAAAGAAAATTCAAAAGGAAAGTCAAAGGGTCAATCTCGAAAATGAGAGAAGACCCATCGAAAATTACAAAAGAAATAAATGCAAGTAGACTGTCTTTTGGAATTCCAGCAAGTAATCCCCGCGGAGAAGTTCCCTCGGGAAAGTCCCTTGAAAATTCCCTCGGGAATAAATCCCTCGGAAATTGCCTCGGAAAATCCCCCCGCGGAATTCTCAAGAAGTCGGACCGTTAAGCGGTGTAAGCCGGTTGTCTCGTTAAAACCTCTATACGGAAAACCCATTGGGACAAAACCGTATACAGGAAAGAGAGTACAACGCGACTTAAACAAACGGCCAAAGCTCATAGAGAATTTGAAAATAATGAGGTGAGGACGGGTTGCGTAAGTTGATCATCCTCGATCCTTGAATCCGTAAGTAAGCTCCGCACCGCTCCCGCTAACTTACGTGCCTTAGACCGTGTGATGGGTCCTTCGGGAATGACCATTTCGTCTTCTTGAACCTCATCCAAAGCCGTCACGTCCATGATCATATCATCCCCCTCATCTGCAACATAAGGAATAATATCAGCAACATTGAAACTTAAGCTTATCGGATACTTACCTTGGAGATTGAGTTTGTAGGAATTGACGTTGATCCTTTCCACTTTCCACCTCGGTGAACGGTCCATCAACTCCCGGCAAGAGTTTCGATTTCATTTCCTCCGGGAACCGTTCTTTTCTTAGATAAATCCATACAAGATCGCCGGGTTCAAAAACCTTCTTGTTTCGTCCTTTGTTTGCATGCTTGCGGTATTGCTCCGTCTTACGTTCTATGTTCGCTTTTGCCTTCTCGTGCATATGTTTGACCATCTCGGCCCGTTTCTTACCATCCACACTTACATGTTCACTCAAAGGTAAAGGAGTTAAATCGAGAGGAGTAAGCGGATTAAAACCATAAACGAGTTCAAAAGGTGAAAACAAAGTAGTAGAATGTCGTGCATGATTATAAGCAAACTCTACGTGAGGTAAACAATCTTCCCACGACTTAAGATTCTTTTTAATCACCGTTCGCAAAAGACTCCCTAGGGTCCTATTGACCACTTCGGTTTGACCATCAGTTTGCGGGTGACAAGTCGTAGAGAAACAAAGCTTAGTTCCTAACACTACAAGAAATATCGGCATTAATAGCACACTGAAAACGCTACCATATGGTTTTCGTAGCGTTTCCATGAACGCTATGTCAGCCGCAGCTATAATAGACCCCCCCTACCATAGCGTTTTATTTAATGCTATAATAAATTGACATATTGTAGCGTTTTATAAAAGTTATCGTACATTATTTTATAACACATGATTCGTGCTATCATGCAGTTTTTCATGGCGATATTTCCGTGCTTTAGTATAAGATATTATGACATATTTTTCGTGCTATCATGCAATTTTCCATGGCGATATTTCCTTGCTGTAGTATAAATTATAATAACATATTTTCAGGGCTATCATGCAGTTTTCGATGGCTATCATGCACCTATTATAGCAATAATAAATTGTGCACCTATTATAGCAATAATAAATTGTGCACCTATTATAGCAATAATAATTTGTGCACCTATATAAATTGTACATAAAAAAACATGAACTCCAAAAGAGAACATGTAACCATCAAACCAAGTCAAAAACAAAACAATGGTACTTAAATTGGTTTCATGACTTTAGTCTCGATGTGCAGCCTTGTCTCGTGAGGACTGTCCTTGTTCTTGTTTTGGGCGTTTCATTGGAGCGGAGTTGATTGTGTTTTGGAGGTTTTGGCATCTCTCATGTACATTGGATCGATGTCTTCTTCGTTTCTTCAATGCGTATCAAGTAGCCCAAGTGAGCAAGAGACCGTCTATACTCTAGTTGTGTGATCGTCTATACTCTAGTTGTGTGATCTCCTCCACATCACTTCCTAGATCGTCATTTGCTTCTTGTTGTGGTTGTTGGAGGAGTTGTGGTTTGACTCCGTGATTGAGAAAAACTCCTGCCTGAAAAACATAAAGAAGATTGATCGGTAAATGCTTTTCAAAGACTAACCTTAAAGAAGATTACTTGTCTCTTGCTGAAAAAATAAATGCTTTTCAAATAGAGAAGCTAAAATATATAAACTATACCGCTCTATTTGTTTCTCCTCGGATACTTTTCTGGTTTGGCGTTTCGCCGGTGATAAGTGTGATCGTGTAGGTGAGATAAATGACGACAGAAGAGGATCAGGAATTCCACTTGTTGATAACCCATCTTTCAAAGCCTGCAATTCAAATCCAACCAAATTCAATTATACAGCAAAAGAAAATCATTCACACTTTTTTAAGAAAAAGAGAGAATTTTTATCCCCCTTCCATCATTTACATCCTTATGAGACCTAACTGTAGATGCATATGTAGAAATCTCCCAAGGAACTCCAATTCTGAAAAGTTGGAAATAATATTGAAGGAAACATCAAGGCCTTCAAGTGACTTCAAATTCTCAATCCCACGCAATGTAGTTAGCGCGTTGTTCCTCAGAACAAGTTTAACAAGGTGACAGGATACCTGCATAGTCCAAAAAATAGGTGTATGGGTCCCTAGGGTAACACCTGAATAAAATCTTCAGCACAGAACTTCGAAGTGTTGTTCTTATATCTATGTGATTTCAAAAATAATCCATAGTATTTCTAGAACCATTAAGAGTAGCTAAATGGGTTCGGAAGATAGTGACTAACAAACGCAAATGTTAAGCAACTTCAGATCGAAAGAAAACTATAGATGGAGATGCATAAAGCTGAAGTTTCCCACCTCACTCAAGTGAGAGATTTTTCTAAGTTGATTGAAACCCAGATCAAGGTGTTTCAATTTGGAACACCTCCGAAGATTATCCACCTTTGCAAGCTTGTTCCGACTCAGATCAAGCGACTCAACAGCTGGGAGAAGTTGCAACGACTCATCCATGAGCACGAGACGGTTACAAGCGCATGAAAAGAAAGCCAACTTATTCCACTGTAGTGAATCCTTAATCTCGGCGATTCTACTAGCAAACACATGCCGCAGCGCATCCTACATTTACCGGAGAACTGGAAAAGATTAGTCAGGGACTTCCAAAACGATTCAAAGACAAGCAAAGCAAATGAATAGAAAAATCATACATGAACCTCTGAAGAAGAAATGAGATGAAAAGCCTTGCAGCGAATCGGCAGTTGTGTTGCATCCTCTAGTGAGCACGGCCACGAGGCTTCTATGCTCGATTTTCGATTGCTCTCCCCAAACCCTAAACCCTAATACAGATCCACTTCTCCATTGATGACCGCATCAGAACCCTAGGCATGAACTGAGCCACTTGTCTCCGACCAAGTCCAACCGCCACCGGCCGCCGATATTAAGCTCGAGAATGGAAGCTTTGGAGTCTCGACGGTGATGTTTTTTTGTTTAGAATGTTTGTTTAGACACGAGAGAGAGAGAGAATCGTGTTTTGTGAGGAGGAAGAGAGGAAGGTGGATCCTACGGTTTAGATTTCGCCACGTTAGCAATCCAAGTGATCTCTTTTCATTGGTTATTGCNAAATCGACGCCGACGGAGAAAGAGATTGTGTCCGGCGACGAGTTTCGTGGTGGCGGAGGGCGCGACGGCGCGTCTGAGTTTCGTGCTGGCGTAGGGCTTTTGTCGGAGAAAACTAAGTGAGAACGAGAGAGAATTTTTTGTTTCTTATGTTTTTTTTAATTCTCCACAGACTTAATTATTTAGACGCTAAGTGTTGTGATTTTTGTCTAAGTCTTGGCGCCTATTTTTTGGATTCCCGCTTAACGAAATAACGGGATAGCATTGAATTAATGCCGTAATAGTGCTATCCTCATCTGTTGTTAACACAAATATTTAAATAAAGACTAAACTCTAATTTTAATTATATATGTAAAACATTATATATTTACTTATTTAGATTATGTTATACGTATTAGACAAAATCATTGTATATTAATTCCATTGTAAATTAGAAAATTAGAAATAAATTATATTCTATGCCCTAATTAAACACTATACACTAAACTAACCCTTAATCCTATACACTTAACCCTTAACCGTATGCCCCGAACTCTATGTCAATTATAAATAGAAAAAAATATATTGCAAGTGTTGAATCCTAAACCCTATACCCTAAACCTAAACTATAAACCCCAATGCCCTAAACCCTAAAGCTTAAACCTAAACCCCAAACCCCGAACCC